>CM062816.1:1560641982-1561028071 GCA_031772625.1 Pinus tabuliformis
GAATCTATTAAAAAATAATAATAATAAAAAAATAAAAATTAAAAGAAAATAATTAAAAATAAAGTTTTAATTGTCACAATTATTAGTCAGTAGAGATGAATGCACATATTCAGTGGCACTCCAAACAGAAATTACTAAAGTAAAAATACTAAAACATTGTTTCACTTTTCTCAATTACTTTTCTATTCATTCATTAACTCTATATATCCTATCACACTTTTTTTAACATAAAGTTACCAAAATCTGGAAATTAGTAAATTATCAATTCATCACAAATATTCTAATATGGTAAAATCTATTAAAAAATTATAACAAAACAAATAAAATAGTAAAATTTATTAAAAATTCATAGTAAAAAAAATAATAATAATAAAAATAAAAATTATTAATTTCATTTTTTTAATTGTCACAATTATTAATTAGTAAAATTAATGCACATTTTCAATGGCACTCCAAATTGAAATTACTAAAATAAAAATCCTAAAAAATTGTTTCACTTTTTTCATATACTTTTTTATTCATTCATTAACTCTATATATCTCCTCACACCTTATTTTAAGTTAAAATTACCCAACTCGAGAAAAACTATAAATCATCAATAACATAAAAGCATCCGGAACTTGAGAAGATCTGTCATTTCATTTGATATTATATTAACAACCACTTCATCCGAAGAAAATTAAAACATAAATGTATATGGTAATTAAATCTCTCATTTGATATTATATTAACAACCACTTCATATGAAGAAAAATAAAACATAAATGTATATATGTATCCCCATATATGTATAAATGTAAAACATATATGTATATATATATTGAAATAAGTAAGAGATGGGATCACCATTAATACCACTCACAAAAATCTGATCTCACCACTGGGCAACAGACGAGATAAATGGAAAAACGTCCCACGACGAAAGCAATAGACGTCCACATGTCTTCCAACGTGTTCCAAGTACCCGTCTCCGCATCAAAAACTTCTGCACTTCTGTATGCTGCAGGATGCAACCATCCCTGTTGGTTCCACTTATTACCATAATTTTTATCCCCATGAAAACTCTATATTCTTCACAGTTTTGAGTCATGGAAGGCAATATTGTCCACGTGTCTTCTTCCACATTGTAAACTTCTGTAGTAGCTACAATGTTGCCATGCTCATCGTTGCCGCCAGGGAGGTAGATAAGTCCTTTCGACGAAACCGAATATGCAAAAAATAATCGAGCACACAACACGTCGGCTCCATGGCGCCATTCGCTACGTTGAAAAGCTTGAGTCTATGCACCAGTACCATCTTCCCGCTGTTATTGCAAAATTTTCCTCCTGTATCATTTCTTGAGTGTTTAACCTTACATAAAAACCAACAATCGATCAATGCAAGAGCAACAACAAAATAGCTATAGTATTGCAGAAATTCAATATACATTTAGAAAAGACTGAAGGTGTAATCGTCCAGTAGCAGCCAGAAGAAACACACCAAGAAGCCAACCTCCCCGACATGGGCATTCATGTAATGCTTTGTTGAGCGCTCTCAATTTTCAAATTTGAAATAATGCTTTGTTGGGCGCGCTCAAATTTCAAATTTGACATAGATGAGTGTGCCGCACATGGTATGTTTCATTCATTCAGTGCTTTAATTGAGTCGTCCTGGCAGGACAGTGGCGGCGGCTCCTTTTCGCTGTTGGTGGGTTGAGTGTTCGTTGCCAGAAACGCAAAAGTGGCCGCCGGAGTTACAATTCATGGAGATGGATGCGTCCTCATGAGAGGACCAGCTCGACATCCATAGATGGGCCAGCCTCCATAGGGGCATTTAATACCCTATGTATGGCTGGTTAGCTCTTGCCCATACTTTCTCTTCCTCTGTCTTGAGTTAAGGAGTTTTTTAATGACAATCCTGCTATTAAGTAAAAATAATAATATTTTTTTATTTTCAAATATTAAATTCTGATTTTTTTAAACAGTATTAATAAGATTCCTGAAAAAAAAATTCGCTGGCCGACTGGACGAGATTGTGACCTCGATCTAACTCCTAAATTTTCGGTCACTGTCGTTGGATTTGCTGCAAACTGATGGCAATGTGCGGATTGCTGGCGCGCGGAATTAAAATTTGTAACTTCTGTTTCAATCAGATTAACATCTCCCAGATTCGCAACGGCTCTCTGCTCTGGATGATCATTCTGCGTTCGGATCCTCCACAAGTTGGTTACAAAATGACTTGGAGGAATTCACAATTTCTTGATTTGTAGAAAAAATTGAAGGAATGATCTGAACTTGTACAGTTACTGCAACCAGAACTGTTGCAAGCATTTGAATCACCATTTCAGTGTGCTTCACCTCAGTTTCGTGTTCTTACAGATCGATCGCGTCAATTTTGAACATTTTCTTTCTCCAAAAAAAATGAAATCATTTTTATTTTTATTTGTACTTGGAGAATACTTTTTTATCTGACTTTTCTCATCCTTATGATCCATCCAATTCCTGAATCAACCATTCAAATTTAAACTTCTTAGATTGAATGCTGTAATATATATATAATTGAGAATTTGTTTCAATTATTAAAATAATAAATTTGAATTAAATTCTAATAAGTAAATATTTGAAGACTTTCTCAATTTTAAATTTATTTATATATCAAAATTATATTTCAAATAATCATATGACCAAAAAAATATTTCATCTAATTTTGAGAGACAAATACATTATCTCATTAATGGTTGAATCTGCAGAAACAAAAACAATTAAAAACACTACAAATATGACATTCACAATTATATCATTAAATTAAATTACATTAACCAGAAGACAAATACATTTCAAACAATAATCTCACCAAACAAAACTGTACCGTTGAATTGTGAAAAACCAAAATCAATTAAAAACACGAATTCAACCTTACTGAATGAAATCGCGGACCGCTGTGTCGGCGGCTAAAGAAATACTGCCACCTATAGTTGTTGCTGTGCAATGTGGACTATCTATCTTCACTGGGAGCTCACGAGCGATTCCACGTATCATGGGCACAATTTAACACGGCGGCCAAGTGATATGAGCTGCAATGTGAAACACGAATCCCGAGCCTGAAAAATGGACTACATGTGACGGTCGGCAACCAATAAATCCCATGCTATAGGGCCTTTATTAGTCTTTAAGAGTACTTTTTTCTCTGCAGGGTCAGTGTGAAGTACACCTCTGCATCTGCGGATCATTATGCATGGGGACTCCCGTCTCTTCTGTTTGTCGGCAAAAAAATAACGCGACCAAATTATTTCCGGTGACTGCTCCATGACCATACAATACCGACGAGAACGCGGCTCATGGCCATAGCATACATGATACTGCCCATAAATACCAGGGTATACAATACAATATACGCATTAATGACAGGCTAATTTGAAATTTGATTTTGAATTTATTTACCCGCTCATTCGATGTTCGAATTTGAATTTATCTACCCGCTCAACCGATGTTCTTAGCAGCTACTGCAAGGAGAACATGTTGTTTATAATCTACACAGAAAGTTTCTTCGGCATCTGCGTGTCTTTTTAAAGCACTCGGCACTCTGGTTTCTCATTTTTACGATAATAGCGGTTATGAATTCTAACGCTGTTCATGAGAAGGTGTTGAAGCTTCTGTGTGGACTCCAACGAATTCTAAGGCATCCACTCTTACGTTACGACTAGGCAGCCCATCTTTCATCGGTAAGCGGTGCTATGCCTAAATATTTTTACGAGAGCCAGCTGTGGGATGGAGGGACGCTGGAAGACTTTAAACTTCTGCTAAATTTGGCCATGAGTGCTTTTGCAAAACATCACCTCTTCGACGATCGTTCAAGCCTGCTAGAACATAGAACTGGCTGACCAGTGCTTGTTCTCCTAAATTGCCCACAAGCTGAGTCTGTCTTTGCTACAGTGTTCAAGTTACAAACACTGAATCAAATGTGGAGGCTGTGGTTATTCTATAATATGTTCGAGTATATAGATAGATTAAATATCACGTGAATTTATTTATGTATTTCTGCAGGGTTGTGGTTTATTGTTGTATATGCTTTACTATTGCTGCAGCCTTGTAAGTGAGCGCGCAATGGTGACATTTAGGAGTTTTTGTTGACTGATATATCTATATGCCGACTTCCATGACACTGGTTTTTGTTGACTGATATATCTAGCTTCCATGATAATGCCACTGAAGTTCAGTTGGGGATTCTGAAAACTCAACATGGTATCATTCAAGCTTAAACCACAAAAAACCTCTAAGGAATTAAACATGATACTCGTTTCTAGTTTTCTGGTTTTGTATCAATGAACAGTCCTTTCGTACATGCGTCGCCTGGCCCTTAGTTAAAAGTCTTTTTCAGGGTTTGTGAAGAGACAGGTTGCATTCAATTATTCGGATCTGTGGGCACCGCATGTTAGTCAAAAAAAGTAGAACACGCTTAACCCCTTTTACACCACATCTCATTTAAACTTATTTTAAAGTTTAATGCGAGAATAAATCAAAATATTTTAAAAGAGTTGAATTAATTATTTGCACTTTGCCAGAGGGTTCTAACAGTTTTAGAATTGCCATTTAAAACAGTGAATGCCGATGTCTTTTTAAAGATAAGAAAAGTATGTAATACGGTTTATTCATAATTAATACGGAATTTATTTAATAGAGTATATGAATAATGTGTCTAATCCATTTAATAGAGGTAGCCAATAGTATGTTTAATAATTTTCTAAATGGTTAAATATTTTCGCAATTGAATGTATAATAAAGCAGAAACAAGCAGAAACTATGTTTTTATTTGTAATTGATATTAATTAAAGGTTAAATATCAATGATACCTATGTGTAAGTTGTTTTTATTTGAAAATATGGCTTGGTTCTTCAAATGGATATATGACCATAAAGAAGATTCTACATGTTGATCATTTTATGAAAAACTATTTTTCAAGAAAATAATGATTCGTGCATCATTATTAGATTACTTCACAATGTATGATTAATTTCAAAAAATTGAGTAGCATTTACCAAGTTTTAGTTTAATTTTTCTACATTCTAGTAATTCGAGGAGATGGAACAATGAATAAATAGGTAGTGATGATACTTTGTGATGAACATAATTGAATACTTGTGTTTACGATATATGTGATTTATATGTTTCTTCCATATGGATCTACCATGTGAATTCCATGTCACCTCATAGACCACATTATAGATATATGTGATGTCTATGTTTCTTCCATATGGGTCTACCATGTGAATTCCATGTCACCTCATAGTCCACATTATAGACGAGTGTGGGCTAGAAGGAACTTATCTACTTCAATTTTCGTTAGTTTAGGAAAATGAATTGTTTCCTCTCTATGTATAATTGATAGATTTGAAATATAAAATGCGGACCCTTGATCATCTTTCACATCAATATTTTTCCTGATACTATCACTACAAAATTATTGCTTGTTTATGTGGGAAATTACTATGCTACTTAGCCTATAACATATGCAAGAAAACTTGGGCAAAGTCAAGTTTAAACTTGTTATAATATGGCATGAGATGATACATCAAGAGGGTGTGAATCCTAAAACAACATGAAACATGCTAGAAAATGCATGAAATAACCAAAACCATAAGAAACAAGACATATCTATATGAAATGTGAAAGATTGAAGAGGGCATTGATCACACAAAGCAAGACTATGTTAAAAAATGCATGAATTTTACCATTTGTGATGGACAACAAAGTAATTTTTCATGTGCACCCTTCTTCAAGGACTTGTGCCAACATATTAGGATGAATTACTAATGGATGTTCCTCCTTTCTTCTATTATCTTTGATATTTTAATTATAAAAAATTCTTTGGCCTACATAATTACATACCCAAAATAATTTACTTCATTATATCAAGGTTTTTGTTAGGGAAATTTTCAAGGATGGAAATTTATATACAATTTTAGAAACTTTAGTGAATCTTACTAATCCCTAATATGTAAAGCATACAAAAAAATTAATGCATGTGCCTTTCTTTCGGCCTTTTCCCTGTTTTATGAAGAAACAGGTTACATTCAATTTTTCATAGTTGCAAGCAACACACTACTTCACTCATACATCCATATTCATATTAGTAAAAAAAAAATTCATCATTATCAAAATAAACTCCTTTTTACACCTCACTGAGTTTAAACTTATTTTTAAGTTCAATTAAAAACACATCAAAATCATTTAAAATCTCTAAATTAACTATTTGTCAAAGGTTTCAAACCATTTTAGAATTGTTATTTAAGATTAACGCAAAAAAAATATAATGAGATGATTTTGCTCTCCCTTTCTTGAAAAATATATATAATTTTTCTTATTTCAAGATGATTTTAAAAAATTACAATTTAATTGTTTTATGTTATCACATTTTTTTTGGTTGGAATTTGAGGATACAATTTCATTGAACTCTTAATTTTTTTTTAATATAAATTATATTTTTCAATGTCTAAATAGATTCAAGTTTTAAAAATTCTCTTGCACATTTTTATAAAATGTTGAGCTCTATATATATGTTAAATTATTAAACTAAGTTTTTAATAATATGTTTTATTAGTTTTTATTTTACTAATATTGATTCTCCTTTTTAAATAAAATATGATAAAAGATGTGTTAAAATTGGAAACTAGGGCCAAATTCCACCTTGGGACAGCTCATTTGATGGAGATGATGCTTGCATTAAATTCCTATTTTCGAGAGGTCCAAAATTGATATTAAGATCATCTAATTTGGACAAGGAGAAGTGTGATTTTGAATTTATTCCCTCACGTGTGCAAATTGTTCAGGTCTACAACATCATCATGTAGGCTTAGGAAGCCTAATGGACGTGTCTCTTCACCCTCATCGAATAGTATAAATACAAGTGACTTCTCACCTCATTTGGAATCATCATCACTCACACATTCTCTCTCTCTCTCTCTCTCTCTCACGTGTGGCACAAGGACATATTTCTAGACAGAACTACAGGGCCGAAAATTTTAGGAGTTAACCAGGGTTTGTTTGACCAATTTTGACTGCGATTTTTAGAGGAATATTTTTGTTTGACTAGGCCACATTGACTAGCATAAAAACGGAGATTTTTTGGGTTGTTTCACCTATATTGACCATAGGGTTGACTTTCGTTTGACCAAGTTTGACCACAGATTTTGTGATTGTTTTGGGCTGACTTTGACTGTTGTTGGAGGCCGAGTTTGAATACCTTTGACCGAGCTTCAAAGGAGAAGTTTGACTATTTCGTTGACCATCTTTGACTTTCTGGTTAGGGCTGAAGTTTAACTGCAGAAATTGACAAGGTAGTTTTGACTTTGAATTTGGAAAGTCAATTTGACTTGTGTACTCTCTCTCTCTGTTGAACATTTGATATAATAATAAGAAGAATTGATCAAAAAGTTTTCCCTGACATCGGCCAAATCTGGTGTCCTCTTATCTTGGCTTGTCTTCTACATTTTTGTTTCATGTTCTATCTACTTTTACTGGCAATGTGATTAATGGTTAATGTGATTGCTATTGGAAATATAAATTGGAAATTGTCATTGGGTTGCTAAAGGAACATTGAAGTAATTGTGCTAAGCATAGAACATAGCATTATTAACTAAAATTAACATGGTATCAAAGCCCAGGTAAAGACAAAGCCCAAGCAAGAGAGAGAAAAGCAATCACTAAGAGAGAGTTGTTAGACAAGAATATTGGTCTAGCTTCAATGGCAACTACATCTTACTTCAAATCTGAGGATAAGCTCAAGGAAAAATTTGACTATCATGCATGGAAGATGGTCACTTTGGACTTGACTTTGGAAGAGCATGATGCTATGGACTATGTGCAGGGAAAAGTGGTGGAGCCTCCTTCCAATGCACCTATTGCTGCAAAGACAAAGTACAAGAAAGGTGAGGTCAAAGCTAAAAGAATTATCATTGACTCCATTCAAAAGCATTTGGTTGCCTATATTTCTGATTTGGGAAGATCTAAGGAGATGTATGATAAGCTTATTGGGATGTTCAAAGTAAAAAATGCAAATCAATCCTCTTTCTCAAGAACAAGTTGAAGGACATCAAGATGGATAAAGGGGAGTCTATCTAATCCTACTTCATGAGGAATACAAAAAATCAAGAATGACCTTCTATCTATTGGTGAAGTCGTTGTTGACAAGGAGCTCACTCTCATCGCTCTTGGAGGTCTTACAAGATAATGGGATGTGTTTAACACCACCATTCTAAAAAATGACAAGATTCCTAGTTTCGATTAATTATTGGCTAGATGCACTCAAGAAGAGACAAGAATGATGGAGAGATATAATCCTTTCATTTTTCTCCCTTAGGAGTTGTTGTACTTTAGAGGCTTTATCAATAGTAGCACCAGAATATGCTCCTACAAATTGCGAGAGTCTCTCGAGATCCTCGGTAGGAGTAGCTTGAGTATCTTTCCAAATTAATTCAAAGGAAGAATTACAAGGGACTAAGGCCTGGGTTTGTTCAATTCTCCTTCTTTTTCTCTGTCTGCTAACCATAGCTCTATGTTTTGGACTATAAAACACATCAAGAGGAGGAACTTCGTCAATTTTCAAAACGAACTCAGAGGTCGCGAATACTGGGATGACTTCTAAATAATCAGTGTCCAAAGCTTTATCAGAAGCCTCAATAGTAAGCGAGTTCTTCCCTGTAACTTCTGGGGTCTATGTAATCTTCATTTGCAATGGAGTCTTTGGACTTTTATGATCTGTTTCTTTTGTGAATTGCTCCCATATTGCATCCAGATTTTTGTCTGTTAGAGTTTCTTCTACTTGAGAAGAAGAGGAAGTACCTGTCTTTTTTATCTGAGATACATTATGGACTTGTCCTGTACTAGCCGAGGTTGTATCTTGCTCTGTATTTTGTTGATGTAGCATCAATAAATCTATAGGCAAGTGAGTTATCCTTTTATTCCTATACTGATTAAACTTAATCAAATCCTCATGAATTAACCATGTTGCTACTTGTTTCTCAACCTTTGCATAGATAGAATTTGATTCAAATAAATCATCAAATTTGTCTGGCTCATTTGTGAATTGCCTAAGTTTTTCCTATGCAGTGACATTCTTGGCAATATCATTAGGATCACATTGTTTATTGGGAATAGTTGGGAAATTAAAACATTGAATTTTTTCAATCTCAAGACTAGCGTGCCTGAAATTGTCAAGAGCATAGACACCATATTGAATAGGGAAGGTAGGCCACATTGTCTTTTTAGCATCTTTCAAAATCTTTGAAAGGCCATTCCCTACAGTTTGGTAGGCAATCTCTCGAGCTAAGATTTTATCAGAACATAGAGGGGCAACACATGAGGGTTTGCAATACTTTCGAAGATCGGGAGTACAGGTTGTACCCGAGAATAATGCAGGCATTTCAGTAGCTTCAGGTGAAGGAGGGACTAGTTGTTGTTGAACAACAGGTTTCTTCCTGGGTTTAGTTGCCCTAGACATTTCCGCTGAGTATTTCTTATCGGGGTTGGCTTGGAGAGGAAAACACGGGAATAAGTGGATACTTACTTAATTGAAGAATTCCTTAGAGCGAATAACCAACTTCATATCAATTAATGTCTTTATGAGCAAAATATAGTGATATCAAGCCACAATAATCAAATCGTTTAGAACTTAGAAATCATAAATTCGTTACATTTGGGCATTAAATGATAAAATGTGGGTTCACATGGGCTTTTGTACATGTCAGCATATCGGAGGATTATATCATTGAAATATTATGGTTGTGTCTTTGAAACATGCGATATTATTACTTTTTGATAGACTTTTATTATTAAAACGTAATGACTAAAAATATAAGCGGGAAGGGATATCAGAGGTCTTGTATCGGAGGTTTGATATCGGGGATTGAAAAGAGTGACAACCAATAGATGTTGGAAATAATACTGAGAGGGGGGGTGAATCAGTATTATCTAATCAATATAACTTTTTCATTTCCAAATTCAGATTCATATACACTACTTCAGATAAGGAAAACCGCGTGTATACGCAACTGTGTATAATGCAACCATCGTATATTCAGTAAACCTATAAATCAGTTAGTTGCTTCTAAATGAGTGCATCAGAACATTATTAACCATATGATCAGTAAACAGAAGCAGAGCAAAACATCACACATAATCAACACACATGAACACCAAGATGTAAGGTGGAAACCCAATGTGGGTGAAAACCACTTGCTGCGATATGTCTCTATTTTCTTTTAAATTAGAAACTTCTTTTTACAATGATTATGTACTGGTGCAGTCTTATACCAGTACGCAGGCTGCTACCTGCAGAAGGCTACAACCTTCTCTCGTTCTCTAGCTTCTCCTGGAAGGGAGCTACAACCCCCTTAGCTCTTGTACTAGCTGAGATACTAGTACGTAAGTGCTGACCTACAGAAAGCTACAACCTTCTCTTTCTTCCAGGGACCACATTTCATAAATTTTCAGACTGGATCCATGAATATCGATCAAACATCAAGTATATCTGTATCAACCAATCTCCTTTGTACAAACAAATACTGAATCAACCAATAACTTCTCAAAATGCTGTAACCAAAAAAACAACAGTACCAGTAACCAGACACCAATTTTGAACCCAGAACACTGCAGCAATAAACAGAAGCAGCTAAAACATATTTCATGAGATGTACACTACTTCAATATGTGGAACCTGCGTGCATACGCTTCTGTATCAAGGCTAACCGGTGTATACGTTGTTTTAAGTTAGTGAACCAGCGTGTATACGCGCCTCTACTGCGCTGAACCTGCGTACAGATCTATAAAAGATAATTTACCCTTTTCACTTATTCAGACATCAGTTATACCTAGATTATCATATTTATAGATCAAGTCATGCGCCAAATATAATAGATCAAAATTACACAAAGATACTTCTCTTCAAGCCGCCTTAAGATCTTGACCCATCAATAGAACTTATCCTTCTCCTTGCGCTCAAAGATGGTCAACGAAATAGTCAAACTTCTCCTTTGAAGCTCGGTTAAAGGTATTCAAACTCGGCCTCCAACAGCAGTCAAAGTCAGCCCAAAACAATCACAAAATTTGTGGTCAAACTTGGTCAAACTAAAGTCAACCCTATGGTCAATATAGGTGAAACAACCCAAAAAATCTCGGTTTTTATGCTAGTCAATGTGGCCTAGTCAAACAAAAATATTCCTCTAAAAATCGCAGTCAAAATTGGTCAAACAAACCCTGGTCAACTCCTAAAATTTTCGGCCCTGTAGTTCTGTCTAGAAATATGTCCTTGTGCCACACGTGAGAGAGAGAGAGAGAGAGAGAGAGAGAATGTGTGAGTGATGATGATTCCAAATGAGGTGAGAGGTCACTTGTATTTATACTATTCGATGAGGGTGAAGAGACACGTCCATTAGGCTTCCTAAGCCTACATGATGATGTTGTAGACCTGAACAATTTGCACACATGAGGGTATAAATTCAAAATCACACTTCTCCTTGTCCAAATTAGATGATCTTAATATCAATTTTGGACCTCTCGAAAATAGGAATTTAATGCAAGCATCATCTCCATCAAATGAGCTGTCCCAAGGTGGAATTTGGCCCTAGTTTCCAATTTTAACACATCTTTTATCATATTTTATTTAAAAAGGAAAATCAATATTAGTAAAATAAAAACTAATAAAACATATTATTAAAAACTTAGTTTAATAATTTAACATATATATATAGCTCAACATTTTATAAAAATGTGCAAGAGAATTTTTAAAACTTGAATCTATTTAGACATTGAAAAATATAATTTATATATCAAAAAAATTAAGAATTCAATGAAATTGTATCCTCAAATTCCAACCAAAAAAAATGTGATAACATAAAACAATTAAATTGTAATTTTTTAAAATCATCTTGAAATAAGAAAACTTATATATATATTTCAAGAAAGGGAGAGCAAAATCATCTCATTAATTTTTTTTTTGAGTTAATCTTAAATAACAATTCTAAAATGGTTTGAAACCTTTGACAAATAGTTAATTTAGAGATTTTAAATGATTTTGATGTGTTTTTAATTGAACTTAAAAATAAGTTTAAACTCAGTGAGGTGTAAAAAGGAGTTTATTTTGATAATGATGATTTTTTTTTTTACTAATATGAATATGGATGTATGAGTGAAGTAGTGTGTTGCTTGCAACTATGAAAAATTGAATGTAACCTGTTTCTTCATAAAACAGGGAAAAGGCCGAAAGAAAGGCACATGCATTAATTTTTTTGTATGCTTTACATATTAGGGATTAGTAAGATTCACTAAAGTTTCTAAAATTGTATATAAATTTCCATCCTTGAAAATTTCCCTAACAAAAACCTTGTTATAATGAAGTAAATTATTTTGGGTATGTAATTATGTAGGGCAAAGAAATTTTTATAATTAAAATATCAAAGATAATAGAAGAAAGGAGTAACATCCATTAGTAATTCATCCTAATATGTTGGCACAAGTCCTTGTAGAAGGGTGCACATGAAAAAGTACTTTGTTGTCCATCACAAATGGTAAAATTCGTGCATTTTTTAACATAGTCTTGCTTTGTGTAATCAATGCCCTCTTTAATCTTTCACATTTCATATAAATATGTCTTGTTTCTTATGGTTTTGGTTATTTCATGCATTTTCTAGCATGTATTCACACCCTCTTGATGTATCATCTCATGCCATATTATAACAAGTTTAAACTTGACTTTGCCCAAGTTTTCTTTTCTTGCATATGTTATAGGCTAAGTAGCATAGTAATTTCCCACGTAAACAAGCAATAATTTTGTAGTGATAGTATCAGGAAAAATATTGATGTGAAAGATGATCAAGGGTCCGCATTTTATATTTCAAATCTATCAATTATACATAGAGAGGAAACAATTCATTTTCCTAAACTAATGAAAATTGAAGTAGATAAGTTCCTTCTAGCCCACACTCGTCTATAATGTGGACTATGAGGTGACATGGAATTCACATGGTAGACCCATATGGAAGAAACATAGACATCACATATATCTATAATGTGGTCTATGAGGTGACATGGAATTCACATGGTAGACCCATATGGAAGAAACATATACATCACATATATCGTAAACACAAGTATTCAATTATGTTCATCACAAAGTATCATCACTACCTATTTATTCATTGTTCCATCTCCTCGAATTACTAGAATGTAGAAAAATTAAACGAAAACTTGGTAAATGCTACTCAATTTTTTGAAATTAATCATACATTGTGAAGTAATCTAATAATGATGCACGAATCATTATTTTCTTGAAAAATGGTTTTTCATAAATGATCAACATGTAGAATCTTCTTTATGGTCATATATCCATTTGAAAAACCACGCCATATTTTCAAATAAAAACAACTTACACATAGGTATCATTGATATTTAACCTTTAATTAATATCAATTACAAATAAAAACATTGTTTCTGCTTTATTATACATTCAATTGCGAAAATATTTAACAATTTAGAAAATTATTAAACATCCTATTGGCGACCTCTATTAAATGGATTAGACACATTATTCATATACTCTATTAAATAAATTCCGTATTACTTATGAATAAACCGTATTACATACTTTTCTTATCTTTAAAAAGACATCGGCATTCACTGTTTTAAATGGCAATTCTAAAACTGTTAGAAACCTCTGGCAAAGTGCAAATAATTAATTCAACTCTCTTAAAATATTTTGATTTATTCTCGCATTAAACTTTAAAATAAGTTTAAATCAGATGTGGTGTAAAAGGGGTTAAGCGTGTTCTACTTTTTTTGACTAACATGCGGTGCCCACAGATCCGAATAATTGAATGCAACCTGTCTCTTCACAAACCCTTAAAAAGACTTTTAACTAAGGGCCAGGCGACGCATGTATGAAACGACTGTTCATTGATACAAAACCAGAAAACTAGAGACGAGTATCATGTTTAATTCCTTAGAGGCTTTTTGTGGTTTAAGCTTGAATGATACCATATTGAGTTTTCAGAATCCCCAACTGAACTTCAGTGGCATTATCATGGAAGCTAGATATATCAGTCAACAAAAACCAGTATCATGGAAGTCGGCATATAGATATATCAGTCAACAAAAACTCCTAAATGTCACCATTGCGCGCTCACTTACAAGGCTGCAGCAATAGTAAAGCATATACAACAATAAACCACAACCCTGCAGAAATACATAAATAAATTTACGTGATATTTAATCTATCTATATACTCGAACATATTATAGAATAACCACAGCCTCCACATTTGATTCAGTGTTTGTAACTTGAACACTGTAGCAAAGACAGACTCAGCTTGTGGGCAATTTAGGAGAACAAGCACTGGTCAGCCAGTTCTATGTTCTAGCAGGCTTGAACGATCGTCGAAGAGGTGATGTTTTGCAAAAGCACTCATGGCCAAATTTAGCAGAAGTTTAAAGTCTTCCAGCGTCCCTCCATCCCACAGCTGGCTCTCGTAAAAATATTTAGGCATAGCACCGCTTACCGATGAAAGATGGGCTGCCTAGTCGTAACGTAAGAGTGGATGCCTTAGAATTCGTTGGAGTCCACACAGAAGCTTCAACACCTTCTCATGAACAGCGTTAGAATTCATAACCGCTATTATCGTAAAAATGAGAAACCAGAGTGCCGAGGGCTTTAAAAAGACACGCAGATGCCGAAGAAACTTTCTGTGTAGATTATAAACAACATGTTCTCGTTGCAGTAGCTGCTAAGAACATCGGTTGCTTAAAAAGACACGCAGATGCCGAAAAAACTTTCTGTGTAGATTATAAACAACATGTTCTCGTTGCAGTAGCTGCTAAGAACATCGGTTGAGCGGGTAGATAAATTCAAATTCGAACATCGAATGAGCGGGTAAATAAATTCAAAATCAAATTTCAAATTAGCCTGTCATTAATGCGTATATTGTATTGTATACCCTGGTATTTATTGGCAGTATCATGTATGCTATGTCCATGAGCCGCGTTCTCGTCGGTATTGTATGGTCATGGAGCGGTCACCGGAAATAATTTGGTCGCGTTATTTTTTTGCCGACAAACAGAAGAGACGGGAGTCCCCATACATAATGATCCACAGATGCAGAGGTGTACTTCACACTGACCCTGCAGAGAAAAAAGTACTCTTAAAGACTAATAAAGGCCTTATAGCATGGGATTTATTGGTGACGGTCCACTCAATATTTTCGATACGGATTTTATTAGATTTTCACCGGTAAATTTCAAGATGTGATTTACGATTTACGTACTTTAACATCGAGGAAATTTATTAGATTTTAATCTGTAACTTTTGAAGCTGTGAGTTATGCTTTACTGGATAAACGGGTTTTATCAGATGTTCACACGTAATTTTTAACATACTTCAGAAATTATTTCAATGGCCATTACCAAATTTATTTTCAAAAAGACTTTAATTTTTAATTGATGATTTTTTTATTAATAATATATATTTGTTTCGTCAGAGAGGGTGTCTAGAAGCGGGCCTTCCCAGCCTTATATGACCCCAGCTCATACGAAAGACGCTGTGGCTCTCACTCAACTTGGCCCATTGGATGGGCTCTTTTCATTTCTCCGGGCAAGAATAAAATTTATTTGAATATTGCAGGTTGTGTAAAAAGAAATAGGAGGACTTAGTGTTAGCAAATTTTCTAATGGTGAGATTAGACAAGGTTGATGTTTAGAGATTTTTCTCAATAGTTGTTATGATTTATTAGTTTTTTTGGTTTACGGTATTACTAGTTATTTTTGTCTTCTAATGTAAATGTATGCCAAGGTCTGACATAGTCTTTTATAAATTTATATTTACATGTTTCTCTCCTTAGATGAGGTCATAGCAACCTCAAGACTCAAATTTATGTCATTGGTCTAGTTCCCCTTTGGGCAAATAGTAAAATTTTTTTGGTCTATATAGTCTTCATATCACATAATGCAAAGCTCCTTACTTCAAAAAAAATAATATATATTTTTTAATACTTCAATTTATGGGTTGATTACTAATGACTAAAATATGTATCGTTAAATTAAATTAGGTATATAATATTATAATATTATAAATATAATTAATTTCAAATATAATTTAAAAGTGTTTTTTATTTCCCCACACAACAAGTTGGGGTGGCATGGCTAGCCCACCCCATACATGAAGAAGTGTTCCTTTCTAAACATATGAACATGGCAAGCTCATCTATTCTAGTTTTGTTTGCTTAGCTTCCTCTTTGTGACATTTATGGTGTGTTACCGTCATTCTCCCGTCACAGGTGGGATATCTTTTGGGGCCTTTCGACACTGAGGGATCTCGTCATGGTGGATTTTATATAATCACTAGGATTCCCTTCATGTTGTTTCCTTAAGCATTCTTGCATGTGCCAAACAATGGAGCTTTGATGGTATGGTTCTATTTATGCCTTGGACTAGGTGACAGATTATAGATAGCTTGGTGCCCACAAATAGAGCAAGATGGTAAAATAAATGGCATTTCTTACTGTGCCGATGCTACATCACATTGGTTGTTGTAGATTCTTTCGAAATTAGAGCCTGTGCTTGTAACATACGTCACCCCATCCTCATGTTTATAGCGTTTGAAGGCTTGGTCAACATGGGAGGCTTCCATTGGGGTAGTTCTTGATTTTCTCAACTCTATTAACATTTCTTTTGGCCCTAAATTTATTACTTTCATTCCAATCTATGATTTAGTATTCTTTGGTAACTAGCATTATAGCCTGGAGCATGCTAGCAACTGATTTCATTCCAATCTATGATTTAGCATTATTTGGTAACTATCATTATGGTCTGGAGCATGCTAGTAATTTCTTGAAGCCCTGCCCTAGCCAAAGATTTCTATTTTCCCCTAGTTTCTCTATTCTATGTTGTGTGTTGGTATATTCTGACCATGCCTCCCTTCAATCAATGTATCTTCCTCCCTTCAAACATCCTCTATCTCTACAACTCCTCCTCTAGTCTGTTAAATTTTGATCTAAGTAAGTTGTCGCTATTTCCCATGCAACTCTTCCTCTAGTTTGTTGAAATATGATCTCAATAAGTTGTTGCCCTTTCCCATGCATCATTCTTCGACAAGGTTGACGGGGAGGAGGACATGGCCCCCAAGGTAGAACAGACTCCCACACCCAAGCATAGGAGGTTGTTCCCATCTACCATTTAGCTACTCCTTTTGATATTTGTGAAAATGTTTTCCATCTCTAGATGTTCTAAGCCAATGACTATCAAGCTTCCTCTCATTCTACAATCCTATAGGTAGCACACTAGGTTCGTGACCTTGGTCACATGGGGAAACGAAAACAATACCTAAACCCCATTATCCTTCACTAGAAAAGCAAAACCATCTTAGGCAAGGTTCTGTTGTGGCACAACCGCCACCCTATTAAAACCCACCTTGGTAGCAATTTTGAATGGGTCCCCTAAAAGTTGATCTTTCAGCTCTCTGAATGATCTGTTTTATCTCAGAGATTTTAACTCTTTGCCAAGTCAAATCTTCAATTTGCAAAATGGTTAAGGTCCCCTTAATAAATCCCTGCCGCATGATTCATCTATAACCCTTTCTAAACCATTCATTCATATCCTCCTTGGGACCTATTTCAACCCACAAAACCTTCTATCGCATCATTATTTCCATTATAACTCTTTACAACAGAAATACTTCACAAAGCATGCATAAATCACCCCCTTTCACCTATCGGAGTCAACACTAAGGCATGATGCGCACGACTATACTCTAGACCCGATGGTTTTATTAACCGCAATATATATATTTTCGGGTTCGGAGCCCTAATCGCATATCACAATTGGCCAGGTCCAAGGCTATACATATAAAAAGCGCACCTCTCTTCCGGACCCAATGGCTTTATTAACTGCAATATATATATATATATATATATATATATATATATATATATATATATATATATATATATATATATATATATATATATATTATTAGGTCTGGAACCATATCACATATCGCAATCAGCGGGATCCTAAGGCTATATATATATAAAGCCCACTTGTCTTCCAGACCCAATGGCTTTATTAACCGCAATATATATATTATCGGGTCCATAGCCCCAATCACATATCGAAATCAGCAGAACCCAAGAGCTATATATAAGGCGCGCTATGATATTCCAGACCTGCCGATAACTACCAATTCAGGTGCATAATTTTTTATGTACAGTTGTATGGCCTGGCCGCGGGTTTTCCCATGTATTCCCCTGTATTTTTGATAAAACAGTCCTGACACGATTTTCAAAGGAGAGTGTTATACTACAAACCCAAAAGGATTATTAACTGAACTCATATGTATTTCGGGTCTGCCACCCCAATCGCTTATCGCAACCGACAGAGTTCATTGTTGATATATAAAGTGATTTGTGATACGGAGGACCCGCCGATAATTATAGGCTCCAGTATATAATTTTTGAAGTCTAGTTGTACGGCCCGGCTACGGGTTTTCACGTATATTCCTGTGTATTCGATAAAATGTTGTTGTCGCGATTTTTAAGGGAAAATCCCATATGGCAGACCCGATAAGGTATGAGTTCCCATATATAATATTTCAAGTCCGGATCTCAGATTAGGTTATGTGTTATACAATGATTTTCCATGTAAATCGAGTTTACACTCGTGGGATTTAATCAATGCATAAATTAAAAACCATGGGCTGATTCTTTCACGTTTGATGTTATAAACGTTTAATGAAGGCAAGATTCATGTTTTGTAAGCATGTTTTCCATATTTCTTACAATCGTAGCTGATATGAATTATTTCTCGAGGAAAATTCGAGTAGACCCAGTAATGAATAAGTTGTATCAAGATGACACCTCTGCACCACCGGTGTCAATATTGCAAAAACACACTCTGCAAAGGGAATACGGACCACCATAGTGCATAATGAAGGCACTCTCTGTGTTCAACAGAAGCATTCATGATAGCGTTGATCCATCAAAGTGTCATTACTTCCAAACACACATTCAGTCATGCCAGATGTGGGATGATAAGTGCAGTGTTTTTAGTTTCCTTCAGGAAATAATAAGGGATAACGTCCACTTTATACAGGTGTGAAGAGATGACATGCAGTCATTCTCTTTCAATCAACATCTATTCATGCCCCAAGAAACGAACCGCTAGAGTGATAGGAAATGCCCTCTACATCTCAGCAGTGACACCGATTGTTCTACATCTGTGTATTCTGATCTGTATATTGAGGAGAACAGGGGGAAGGCGAAAGGGTGAAGGGAAGACCGAGAGTCATTTCCAGCTGCATAAGTATTACCTCTGGATAGGAGATGAGGGATTTTTGTTTGGAGAGAATAGCTTTGATTTATTGTGAATAAAGAATATTGTTTGGTTCAAGAAGGAGCATGTTGTTTTAGATTTATTTCCCTTTTCTCTCATATGTTCAGAATCAGTGTGTTGTTGCTGGTATAAAGACAAATGTGATTTTCTTCGTGCACATTGATAACTAGCAGTTCATGGTTATGCCTGTTTATTTGAATGTAATTTGATAGCATTAATAATTCATGAAAGGTTACTGATTCCAGACTTCGTTAAACACCAGGTGCAAATGTTATTTGTATGGAAAGGAATGTATATTCTTCTATAATTAATTGGATTGCGATTAGGATTTAATATTCTTATGTGGACCAGTAATTGATTCATTTGGACTTGGTATTTATATATGATGTTTAACCTCCTTATGTTTTGCTCCTGCAAGATAGATTAGTATAGTTAGGACTAGATTACAGCAGTTAGAAGTAGTGTAGATAAGACTTAATACATATAGGTTAATTATTTTATTTGTTGATTCAATTGAAGTCTTCCTCCAAGAAGAAATCCTTCAACACATATAGCAGTTAACGGGATCCTCTAAACCCATTGGAGCTAGCCATCCCAAACCAAAGTAGATCTAACTGGGATCTATGATCTCGTTAGTTCCCCTTGTTGGTACAGCGAAAATTCACCATGTCAACAAATTGGCACTAGAAGGAGGTCCTGAACTGCTGTCCACGGCTTTTCAAGATTTCATCTATAAATGCCATGCATGGATTCAAAAGTATTAATACATGGGTTGTAAAGGTCTAAAAGACCCCTCCTCCCATTTGGAAAAGCCTCATTTCGAAGAAACAAAGGAAGGAATTCTCAGTCCCATGTCTGGGTCACCCCAAGAAGATAGATTGTGGGAGTATCCTGTCACTCAGGAACAACTAGTCAGAGTACTTACTCATGGCTACGCTCGCTCCCTATCTCAGCTTCCCATCTTCCATTCCTTACCTCTGATAGCTAAAAGAAAGCCAAGGATCCTTCCCATAAGAGAAGATACATTTGCAACCCCTTCTCTTGAAGATATTGTGCTAGACTCTTTGCAAAGTATCGACACTCCTTAGGAAGAAATTCCCGAGGATTCCCCTTTTGAAGGTAATCCCTGGTTTGATTTGGGAAATCCTAGCAAAGAACGCAACGAAGAAACCCTCAACCAGAACCTCCATATCCATAACATGGCTAATGTTCCTCCTCTAGGTGGGAATCAACCTCTACTTTCCCCTCCGGGTGGGATTCAACCTCCACCACCTCCTCCAGGTGGGAATCAACCTCCACCACCTCTGGGAGCACTCCCTCCCTGGGTTGCACAGGATGTCGTAGCAGTACCTGGGCAGCAGCATGCCTTACCCAAGAATGCAAAAAGAGTATTTCCTAAATTCGACCCTAGGTAGGGAGACACTAATGATAACCATATTCACTCTTTCTTCCTAGTCGTGCACATGTTAGGGGTAGCTGATGAGGATTTGGTGTGTCACTTATTGCCTCTTACTTTGATTGGTGCGGCCTCCACTTGGTACTTTATCTTGAGAATAGGATCAATCACCTCATGGGCTTCCTTTCAGCAGGCCTTCCTAGACAATTTTGGTGACGACAAAACACCTGCGGCCTTAGTTTTAGAACTATCCCATTTAAAAATGGAAGCCAAAGAAAAGGTCAAGGATTTCAAGATTTAGTTCAACACTTTATTCAATAGAATCGTGGCTAATGCTAGACCTATTGATGAAGTGCTCATGGAATTCTACATCACCGCTCTCCCTATCCCTACTACGATGTGGGTCAAGAGAAGTAATGTACAAACCTTACAAGGTGCTATTGATGAAGCCATAAAAGTCGAGAATGAAATGATCAGTCTCACAACATGTCATCATACATCCGAAGGGAGAAAGGCCTCTCAGTCATCCAAGAAGAATAATGGGAGTGATAACAAAGTGGCTGAGAGAAAAAAATGGGACACCATAGATGTGGAAGGTTTGCATCGGATCATTAAGAAACTAACAAACGTAGTCATCAATATGAAAAGGAATTCTAGAGAGAGTACTAGTGGGAATGGAGGAGAGTACTACAATAGAAAACCCTTCAAACCTTTCAATCATAAGAAGATAGAAGGTGGTCAAGGTCAACTTGAGTTACCTGCTCCACCCAATGAAGGGAATTTAAATATGGAAGAGCTGGCTCTTATTGGATCACTTCTTAACAAAGAAGAACCTATAGTGGAGCTGGAGTCAGGACAAGAAAATGAGGAAGAATATCAAGTAGAAGAGCCCTTGGATGAAGAATCTCAAATCAATGTACTGTGGGATTTCTATACAAATGAGAATGATGATGACGAAAGGTATAGTATGGCAAAAATCCACACTAATGAAATCCACACACAAAGTAAGGGGCCACTTGTAGGTGTGATGAAGCCTATAGATCAAACAAAGAAAGATATCCACCCTTTGAAGGCACCTTCTCCCAAAGTTCCTGTTGAGAAGGGTAGACCAAGTGGTTAGTCCAAGAATACCCCAGTGGAAAACCATCCAGAGAAAGATAATACAACTCCCACTGCAACGAAGGCGACCCAAATGGTAAACTCCCACCTAAGAACAAAAAAATTGGTATTTTTACTCTGCCCTATCCTGTTTATAACATTGATTACAATATTGTGAATGATATTAAGTAATCTAGGGCTAATATCACATACTTTGATTTGCTAAAATTAATGCAGCAAAGAGATCTGCTCCTGAAAGCTATGAATGATAGGAACTGCAAAATTCCCACCATCCCAAGCAGCCAAGCCAAGAATTCAATGTCCAGACCTATCAACACCTCCATTATAGCCCAAATGCCACCAGCTATGGAAGCCACTATGTCCAAAATGAATCAAAACCCCCAAGATGTCAGTGCAGCCATGATAGGGAGAAAATCAAAATCCATGACTCCACCTTTCCTTATCACATTTGAAATCCTCAACATGAACATACACAATTGCTTGGTAGATTTTGGTGCCTCATCCACTGTGATGCCTTATGCTGTTGCTAAAAGACTGCATGCGATACCCAAGAAAACTACGACTCGAATTATGCAATTAGATAGGACAAATGTGAAAGTAATTGGAGAATTGAAAGATGTGTTGATTCGGATGGCTGCTAAACCACAATATAAACAAGTCATTGATATAGTGGTAGTCGATATACCCGAGGCTTATGGAATGTTGCTTAGTAGGGATTGGGCAGCAAAACTGAATGGATATTTCTCAACTGATTGGTCTCATCTCTTGCTGCCTTAGAAGGGGAAGGGTGATATGCTGAGAGTTGACCGAGAAAGATACATGAAGTATGTGGTGATGAAATTAAACGGCCCCATTGAACCTATAATGTTTACCAATTCTATCCTTGGGAATTACAGTTTCAATGTTTGTGCCATGGAAACCTGTTTTGGAGAATTCCATGCAGAGACAATTGAAGAAACTTTGACAAACACACAGTTGGAAGCTCTCCCCCGTAATCCAACTGATGTATTATCCTGTATTATAGTAGATAGGACTAATTCCGTAGATAGCAGTTCAATTGATGTAACATTAGATTCTATATTTTGGACACTCTATTTTGATGACTCTAACTGCCTTGAAGGTGCAACTGCTGAGAGCATTCTCATTGACCTGCAAGGGAACCAACATCTGATGGCCAGCCAGTTGGAGTTCACGCGCACCAACAACACGGCATAATATGAAGGCTTGCTGCAGGGCTTAAAGAAAGCCATTGATATGAAGGTAAAAAAATCTTAAAGCTTTTGGTGACTCACAGATAATTGTGGATCAGGTAAGTAAAAGGATACACTGCAACTCACCACACTTGGTAAGGTACCAGCATGAGGTATGGAGCTTAATTGACAGTTTTGATTCTTTTAATATCACATACATACCTCAAGGGAAAAACCAAGATGTTGATCTAATGGTTTGTATGGCTGTAAAACTTTTGCCTGATTTTAGATTAAAGAAGAATAGATGTTATGTTGAATTAATTTTCAGACCATCCATACCTGATAACATCTCAAATTGGCAGTTGTTTGAAGATGACGAGCAAATCCTTGAGTTCTTACACTGCGAGAACACATTCAAGAATGCACTCATTGATGAAAAAGAGCATGACAGGCTTATGAATGAGAGGGGAGACGAGGAAAAGAATCAGTTCAATATGATTCCCAAGTCAGTTGTCAAGATGGAGCACTTGTATGACCTGCATGATAAATTCAAGAAACCGATCAACTGCAAGACGCATAGCTCATCCATGAAGTTTGAATCGGTCAACCTTGGAACCAAAGAAGACCCAAAAAATGTCAATTTTGGCTTGGGGTGGTCTCCACAAGAAAAGGTTGCATTTGTCAAGCTATTTAGAGAGTAGAAGGATATCTTTGCATGGACATATGGCGACTTAAAAGCCTTTGATACCAGCATTATGCAACATGCAATTCCTTTGGAAGAGGATGCTAGGCCTTGCCAACAAAATCTTCGTAAGATGCATCCAAGCCTAGAACTGTTGGTCAAGAAAGAATTAAGCAAAATGTTGGATACTAAAATCATTTTTCCGGTCAGACACACCCGCTGGGTAGCCAATCTCATGCCAGTAAGAAAGAAAAATGGAGACATCAGGCTGTGTATTGATTTTAGAAACCTGAACAAAGAATCGCAAAAAGATAACTATCCTGTCCCTTCTATGGAACACATTCTTCAGTGCGTTTCTAGGTCTGAAATGTTGTCCCTATTAGATGGGTTTTCAAGATATAATCAAGTACTGGTATCTAATGGGGATCAGCTTAAGACAACCTTCAACACTAAATGGGGCACCTATGCATATCGTAAAATTCCTTTTGGACTTATTAATGCGGGCACACATTCCCGAGAGCTATGGACATAGCTTTCCGAGGGTTGATTAATAGATCAGTAGTGGCTTACATGGATGACATAACTATGTATTCATATCACCTGAAACAGATTTTTGAAAGATGCCGAAGGTATGGAATATCGTTAAATCCAAGTAAGAGCATATTTTTAGTCACACAAGGGAAACTACTGGTTCATATACTATCAAAGAAGGGATTGTTATTGATCCTAAAATAATAGAGACCATCATGAGAATACACCCCCCTGCAAATGAAAAGGAAATGCAATCTTTCTTCGGGAAGATCAATTTCATTAGGAAATTTGTCTTGAGTTTCACAGAAATAGCATGTCCTATGCAGCTAATGATAAAAAGGACATTGTGTACAAGTGGAATGATGAAGCCAAGAAATCGTTTCAGCAAATTAAAGGGGCCATCACAGAAGCCCCTATGTTAGTCAATCCTTCTTTCGACAAGGAATTCCTCCTTTACACTTTCGCTTCTGATGTTTCATATGCTACAATCCTCACCCAAGAAAATGATGATGGCAACGAAGTTCCTATCTCTTATATGAGCTCTAATCTCCAGTGATCAGAACTGAACTACCCAAACATGGAGAAACAAGGCTTTGCGGTTATTAAAGCTGTAAAACACTTCCGCCCTTATTTATTAAAGGCCAGGACTAAAGTAATCATTCCCCATCCCGTTGTAAGGGCCCTCTTCATGCAGAAAGAAATGGGTGAATGGAGAGGGAATTGGATCACCGCACATCAAGAATTTGACCTCGAGATTAAGCCAGCAAAGATAGTTCGAGGGCAGGGATTGTGTAGGCTAGCAGTAGAAGCCTTGGTGGATAAAGAAGGGGCATCTGAAGAACCAAAAGCGTGGAGCATGCAAAATGAACAAGTAGAACTCAGGGAGGAGCCCCTATGGATTAATGAGTCGTTGATATATGAACGTGAAGCATCAAAAGCCCTTTTGGATCTTGAGTCGTGGTATTACGACATACGCTTCTATCTCACACGAGGAGCATGCCTTGAGCACATGGATGCATCACAAAGGAGAGCACTCAGATTGAAATCTAATCAGTATCACTTGGTCAATGACACATTATACAAGAAAAATTATGATGGAATCTAGCTGAGGTGTTTGAAAAAGGGTGATGCCGATCATATCTTGAAATAAATGCAGGATGGCCCAGCAGGTGGTCATTACGGCGGAGAGACCACTACTTATAGAATACTAAGAGCTGGATATTATTGGCCCACAATGTTCATAGACTCGCATGCCTATGCTCGCAAATACAAGGTATGTTAAACTGCATAGGACGAGAAAGAAAGCCAGCTGTTCTGCTCAGGCCCGTTATGATTTATCGCCCATTCCAGCAATGGGGCCTAGATATCATAGGTGAGATCACTCCAAACTCTTCACAGCAGTATATGTATATACTCATAGCAACCAACTACTTCACCAAATGGACCGAAGCCATCTCGCTTCGAAAGGTAAACGAAGACGAGGTAATATCATTTATTGAGAAATTCATTATCAAGAGGTATGGCATCCTTGACCCTCTCATATTTGATAATGTTTCTTACTTTTCATCACTAAAATTGAGTGAATTTTCTATTGATAAATCAATTCACATAAGGTATGCATCAAAATATTACCCCTAAGGAAATGGAGTTGTAGAATCTTCAAATAAGAACCTCATATGCATAATCCATAAATTTGTTGCTGACAACCAGAAGAATTGGCACAATGCTCTAACAAATACCCTTTGGGCCGATAGGGTCACCCCTAAAGTGGCCTTAGGAAACTCCCCATACTTCCTCATCTATGGACAAGAAGCCATCTTACCTCCAAATGTTACCCTTCCCTCTTTACATCTCTCCCAAGCCTCAAGAGGGACCCCTTCAGCCTTACTTCAAGAAAGGATCAACCAATTAGTGAGGTTGGAGGAATTGAGAGATAAAGCCGAAAATAAATTCAGAAATCACCAAATGATTGCTAAGAGGTGGTTTGATCACCATCTAGCAGGAGATAGAGATTACCAAATAGGAGAGCTAGTCATAAATGGGACAAGTTGAATGAGTCGAAAGGTAAACACATGTAATTCCAACACTTATGGCTGGGCCCATTCCAAGTTGTGGAAAAAATTGGCCAGGGAACTTACAAATTGAAAAAATTACAGGGAGAAACTGGAAAACTCCCTGTCAATGGCCAACATCTCAAGAGATACTTCCAGTAGCCACCACATGGCAGTTACCTCCTGAGTAGGTTAGAATTCATTTTATTTTTGTTGTTAGTTTAGTTACATTTCATATTTTCCTTTCTTGTTTTTCTACAAAGTTTATTTTCCTTCTGTTTTGAATTGTAGTCCTTTTCAGCTAACTGATTTTAGTACTCCAGTCTCATTTTTACCTTTTTCAGATTTCCCCCATTCGCCACCTTCAGCTTTTGCCTCCTTCATTAACCTGCTGATGAGTCTACTGATCTTGAATCCATCATTACTATACAAATCAAACAAATTTTCAAGGAGCCCATAAGAACTTGAAAGTCAACTGAGGAATTCAAATTGAAGCCTTTCATTAGCATCTGTTGGGAACTAGGTAAGATTTGTTGATAGCCTGGATACCCGAAGCATGTAGGGGCATCTTTATAAAACAAAAAAAGTGCAACTACAACTGGACTGGCATGGAGGAACGCTGCATTTTAAAATCCCACTTAGACCTAGCCTATACTTGCTTGTAAGGTTTGCAGTCATTCTCCATTGGTCCCATCCTACACACTAAGTTTACCAATACCTGTCATCTACAAGTAAACCTCCTTTCATGGGCTAAACTCACTATCATATACCTATGGAAAATCCAATTGTGCTCTAGTCCTTGTGCCTAAAACTGGAAGGACTTATTTAAAAGAAAATGAAATTTCAAGTCCTTGTTCCAATTTGGAAGGACAGGTTGTTTGGGAAGCCAATTAGAGTAGGGACTATTGTTGGGTTCAATGTACCAGTTGATACAACAAGCCTAACCTTGCTTAAGCAGTTTAAAAATATGGCATGATCCATGACTACGCCCCATCCAATCATATGAAAATATAGCACTAAAACTCTTATATAAAGTGAAAATAAACATATCCACATCAAATTTGATGAGCAATAAAGAGTTGAGGTACACACCTGAATAGGTATTGACAGACCAGTGACGGCCCCGAAAGGATTTTTGAAAGTAGGAAATAGGTAAAGGAGGGCCAATAAATCCTATAATACTACCATTGGAGAATGCTTGTCAAAACCCAATCAGTAAGTAGAAGCTATTTGTCTTTATCCCACCTAATGCAATTAATGTTGAAGTGGAACCCATTCCTGTTCATCTTTACAGTTTGCATTTCAAGTTTATCTTAACACACTGATGTTCTATTGATCCAAGTTTTATTTGGAAATAGAGATAACTGGTTTGCCCAACAATTCACCATTTGTTGTAGCCACAACCACCACCCTATTAAAACCTACCTTGGTAGCAATTTTGAACGAGTCCCCTAAAAGTTGATCTTTTATCTCTCCGAATGATCAGTTTTATCCCAAAGGCTTTAACCCTTTGCCAAGTCAAATCTTCAATTTGTAAAATGGTTAAGGCCCCCTTAATAAATCCCCACCACATGATTAATCTATAACCCTTCCTAAACCCTTCATTCATATCCTCATCGGGACCTGTTTCAACCCACGAAACCTTCTATCACATCATTATTTCCATCATAACTCTTTATAGCGGAAATACTTTGCAAAACATGCATAAATCACCCCTTTTCGCCTGTCAGAATCAACACTAAGGCATGATGCGCACCACTATACTCCGGACCTGATGGCTTTATTAACTGCAATATATATATTATTAGGTCTGGAGCCCCAATCGCATACGCAATCGGCCAGGTCCAAGGCTATATATATAAAAAGCGCACCTGTCTTCCGGACCCAATGGCTTTATTAACCGCAATATATATATTATCGGGTTTGGAACCATATCACATATCGCAATCGGCGGGATCCCAAGGCTATATATATATAAAGTGCACTTGTCTTCCGAACCCGATGGCTTTATTAACTGCAATATATATTATCGGGTCCGGAGCCACAATCGCATATCGCAATCAGCAGAACACAAGAGCTGTATATAAGGCGCACAATGATATTCCAGACCCATCGATAACTATCAATTCGGGTGCATAATTTTCGAAGTCCCGCTGTACGGCCTGACAGCGGGTTTTCCCATCTATTCCCTTGTATTTTCGATAAAATGTTCCGGACCCGATTTTCAAAGAAGAGTGTTATACTACAGACCCAAAAGGATTATTAACCCAGCTCATATGTATTTCGGGTCCACCACCCCAATTTCTTATCGCAATCAGCAGAGCTCATTGTTGATATATAAAGTGATTTGCGATACGGCAGACACGCCAATAATTATAGGCTCCGGTATATAATTTTTGAAGTCCAGCTATACAGCCCGATTACGGGTTTTCACATATATTCCTATGTATTCGATAAAATGCTGTGGTTGTGATTTTTAATGGAAAATCCCATATGGCGGACCCGATAAGGTATGATTTCCCATATATAATATTTCAAGCCTGAATCTCGTATCTGGTTATGTGTTATACGATGATTTTCCATGTAAATCGAGTTTACACTCACAGGACTTAATCAATGCATAAATTAAAAACCATGGGCTAATTCTTTCACATTTGATGTTATAAACATTTAATGAAGGCAAAATTTGTGTTTTGTAAACATGTTTGTCATATTTATCACAATCATAGCTGACATGAATTATTTCTGCAGGTAAATTCGAGTAGACCCGGTAACGGATAAATGTAAGTTGTATCAACATGACACCTCCGCACCACCGGTGTCAATATTACAAAAATACACTTTGCAAAAGGGAATACGGACCACCATAGTGCATAATGAAGGCACTCTTTGTTTTTAGCAGAAGCATTCATGACAACGTTGATCCATCAAGATACCATTACTTCCAAACACACATTCAGTCATGCTAGATGTGGGATGATAAGCACAGTGTTTTCAGTTTCCTTCAGGATATAATAAGGGATAACATATGCTTTATACAAGTGCAAAGAGATGACATGCAGTCATTCTCTTTCAATCAACATCTATTCATGCCCCAGGAAACGAAGCACTAGAGTGATAGGAAATGCCCTCTACGTGTTAGCAATGACACCGATTGTTCTACATCTGTGTATTCTGATCTATATATTGAGGAGAATAGGGGGAAGGCGAAAAGGTGAAGGGAAGACCGAGATTTATTTCCAGCTGCATAAGTATTATCTCTGGATAGGAGATGACAGCTTTTTGTTTGGATAGAACAACTTTGATTTATTGTAAATAAAGAATATTGTTTGGTTCAAGAAGGAGCCCGTTGTTTCAAATTTATTTCCCTTTTCTCCCATATGTTCAAAATCAGTATGTTGTTGCTGGTATAAAGACAAATGTGATTTTCTTTGTGCACATTGATAACTAGCAGTTCATGGTTATCCTGGTTATTAGAATGTAATTTGATAGCATTAATAATTCATGAAAGGTTGTTGATTCCAGACTTTGTTAAACATTAGTTGCAAGTGTTATTTGCATGGAAAGGAATGTATACTCATGTATAAGTAATTGAATTGAGATTAGGATTTAATATAGCCTTGTTCTTATGTGGACCAGTAATTGATTCATTTGGACTTGGGATTGATATATGATGTTTAACCTCCTTATGTTTTTCTCCTGCAGGATAGATTAGGATAGTTAGGACTAGATTAGAGAAGTTAGAAGTAGTGTAGATAAGACTTAATACATATAGGTTAGCTATTTTGTTTGTTGATTTAATTGAAGTCTTCCTCCAAGAAGCAATCTTTCAACACATATAGCAGTTAACGGGATCATCTAAAACCCGTTGGAGCTAGCCATCCCAAACGAAAGCGGATCTAATTGGGATCTGTGATTAGCTTAGTTCCCCTTGTTGGCATAGCAAAAACTCACCATGTCAACGGGTCTTAAAGGAGAATCATGAATAGTAGAATGATTTATCTCTACTTTGATGATATCATTCATGCCTAGTGTTGTCAGCATTCTTGTCTAGAGAGCCTATATGGAGATCTAATTTTCCTTTTGAAAATTTTGATGCTCTATAGTAAACTCGGTAAAAACAATGTCTATCTACCACATGTATATTGCTATTTTGATATTTTGAAATAATATTAATAAAAATTCAAAAAATTATTTATCACAAATAAAAAAACTTAATTATGCCAAACTTATTATGCAAATATTTTGATAAAAAAAAATATAATAACCAATTATATTAAATTATTCCAAATCACATAATTATATTAATGTTTTCCATAATAATAAAAATAAAATTTTATGAATTTACCATCGCGATATTTTTTGGGTCAAAAACTTATTGTACTGAATTCACTCATAAAATTAGTTCATATATGAATTTTCTTATAAAACTAATTTATAGAAAAAATATGACCACAATTAATCCGTATATAAGCTTGTTTATAAAACTAATTCATAGATGATATATGAGTTCTTATAAAACTAATTTATAGACAAAATATGAGCACAATTAATCCATATATGAGTTTGGTTATAAAACTATTTCATAGATGATATATGAGCAAAACGTGGATAATATTTTTAATTGAAAATACATTATAACGCTAAATAAAAGATAAAATGTATGATCAATTAAGCTTATAATGGATAGAAAGTTAAATGAGATATATTTAAATGATAACGTTAAAAGGGTTTACCATTCATGTTTATCCTAATTGAGAATATATGTGCGGATAATGACTATCGAATAAATTTGGTATTTAATGGTGAAATAGTTTATAAAATATATAAATATTTAATATTAAATAATTATATATTATTGTAGATATATAATAATTGAATGTATATATGTGAATTAAATGGTTATATATATATATATATTAATGATGATGGTGGTGGTGGTTAAAGTTCATTGAGATCAAACTTTGGTCTATCTGACCTAAAGAAACTAATTATTTAGCTTGATTTAAGATTTTATTCCTATGCTCAAAAAGCATGGAGAGAAGCCTCCCGAGCTCACTGTAATTTTGACAATGTAAAAGGCTAGGAAGGTCACTATTGCAACAAAGATTTTGAAACTGAGATCTAATGTGGTTGTACGCGAGGCACTCTAAGAGGAAGTGATTTTCATCCTTGATGTTTGTATTCTCACAAAGATGGCAGAACCTTTCCATCCATGGTGTTTTAGGAACTGCCCAATGATTCGTTTCACTATGGAGCTCATAAGAGTTCATTCTAATTTTGGGTATATTAATTTTCTTCTTTGAGCTAATTAAAACAGAGATATACTTTTGATCCTCTTTGAATTAATAATATAACAATAGATTTTAGTATAAAAATAAAATAAAATTATATATATATATATATATAGATATATATATAATTATTTTTAAATTAATTTTTTAATATTATATATTTTTATTATGCCTTATAATATTATATTTAAATTTTGCAATTATATAAAAATATATTTTTATATTTATTTAAATCATAACCCATAATTAATACTAATAAGCTGTAAGTTAGTTTCTAGAGTTTAGTCCTATCACATTTAAATTTAAATTTCATGGGAAAAATGTTGAGAATATGAGTTAACTATGGAGATGAAAATTATCTCATGAGATGCGATCAGCTGGAATCTTATATTATTTTAATGAAAATGTTTCATAATTTAGTTAATCATTTATTTTAATTAATATTGAGAATTTCTTTAATCTATACTTAGATTAAAATAAAATAATTAATTAAATCTAAATCTAATTACTTAAAAATATATTTTAATATAATAATAAATAAATAAATAAAAATAAACATCAATCTATCAACCAATAGAATGTAACACTACAGTGCAGGAGTAATTTTTTTTTTCCTTAACCACAATATATATAAGTATATATGATTATTAGTCATTCGAGTGCAAAAAAGATTACATAATTATTTTTGTATAAATATTTGCACAAGCAAGTAATACTGTTGAGATTAACTATGCTCATTCACAATATGTATCCACGATAACTATGGCACATAAGCATTAACTTGTCTCTTTTTCAATCTTGGAATTATCATGTGGTTGGCATTAGCATCCATACGTATGAGTTGATCGCTGGTACTACAGGTTATAAATGAACATATGGCAGTTTCTATATTTGAGCAATGGTTTACGCTGCCTGGAATAAATGTTGTCGCGAGTCACTTCAGACACTGACGCTTGCCCCAACTGGCCTTCTCCACATTGTCCATTTGGCACGATGAATGGCCGGCCAGTTGACACCATGTTCCCTCGCGTGCTAAGGACTCCAGGTTTCATGTGGACTGTCACTTACCTCGAACTTACCACTTGGTAGCTGTTTCTCGGATTTTCTATGCTCGATCCCATGGCGGAGATGAACCCGCCCAGATCGAGGGCTGACATCGAGCCATGGGGCAGTGGTAAGAGTTGAAAGTCTTCATGCGTTTTGTTAATTCTTTAACCCTTTTCATTGTTGGAGTGACCCCTGTCGTTCACAGTTCTATGGTGCTTCGCATTTGCACTGAGCACCTTCCCTTCAGGCTGTTTGATGTGCGGTAGGAATTCTCTGTCTCCCAATGCCGGTCATGGTAAGTCGCTCACCTAGATCTTCTTGGTTACAGTTCTTTTCGTTTGAGTTTAGTCTCTTCCGCAGGTTTTAATCTTTGCTGCTCTGGTTTTTGAATGAGTTTCAGGTGAAGAGTTCGGTTGCCGAGACCAACGTGTGAAGGAGAGCCTGCTCCGCCTCCCTACCCTTTCCATGTTCCGGGTAAGAGTTATATGCATCCGTGGTTAAATTGGTGAGACATTTCCCGGGTAACGGACTGAACCGTTGTCCTTCTTGACAAGCTATCTGAGTTTTCATGTGCAATGGAAGTCCATCGCTGTTTCTCAGGGGTTTTTTCCCATGAGGGAATTAACGTTTTTCCCATCTCTGTTGTCTGTAATTTAATTTGGTTTCTTCGCCACCATTCAGCAGAAACCTCAGTTGAAAGGCGTTGGATGCCCGACTTTTACTGTATAATTTGTTTCATTATTAAGGGTTGTCAATCGTTACAGATGGTCGAACATTGACTGGTTAATATATTGAGTTTTTCCTCTATAGTATTGATTTCGGATTAGTTTTTTTTTAAAGGAATATTGCTGGTTCATGGTGGATAAACCCTTACCTGAGTTCCAGTATTTTTATTCGGTGTATTCTGGATGTACTTGCCTTAACGGAGGTTTTTACTGTGAATTTAATTATGAAACATGCTTCCATGTTCGTTCTTGGTTTATAATTACTTCTCATGTTAGTTTAATATGAGTCGCCGGCTTGACAACGGAAGCCCTCGCTGGCTATCCAATAATTCTCACACGGCTTCGGCCGTTCTTTACAGGCTCAGAAATGCCTATTATCGTTTATTAAGTATGTAAGGTGGGCACTGCCCCTCCTCTGTTCCTCGAGCACATGAGTATTTTCGTTATCGTTTTTCATGCATTCTTAAATACTCTGTTAAAATGTTAGTATTGTGAATTTGAAATTGGTTGTTGGTCTAGGGTGTATGCATTATTCCAGTTTTTTATCTGAATAGCTCTTATTTCCTCAGTAGTAATTATGGGTGTCTCTGTGTACGATATTTGTTGTTTTCGGTTCGATTATGTAAACTCAAATGATTATACACAGTATTGGGTTTTCCTTTTGATTACTACTTAAGCTACAGGAAGTGATTTCACACAGTGTTCAGTTTTCTTGTTTCATTATTACAAATGCTACAGGGATTTGTTCCAGTATGGAATCGCTGTTTTTTTTAATTAAAATCTAGTTTCATCTCTGCCAGTTGCATTGAAACTAGTTCTTAAAGTTGTCAATATGTTTTTCGTTTTCCACCTCTACCATTGCTTGCATAATTACAGAATGCCATGCATAGTCTAGTCTGTGATAAACCTTAAATAATTTCACAGTTTATAAACAAATTCTTCTAGCTATTAGGTTTCTTAGTAAACCATACTTGAGCAGAGGCAAACCTCTTTATTGCGCTTTTCAACCACCCGACCTTAGGAAGATCCTCCTCGATCTTCCACCCCCAAGCACTTTTGCAGATCCTCACTGTCTGCAACTCTCTGGCTATACCAGAGTCACGCTATCTGGTCCTTACCAGACGTAGCGGTTCAGGAAGCTTCCGCCTTCCAAGCACATGCCATCTGATCTTTACCAGACATAGCATTTTTCTGTTTTTTCTGCCATCTGATCTCTACCAGACTTGGCATAACCTTCTTCCCCTTTTCCTCTGGGGTCTCAACCGTCTCATGAAGGTAGTTAGGTTTTCTTTTGTTTCAACTACCTCAATAGCTACTAACAACAATTAATCAACATACTTAATTAAACAGTAGTAGCAACAATTAATTATCATAATTAATTAACAGCAGTAGCAACATAGTTATTTTAATTTTACCGAACAGAACTTTAGTCCACAGTTAAATTTACTGTCTTACTTAAACATTATCGCTTTACTAGGGGCATTACATCTCCCCCTCCTGAAGTTCAACATCGTCCCGATGTTGTTGTTCACCCAGAAACAATTCGGGATAGGCTTCTTTCATACTCTGCTCATCTTCCCAGGTGGCCTCATCTGGCCCAAAGTGCTGCCATTGCACTTTAACCTGGGTGATGACTCTTTTCCGCAGCTCGACCCTTCTCCGATCTAGTATGTTCACTGGCTCGACCAGGAATTCTCCTTCCGGTTCCACCTGAAACACATAATATTCAGATTAGCAGTTTCTTAACAATCCATCTTGGTTTATGTTTATCTTACAACATCTTCTTACCTGAATGTCCTGCCAACTTATTATGTGTCTAGGGTCATAAACATATTTCTTTAAAACAGACACGTGGAAAACATTATGGACCCGGATGTGGCTAGGTAGGGCTAGCTGATAAGCTACCGGCCCTACTCGTGCTAAAATCTGGAAGGGCCCACAAAAGCGGGGTGCCAATTTGGCACAACCATTCCATTGTAAAGTACTTCTTCTTGCCCGAATTCTGACATATACATGTTCACCCACCTGGTACTCTCTAAAGGTCCTTTTCCGATCTGCAAAACGTTTTTGTCTGTCCTGAGTTATTTTTGAATTAGCCCGCACTCTCTTAACCATAGTTTCCATCTCTTTTAACATTTCAGGACCCAACATGAGTCTGTCTTCTGGTCCACCCCAACTGGATGGCGTGCGGCATTTTCGGTCGTAAAGTACTTCGAATGGACTCATCCGCAAGGATGCATGATATCCATTGTTATAGGAAAACTCTACAAGGTGTAAATACTCTTCCCATCGAGTGGGTTGTTGCATCACATATGACCTCAGCATGTCCTCCACCACTTGATTCACCCACTCAGTCTGTCCGTCAGTTTGCGGATGATAAGCGGTGCTAAAATTCAATTGAGTCCCCAGACCTTCAAACAAGGTCTTCCAAAAGGCTGATGTGAATTTAACATCGCGATCGGATATTATAGTTTTTGGCAGCCCATGGAGCTTAAATATGTTCTGCATAAAAACATTTGCAATTTGAGCTGCACGATACGTAGATTGAACTGGTATGAAGTGAGCCAACTGACTGAGTTTGTCCACTACAACCATAATAGAGTCATTATTCCTCTTGGACTTTGGTAACCCTGTAATAAAGTCCATGGTGATAATCTCCCACTTCCATTCTGGTATAGGTAATGGCTGTAGCAAACCCGCAGGGTGTTGATGTTCAGCCTTAACCTGTTGACATTCTAAGCATCGCGCCAGATATTCTACCACATCCCTTTTCATGCCTGGCTAATGATATTCCTTCCGAAGTGAGGTGATTAATTTTTGATAACCCGGATGTCCCGCATAAGGACTTTTATGATATTCATCTAGAATCTTTTCCTTAATATCGCCCTGATTGGGTACATATATTCTTTTCTGGTAGCACAGAATGCCAGCTGCATTCAATTCATAACCTTGTTGTGTTATGTGGGTATTTAAATTCTACACCAGTTGCTTCTTTTGTTGGTAGATTTGATCTTGTTCAGTGGCCTCTTCAATTTCTTTGCCAAGGGTGGACTGTCCTTCACTAATGCCAACTTCATAAATACAATGCACTTTTCGACTCAGTGCATCGGCCACCCGGTTTTCTTTTCCTTTTAGATGTTTGATTTCAAAATTGAAACCGCCCAAAAAGTCTACCCACCTAGCTTGCCTAGCGTTTAAAGTTGGTTGACTAAAGTAGTTAGTTAAGCTATGGTGATCGGTCATCAATAAGAATTTTCTTCCCACCAAATAATGGCACCACATTTTCAGTGCATGTACTACCGCAGTTAGTTCCAAATCATAGGCATAATACTTCTGCTCATGTTCTTTCAATTTCCTGGATTCATACGCGATCACTTTCCCTTCCTGCATCAGCACCCCACCTACACCCTCTTTGCTTGAATCTGTGTAGACTACGTACTCTTTTTCTGGGTCTGCAATACTCAGCACAGGTGCAGTGGTGAGCAGGTTTTTGAGCTGTTCAAAGCTCCATTGACATTCTGCTGTCCACTTAAATATTTTTCCTTTCTTTTACAAGGAGGTGATAGGGTATGCAACCCTGGAGAAGCCTTCCACGAACCGCTTGTAATATCCAGCCAGCCCCATGAAAGACCTGATATCTGCCATGTTCTTTGGTATTGGCCATTCCATTATGGTTTTGATCTTTTCAGGGTCCACGGCTATGCCTTTCTTAGTGATGATATGCCCCAAATACTGGATCTGCTCTTTATAAAAATCACATTTGCTAAATTTACCATATAGCTGATGTTCCCGTAGTGTCTGTAACACTAATCTGAGATGCTCCTCATGCTCTTTAATACTCTGAGAGTATATAAGTATATCATCAATAAAGATTAACACGAATTTGTCTAGGTACTGATGAAATACACTATTCATCAGGCACATAAATGTCGCAGGTGCATTGGTCAACCCGAAAGGCAGTACCACGAACTCGTAGTGCCCGTAACGGGTTCGAAAAGCTGTTTTGGCTATGTCCTCCTCCTTAATTCTGATTTGATGATAACCTGACCTCAAATCGATCTTTGAGAAGATTGTCGCCCCTTTCACTTGATCAAACAGTTCATCAATGCGGGGTAGTGGATATTTGTTTTTAACTGTCAATTTATTCAGCTGTCTATAATCTATGCACATACGGAGAGTTCCGTCCTTTTTCCTAACAAACAATACAGGGGCTCCCCAAGGAGATACGCTGGGACGGATATACTTCTTGTCTAACAGCTCTTGCAGCTGCATTTTTAATTCTGTTAATTCCGGCACACTCATCCGGTATGGTGCTCGGGATACTGGGGCTGCACCGGGTACCAATTCTATGGTGAAATCTAAATCTCTTTTGGGCGGCAGCCCTGGTACTTCTTCAGGAAATACATCTGTAAAATCTCGCACTACTGGTATGCTTTCCACAGCCGCAATTTTATCTTCAGATCTAGCATATCCTACTTGTACTGCATATATTTGACATTTCTTCCTGATACTTTTAGCTAGCTGTGAGGCCGTAATTGGCCGGATCTGCACTGGTTTCAGGATACCTTGAATTTCCTTTTCTTTTCCCAGTTCATCCCGGTAAGAAATTGTTTTTGTCTTGCAGTTTATTATAGACCACCGCCTTTCCAGCCAATCCATCCCTATCAACACATCATACGAACCGAGAGGGAGTACATTCAATTATGTCATTACTGTCTGACCGGCTATCCTTAATGGGCAGTTGCTGACCTTAGCCAGCACTCGTCTTTTGGCCCCGGTGGCAAGCTGTACTAACCATGGATTCTTAAACTTAATGGCTTGCAAACTACAATTTTCCACAACTTTGGGACTAATGTAGCTTAAGGTAGCTCCTGGGTCTACTAAAATGGAAACAGTTCGATCAAAGATCTTACCTTCAAATTCTATCATTGTTGGCTGGTAATCAGCTTGACGATCCTCGAGGGCGGCATTTATTCTGGGTATGGACCGAGCCACGTCTCCCACTATGGAGGCTTCATAAACCTGGGACACCTGATCACTTTCCTTCTGGTGAGGGAAATTTTTAATATAATGTGGCCCGCCACAACTCCAACACTGTACTGGTGGCCTAGCTGAACCCTCATTATCAGCTCTACCTGACTGTTCACTGTATTTAGACTCATTAGGTGGCTTTAATCTGATATGATTTCTCGATGGGTTTCTATTGCTGGCCCCTTTTGAGAATCCCTTGTTGAAATTGCTGTGAGTTCCCTTAAATCCTACAGTCATTCTGCTGCCCTTTTTATCTGTCCAGCGCTTTCCAAAATTTTCTCCTTTTTGTTTATTCTGCTGATAACATATTCTAGCTTTCCGGATCGCTTCGTCCATAGTCTTCGGATTATCAAATTCGATCCTTTCCCGCATTGCCCGGGGTAGGCTGCTAACGAACCGCTGCACTTTAGCCTTTTCCTCCTGAATATACGGTACATAGCGAAGCATAGATGTAAATTTAGTAATGAATTCATCCATGGTCTGCTGCCCAAGCCGCAGATCATGAAATTCCCATGCTTTTTCATCATAGAAACATTCTGTCAAGTACTTTTCCTTGAAATATCTTTGAAAAGTTTCCCAAGTTACATCTTGCTCACTCACCCCCCACACCATCTTGACTTCTTCCCACCATAATGTAGCCTTGGCCTGTAGCTGGAAGATGGCCAGTCGTGCCTTAAGATGGTGATCATACTTGTAAACTTGGAAATACTTGTTCATGTTGATTAGCCAAGCTTCTGCAGCTTCCTCAGATTCCCCATCAAAATGTGGTGGTTTAATCTTCCGAAACTCCCCTTGCAGTTCTATCCGCTGTCTCTTTGGGGTTTGATGCTCAGAAGCATTATCAGACTTCTCTCCTCGAACCTCCGCTCTTTCCTCTATTTCCTCCTGTTCGGTGTGATAGCCCTGTTCATCCGATACCCGTGTTTGCTCAGGTCTAGGATGAGACTGTTGCTGGTTTTGTTTATCTGATAAACTTTTCAGGATCCTCTCTTGTTCCATGTTTAGTCTTGTGTTGTCCTCACGCAAACGGGCCATTTCGTTCTTCAGTTCCTGGACTGTCTCCAATATAGTCAAATTAGTGTTGCGGCCTTCCTCTCCCAGTTGTACCCATATCTCAGGATTTCCCTGAGGGTGAGTAATGTTGTCTGGTCGATTCATATTTCCATGAGGAGCGCTACTTGTTCTCCTCATTCTGTTGTCACCTGAACAAAATTAGCTCATTTCAACAGATGTGATTTTCAATATTTAGAAATACCCCTTGCTTGCTTGTTAGTGGGTTACTTATGCATTGCTGTCTCCATTATAATTAACCCGAGGTCACAGAGTTGTAAACTTGGCTCTGATACCACTTGTAACACTACAGTACAGGAGTAATTTTTTTTTTTCCTTAACCACAATATATATAAGTATATATGATTATTAGTCATTCGAGTGCCATAAAGATTACATAATTATTTTTGTATAAATATCTGCACAAGCAAGTAATACTGCTGAGATTAACTATGCTAATTCACAATATGTATCCACGATAACTATGGCACATAAGCATTAACTTGTCTCTTGTTCAATCTTGGAATTATCATGCGGTTGGCATTAACATCCATACGTATGAGTTGATCGCTGGTACTACAGGTTATAAATGAACATATGGCAGTTTCTATATTTGAGTAATGGTTTACGCTGCCTGGAATAAATGTTGCCGCGAGTCACTTCAGACACTGACGCTTGCCCCAACTGGCCTTCTCCACATCGTCCATTTGGCACGATGAACGGCCGGCCAGTTGACACCATGTGCCCTCGCGTGCTCAGGACTCCAGGTTTCATGCGGACTGTCACTTACCTCGAACTTACCACTTGGTAGCTGTTTCCCGGGTTTTCTATGCTCGATCCCACGGCGGAGATGAACCCGCCCAGATCGAGGGCTGACATCGAGCCATGGGGCAGTGGTAAGAGTTGAAAGTCTTCATGCGTTTTGTTAATTCTTTAACCCTTTTCATTGTTGGAGTGACCCCTGTCGTTCACAGTTCTATGGCGCTTTGCATTTGCACTGAGAACCTTCCCTTTAGGCGGTTTGATGTGCGGTAGGAATTCTCTGTCTCCCAATGCCGGTCATGGTAAGCTGCTCACCTAGATCTTCTTGGTTACAGTTCCTTTCGTTTGAGTTTAGTCTCTTCCACAAGTTTTAATCTTTGCTGCTCTGGTTTTTGAATGAGTTTCAGGTGAAGAGTTCAGTTGCCGAGACCGACGTGCGATGGAGAGCCTACTTCGCCTCCCTACCCTTTCCATGTTCCGGGTAAGAGTTATATGCATCCATGGTTAAACTGGTGAGACGTTTCCCGGGTAACGGACTGAACCGTTGTCCTTCTTGACAGGCTATCTGAGTTTGCATGTGCAATGGAAGTCCATCGCTGTTTTTCAGGGGTTTTTTTTCCCATGAGGGAATTAACGTTTTTCCCGTCTCTGTTGTCTGTAATTTAATTTGGTTTCTTCGCCACCATTCAGGCGGAAACCTCAGTTGAAAGGCGTTGGATGCCCGACTTTTACTGTATAATTTGTTTCATTATTAAGGGTTGTCAATCGTTACAGATGGTCGAACATTGACTGGTTAATATATTGAGTTTTTCCTCTATAGTATTGTTTTCGGATTAGTTTTTTTTTAAAGGAATATTGTTGGTTCATGGTGGATAAACCCTTACCTGAGTTCCAGTATTTTTATTCGGTGTATTATGGATGTACTTGCCTTAACGAAGGTTTTTACTATGAATTTAATTATGAAACATGCTTCCATGCTCGTTCTTGGTTTATAATTACTTCTCATGTTAGTTTAATATGAGTCACCGGCTTGACAACGGAAGCCCTCGCTGGCTATCCAATAATTCTCACACGGCTTCGGCCGTTCTTTACAGGCTCAGAAATGCCTATTATCGTTTATTAAGTATGTAAGGTGGGCACTGCCCCTCCTCTGTTCCTCGAGCACAGGAGTATTTTTATCGTTTTTCATGCATTCTTAAATACTCTGTTAAAATGTTAGTATTGTTAATTTGAAATTGGTTGTTGGTCTAGGGTGTATGCATTATTCCAGTTTTTTATCTGAACAACTCTTATTTCCTCAGTAGTAATTCTGGGTGTCTCTGTGTACGATATTTGTTGTTTTCGGTTCGATTATGTAAACTCAAATGATTATACACAGTATTGGGTTTTCCTGTTGATTACTACTTAAGCTACAGGAAATGATTTCACACAGTGTTCAGTTTTCTTGTTTCATTATTACTTATGCTACAGGGATTTGTTCCAGCATGGAATCGCTGTTTTTTTTAATTAAAATCTAGTTTCATCTCTGCCAGTTGCGCTGAAACTAGTTCTTAAAGTTGTCAATATGTTTTTCGTTTTCCACCTCTACCATTGCCTGCATAATTACAGAATGCCATGCATAGTCTAGTCTGTCATAAACCTTAAATAATTTCACAGTTTATAAACAAATTCTTCTAACTGTTAGGTTTCTTAGTAAACCATACCTGAGTAGAGGCAAACCTCTTTATTGCGCTTGTCAACCACCCGACCTTAGGAAGATCCTCCTCGATCTTCCACCCCCAAGCACTTCTGCAGATCCTCACTGTCTGCAACTCTCTGGCTATACCAGAGTCACGCTATCTGGTCCTTACCAGACGTAGCGGTTCAGGAAGCTTCGGCCTTCCAAGCACATGCCATCTGATCTTTACCAGACATAGCATTTTTCTGTTTTTTCTGCCATCTAATCTCTACCAGACTTGGCATAACCTTCTTCCCCTTTTCCTCTGGGGTCTCAATCGTCTCATGAAGGTAGTTAGGTTTTCTTTTGTTTCAACTACCTCAATAGCTACTAACAACAATTAATCAAGATACTTAATTAAACAGTAGTAGCAACAATTAATTATCATAATTAATTAACAGCATTAGCAACATAGTTATTTTAATTTTACCGAACAGAACTTTAGTCCACAGTTAAATTTACTGTCTTAATTAAACATTATCGCTTTACTAGAGGCATTACATAGAATTATATTTTTAATATAATAATAAATAAATAAATAAAAATAAACATCAATCTATCAACCAATAGAATTTAAAGTTCCATTGGAATCTTAATGTTTTGGAGAAACATTTCAATATATAATACTAAATAAAAGTGCAACAATGTATTTGCCAATTAAATAAATTATTGAGATTGATATTGAGATTGAAGTTAATAATTGATTTGAGGGAAATTTAAAACCATTAAAAATTATTAAGTTGGAAGTTCAAAAATATGTTTTCAATATTACTTTAATAAAACATTTATTTATAATCTTAATAGAATAAGTATGATAACATTAATAAAAATATTTTAAATAAATTAATAAAGAAATATCAAAATAAAAAAATATAGAATTTTACTAAAGGAATAAGTATTAATTTGGTAAAAAATATAATAAAAAAATTATAAATATTTTTAAAGATGAATTAGAAAATATTTGGAAAAATATAAAAGAGAATTATAAAATTGCAATGGGCAATTGAAAATTTGTACTTCACAATTTTTTTTTTTTCACTTTTTTAATGTTTTAAGAAACAATTAAGTTTTTCACAACACATGGTATTTTATTCATGAAAAACACTCACAAACTAAAAAGTAAAAGATTGAAATTTATTGGATTGAAGTTGTAAAAACCAAAGACTTTATTGTTTTGTTTCACATTTAAAACTTCTATCTTTAAAATACCATTGTTTTAACTTTTAAGACAAAAAAAAACCATTCAAATTACAAGAATACTATGGTACTCTCTCTTTTAGCCCAATTATATGGGATGATATGATAGAGAAAGATATATTTGTGATTTGAAGGTAATAGTAAAAGAGTTTAGGGATAAAATGGTTTTTGAAACTATAATTCATGGTAGAACTTTTAATGTCACTTAGAGGTATAGTTGAACATGATTATATTTACTTGTGATTTTGTTAACTTTAAAAAATATTTTGACATAATGCCCCAAAAAAACCTTTCAAGATGCTACAATGTATTATGGTCTTTTTTGACTTAAAGTCTACAATTACAAGACTCTACATGAGAGTGATGTTAAAGTTTATAAATAATGATGACACAATATATAAAATCAATTGTAACAAAGGGATCAAACAAGGTTACCCTTTTCCCCTACTATTTTTGGTATTTATATTAACATATTAGAAGAATTCCTAGAATAAGTAAGTTGTGTAGGAGGATAACTCTATGGTTAGGGTTTCCTCAAGTCCTAACCCTTCACTTTATCTAGAACTCTAAAGGCTTGACTCCGCTACCATGTATTGTAGCACTCCTTCAGTTGTCGCTCTCCACTACTTTACATTTAGCACCTTTGATATGCCCTGATGGAGGAGGAGCTTATAGATCATGTTGTAGACCCCCTGAGTGTAACCTATTAACGAGCCAAAATCTTCCGCCAATAAGAAGGGGATATCCCTGATGCAAAGTCCCAATTAGATGTTACACCATTTGGAGTAAGAGTATCATCTAATATGTGGGCTTGAATTCCAGCATGTTGTTTTTCAAATTAGTTTTGGACCAAATGAACCACTTCTAAGAAAAATTATTGACAAACACAAATTAAAATAGATTTATGAAATACCATATGAATAAGATACAAAATACAGCGCCACAACTAAAATAAAATAAATAGGATGTATCTTTAAAAAAAATTGTTCTTTCGCATATTTCAATTGAGATACATAAATAAAAAATGATTGAAAATTATTTCACAACCAACAAAGATAATAATAACATGAACAACACACAACCTCAAATAAAGTACATGTTATAGCCAATAACATAGTTCATTAACTTTAACACATACGAATACAAAAACATACTATCTAATGGCCTAGAGATAAATACAAAAAATTCAGTGAATCTTCAATAAATGTGCAAGCGTGGAAAATGAAGTCCCATTTTAATGTATATGTTTCACCTGTCGTATTCACTTTTAGTTTTATCTTCCGTCATACTTTCTCTTTCTGTACGTGGAAAATGAAGTCCCATTTTTAATGTATATGTTGCACTTGTCGTATTCAGTTTTAGTTTTATCTTGCGTCATACTTTCTCTTTCTCTGTATTGAGTTAAGGAGTTTTGGTAATGAAAATCTTGGTTTTAATTAAAAATAATAATTGTTTTTTAATTTTCAAATATTGAAGTTTGATTTTTCAAAGAGTATTAACAAGATTCCTGAATTTTTTTTCTACCGACAATTCAAATTTAAACTTTTTTATATCGAACTCTGTAATATATACATATATAATTGAAAATCTGGTTAAATTATTAAAATAATAAATTTAACTTGATTTTTTTGAAATTTTTCTAAACTTTATATTTATTTATATATATTCAAAATTATATTTCAAATAATGATATCACCAAAAATTATTTCATTTAATTTTCACAAAGGAAAATACATTTCAAACAGTGATCACATTAATGGTTGAATTTGTAGAAACAAAAAGAATTAAAAACATTACAAATGGGACCTTCAAAATTATATCATTAAATTAAATTAAATTAAGAAGAAGATAAATACATTTCAAACAATAATCTCACCGAACAAAAATGTACCGTTGAATTGTAAAAAACAAAAAACAATTAAAAACATGAGTTCAACGTTACTGAATGAAATCGCCGACCGCTGTCTCGGCGGCTAAAGAAATACGACCAGCTATAGTTGTTATTGTGCAAAGTGGACTATCTTCATTGGGAGCTGACGAGGGGTTCCACGTACCATGGGCATAATTTGAAACGGCGGCTAAGTGATATGAACTGCAATGTGAAACACGATTCCGGAGCCTGAAAAATGGACTGCATGTGACGGTCCACCCAATTTTTTCGATACATATTTTATTGGATTTTGACCCGTAAATTTTCAAGATGTGATTTACGGTTTCTGTACTTTAACATCAAGGAATTTTATTAGATTGCCATCTGTAACTTTTGAAACTGCGAGTTATGCTTTACTGGATAAACGAGTTTTATCATATGTTCATATGTAATTTTTTAACTTCCTTCAAAAATCGTTTTAATGGCCATTACGAGATTTATTTTCAAAAGAATTTAACTTTTAATTGATGACTTTTTTATTAATAATATGTATTTGTTTCCTCACACAGGTTGTCCGGATGCAAGCCTTTCCGGCCTTGATATGATTCCAGTTCATATAAAAGCGGTTGTGACTCTTACTCTATTTGGCCTATTGTATCTGTTTTAGTCACTTTATTGATTATGGCAGAAAGTCAGCAAGATTAAAAGTCATTTGAATATGGTAGATTGTATAGGAAGGTATAAGAAGAGTCAGCGTAGATAACTTTCTAACCAAGACATCAGCTTTTTATTCATTAGTTAAGAGTATGGGCATTTTTTCCCAATATTTGTTATGGCTCAAAATTGTTATGACTCTCTAGTGTTTTTCTTGTAGCCTTAGTAGCTATTTTTGTCTTCTCATGTAGATATATGTCAATGACTCACATAGCTCTGTTTATAAGTTTCTGTTTACAACATAGCAACCTCAAGGCTCAAGGCTCAAACATATGATGTTATTGGTCACGTTCCCTTTTAGGACAATAGCAGTATATTTTAGATCTATGTAATCCTCATATGACATAATTAAAAATATACAATTTCAAATATATATATATAGATATATATAGCTTGATTACATATGACTAAAATATGTACCATTAAATTAAATTAAATATATAATGTTAACTACAAATGATTAAAATATGTATCATTAAATTAAATTAAGTATATAATATTGTATAATATTATAAATTTATAAATAAAATTGATTTCAAATATAATTTAAAAATGTTTTTATTTCCCGCTCTTAGATAGGGATGAGCCCACCATCCCACCACTTCACAAAACATTTAACGGGGAGGTCTCATGGCTGGTTCACCCCATGCATCAAGCAATGTCCTTTTCTAAATTTATGAACATGGCATGTTTTAACACGTATTTTAGCTTTGTTTGCATAACTTCCTCTTTATGACTTTTATGGTGTATTATAGTCATTCCTCGTCATAGGTGGGATATCTTTTAGGGTCTTCCGGCACTAAGAGATTTGGTCATGGTGAATTTCGTGTAATCACAAGGATTCCCTTCTTTCTTTTTCCTTAAGTGTGATTTCTTGTGCCAAACATTGGAGTTGCGATGATCCTGTTCTATTTGTGTCTTGGACTAGGTGATGGATTCTAAACAGCTTGGTGCTAACAGATAGGGCGAGATGGCAAATTAAATGGAATTTTTTGTTGTTTTGATGCTACATCACATTCATTGTTGTGGTTTATTCTAAAGTTAGTGCTTCTCGTCGAAACAAACATTGCCCCATCCTCATCTTTGTAGTGTTTAAACGTTTGGTGAACATGGGAGGCTTCTATTGGGATACTTCCTAATTCTCTTAGCTCTATTCACATTTCTTTTGGCCCTGAATTTATTAGTTTCAATCCAATCTATGATTTATTATTCTCTAGTAACTAGCATTATGGCTTGGAGCATGCTAGCATTTCTTTTTACCACAAGTTTCTCTATTGGGTTTAGTTGCTAGCATGCTCCAGGCCATAATTCTAGTTACTAGAGACATCCTCTGTCTCTATAAATCATCCTCTAGTTTGTTGAATTTTTATATCAGTAAGTTTTTTCCGTTTTCGTTGTAGTCACTGACAAGGAGGTGGCCATGGTCCCCAAGGTAGAACAATCTCCTAGAAGCAAGCACCTTAGATTGTTCACATCTACCATTTAGCTACCCCTCTTGATATTCGTGAAAATATTTTCCATCTCGAGACACTCTTAGCGAATGACCCTCAAGCTTCTTCTCATTCTACAATTCTAGAAGAGGTAGCTCACTAGGTTCGTGACCCTGGTCACACTAGAGGAAGACATAAATAATACCTAAACCCAGTTCCTAAACCCCATTACCCTTGAGTGGAAATTGAAAAAAATATTAACACGGTCTTTTAAGACAAAGAAAAATGACATTATCTCTGTTTTGATGATATCATTGATGCACAATGTTATTCATGTCTAGAGAGTCAATATCAAATTTTCCTTGTAAGGGATTAAGACCCACTATAGTAAAATCCGTAAAAACCATATCTATATATTAAATGTATGTTGGTATTTTGATATTTTCAAATAATATTAATAAAATTTCAAAAAATAAAAAATAAAAAAATTTCATTAAAATTTCATTTATCTCGAATAAAGAAATAAATTAATTATCCCAAACTTAGAAATATTTTAATAAGAGAAAAATTTTGGTAACCAATTAGGTTAAATACTTCCTAATAACATAATTATAATAAGTTTTTCCATATTAATAAAAATAAAATTTTATAAATTTACAAATTATTATAATAATTTTTCCATAATAACAAAAACTAAATCTTATGAATTTACAAATCACGATATAGTTTGGGTCAATGACGTATTCTATTAAATTCACTCATAAAATTAGTTCATATATGAATTTGCTTATAAAACTAATTCATAGATGATACATGAGCAAAATCCGGAAAACACTTTTAATTTAAAATAAATTATAAATCTAAATAAAAGATATGAAGTTGTGTGATAAATTATGAATTAAGTTTATAATCGATAAAAGTTAAATAATATATATTTAAATGATAAGGTTAAAAGAGGTTTATCATTCATATTTATCACAATATATGTGGGGACGATGAATATTCAATAAATTTAGTATTTAATATTTAATATTTAATATTGAAATATTTTATAAAGTATATATAATATATAATATTTAAATAGCTATATATTATTGTTGATATATAATAATGGAATGTATAAGTGTAAATGTGATAGTTATATGATAAGGTTATAGTTTTAATAATATAATAATAAATTTTTATAACAGTATTTTTGAGTAAAAACCACATAAAATGTATTTTTGTTAAGGGGTTTTGAACTAATTAGTATAGTTTATTGAATCTTATTATAAAAAAATATTAATTTATATTGAATCTTATTATAAAAAATATAAAATATATATAATATTATAAATTAATATTAATTGATTTCAGAAACAAAAATAAAAATAAAAAAATATAATTTTCTTAAATTTATTATTATTATTTTTAAATTAGTTTTTTCTAAATAATATCATATGTTTTTGTGAGGATTATAACTCAAACTTCACCATTACCAAAAAAGTTATATTTTATACTTATTTTACGATACAGTCGTAGATCATAATCTTTTTTGATAAATGTAATTTAACAGATAAAAAACACATTAGAAATGTTTTCTATATTTACCACAATTAATATTAATAAAATGTAAATTAATTAATTTGTGGAGTTCAATTCTATCCAATTTTAATGATTTGTGGAGTTTAATTCTATCAAATTTTCAATTCAAATATTATAGAAATAAGTTGAGAATAAGATTTAATTATGGAAATAAAAATGATCTCATGGGATATCTATATTTATTTTAACTAATATTAAAAAAAATTTAATCAACTCTAAATCTAAAATAAAATAAATAAATCAATTCTAAATTTAAAAGTTTAAAAAATGTATCTTAATATAATAATAAATAATATTAAAATTAATAAATCAAATCTAAATCTAAAAGTATAAAAACATATCTTAATATAATAATAAATAATTTTAAGAAATTAAAAAAGAAATAAACATCACTGTATTAACCAGCATAATTTAAAGTTCGTAAAATCTTAACGTTTTGGAAAAACATTTGAAATATTGAGATTGAAGTTAAATAATTGATTATAGGAAAATTTAAAACCATTAAAAATTATTAAGTAACAGGTTCAAAAATATGCATTCAATACTACATTCATGATAAAGAATCCATTATCATCTTAATAGGATAAGTATTGTAAAATTAATAAAAGTATATTAAAAATATTTTAAATTAATTAATAAAGAAATATCAAAATAAAATAATAGAGAATTTTACTAAAGAAATGTATATATATATATAAAATACTTTTAAAAATAAATTAAAAAATATTTAGAAAAAAATTATATGCGACAACAAAAGGAATTATAAAATTGCAATAGCCAATTGAAAATTTATACTTCACAAATTTGTATAATTTTCTTAATATTTTAATTAAGAATTATGCTTTTCACAACACATGGTATTTTAGTCTTGACCCATGTTGAGAAACTAAAACTTGTGTTGTATTTTAGTCTTCACCCATATTGAGAAACTAAAACTTAAGTTATTGAATTGAAATTGTAAAAACCAAATATTTAATTGTTGTTCTTAACCTTTAAAACTACTATCTTTATAATACCATTGCTCCAACCATTAAATCATGACCAAAAAAATCCCTTCAAAGTTACAAGAATACTATGGAACTGGCTCTTTTAGCTAAATTATATGGGTTGATATTATAGAGAAAGATAAATTTGTGATTGAAAAGTAATAATGAAAGAGATTAGGGATAATACCCTTTTTGAAGTTATCACTCATTTTAGAATTCTTAATGTCAATCACAAGTATAGTTGAATATAATTATTAAAATAATATTGATATTTATTTTTTATTTTGTCAACTTTAGAAAATATTTTGATATAGTGCTCAAAAACAATTTTTGAAGATGCTAGAATGTATTATGATTTCTTTTGAGTCAAAGTCTACAATTATAAGACTTTATAGGAGAGTGATGTTGAATCTTATGAATAATGATGATAGGATATAGAAAATCAATTGCCATAGAGGGGTCAAGTAAGGTTATCATTTTTCTCCTACTATTTTTGGTAATTATATTAACATATTAGGGGAATTCGTAGAAGAAGTACGTCGTGTAGGAGAAGAGATCTATGGTTTGGGTTTCCTCGAGTCACATCACTTCCATTTATATAGAACTCTAAAGTTTTTACTCCCCTACCATGTATTGTAGGACTCAGTCAGCTGTCCATCCCAGCTACTTTACATTTAGCACCATTCATATGCCCTGATGAAGGGAAAGCTTATAGATCATGTTGTGGACAACAAAGAAATTCTGTGAATGGTAAGGGGATATCCATGATGCAAGGTCCCAATTAGAATTTACACCATTTGGAGTAGAAGTGTCATCCATTATATGGGTTTGACTACAACCATGTTGTTTTTTAAATTTGTCTTGGATGAAATTAACATCTTGTGAGAAAAATAATATAACTCTTGAGAAACACAAGTTAGAATAGCTTTATGAAATACCATATGAGTAATATACAAAAGACATTTCCATAACCAAAGTAAATCGCATCGATATTTAAAGAAAGGTTGTTCGCTTATTTCAATTAAGAAACATATATAAAGAATGATTTTTTTATTGATTGAGAATTAGTTCACAGCCAAAAATGATGATAAAGGCATGCGTAGCATACAACTTCAAATAAGATACATTTTATAATCAATGAAATAGTTAATTAACTTTAACGCATGTAAATACAAACACATATCATTGAATCACCAAGACATAAGTCTCACAATGCTCAACAATATATGCATGAAATTGCTACCCTGACTTAATGAGCTTCTCAATATTATGCATAAATGTCTAGTTCACCATTGGAAGAAGAATCCATTAATTGATAGTGGAAATGGTAATCTATCAGTTAATTTCTGAAAATGATGTACAAGCTTTCCTAAACAAGGTGCTCAAAATTAAGTCCAAATCTTAAATTTCCTTCTCTCTACGTAGCGGGGTATTTTTACACCAAACATGAGGTGACTCTTCACCTCCCCTCATGACTTTTCAACTTCCACTTGAATTTTAATTTCTATATTTATTATATTTATAATTTCAAAATGTTTTTATTTACACACTTACAATGGAAATTAAGGAAGCAAATTATGCTCATGGAAAAAGATGCATAATAGGCATGTTAGGTGCCTCAATGTGCAACTCTTGAGTCAACTATCCATGTCAAGCCTTATATTCACCAACAACCAATTTTACCTTATGTGACAGTTCATTATAAAATCTTACTTGACATTCCAAGGCACCAGGGAGCAAGACCTTTGATTCCATTTGCAATCGACTCAAAAACATAAAAATCTTAATATATAGTTTTGTTAGCTCTGTAGCATATTGTATGATTGCATCGTGTCTAATTTTAAATAATCTCACTAAGAAAATTTCTTTATAGAATCTAACACCTCTTGAATCTCTCACCTAGCTTCCTCTTGTAGCCTTGTTTCTCTTGGCACACCAATAGAGGGATTTGTGTGCACTTTGATAAAATATTATGACCCACTATGAAGCTTTTTATAAAAAAATATCGTTATAGCAATGTTTTTTCCTAGCTTCTCATGTGATTGCATGAACATCCTCAATTCCACCTTGTCCAATTTGGTAGTCAATCTATCTTTCGAGGATAGTTTTGTTGGTGCATTAGGATATTTCATGCTCCATTCTTGGATGTGATATACATCACATAACCAAAATATAAACAACAAATAAGTAGCATAGAAACCATGGTAACTCAATGATAACGTCACCAAAGTAATCACTACAAGTATTCATAAATAACAATAGGATGAAAGATCTTATTAATATATGAAAATATCAACAAATTTAGGTACTTGCACCTACCAACCGACTATATATTACGTTGAACCAAATCTCTTGTTTAGTTAATCTCTCATGCACCATATCTAAGCATGAATGTGGAATCTCTCAAAATAAAACAAAACAAACCAAACTAGGGCTTCTAGAGGTAAAACCACCTCAACTCTCAACCACAGTGATTCTACCTCTACGGTTGGACATCACTGACACGAACAAGATTGGTCTCTAATTAAGCTATCCATGGCTCTAGGAACTACTAACTTAGCCCACAGCCTTATAGGGCTCAAGAGAGTTTGTCCAACCCAACTCTAGGGACTAGTAACTCAACCCACAAAGGGATCCAGAGCATTTGCCCCAACCTAGGCTCCAGGCCTAGTAACTCAAACCAAGTTATTCTAGGGCTTCTGGAGAATTTGTTCCAACCAAACCATTGATAACTTGTGCAACAATTAGAAAAAACAAGTGGAAAAAACTCACAACACCATGTCTATCCAGGAAATGGAAAGGAAAGGCTAAAATGACTCTCACTCCAGGAGAATATCCATGCTAATGACAACACATAACCTGAAAATCACATTCATATACCATGGAACCTGAAATTAGCAAGGAAAACAAAAACGTAACCTATTACCTGCAAAACAATTGAGTTGTAGTTATTGATCCAACTATTTCCTTGTGCTCCTTGCTTTCCTTTGTCTTCTTTCCCCAAATCCAAGTGAATACTAGAGTGCTCCAAGAATGCTCCGAGATTTCTTAAGAATGTGAGACAACAACGTTCAATTGAAAAAATGATATGAAATGATCCTCAAAACCCTTTTTATAATTAAGGCCTTATTTTTCCTTTAATTTCTCTCTCATGAAAATTAGTGTCTCTTCACCTTCTTTTTCTCCTGTTTTCCTTTTTTTAATAAAAAAAATGTTAATTATTGCCTCATTTCCTTTTCCAATTCCTTTTCCAATTTCCATAGCCATAAATAAACCAAAATTGATCCCCACTATCATGTCTTCCCATCATTTAACTTGGAATACATTTCCCATGACCTTGGTCTTATATATTTTTTACATGGAAAATTACAAGGGGTTGTTACAAACCCCTCCCCCTTGGGGAACACCATCCTCGGTGTTCTATGACACTTATGACCAACAAACCATTGAAAAACAAAGCATACTACCTATGGAGCATTATAACCTAACTCGTTGTAGTATTTACAATGGCATACTATTGAAAACATGACAACCATATAGTTTAGTGAATATTTATAACACAACTCATTACAATATTTACAGTAAAAACCACTTACATACTCATACTCTATGGATTTTTATAAACACAAGTCAATAAAATATTTACAATAATATACACATATACCCATGCACATTTTCTCAAACATAAAATAAAAGAATATGATGCCTACATCAACAACAATAGAATCTAGAGGCTCACACCTCCACCCTCAAAAGTACTACCGGGATTAACTTCCTTCCTAGGATGTCCAGAATCCACTGGAAAAGTCAAACCTGTATCCAATGTCCATCACTATGATCCTAGTGCTAACTTTTCTCTTAGTGAATAGTTACGAGCTCATTGTTCCAGGGCACACTCCCAATGTGCTTCTGATTCCATTTGGTAATGCTAATGACCCCAAAAAAATTTAATTTATTGACCTTCCCTTCTCTGCTACATAGTGCCTCGGGAAATCCATCCATTTAAAAGGTTTTCTTGCATCGAAAGTTCCAAGAAGAAATGCATATTCATGCCTCAAAACCATCATACCGATCATATCATGTTAATGTATATTAATAGACAATATTAGGAACCGACGTCTGACAATGGTCCTACACCTGAATTCTTTACTAGCATATTGCTGCCTTTTCCAAATCCTTTTTGATGATGCTACTAATTCTCTGGCAGCCAATCCAACCACCCAAACAAAACATTTCCAACCACCAAAACCTAGGAATTCTCCATGCTTTCTAGTACCAAGCACATATATTCCATTAGGTTCAGAAGCAGACGAAATAAATTAAAATCATACCTCATTGGTGTCCTGTCAATAAGGTACCCACAATTATGTTCACTTCCTATCACAACAAGTCAAACTAACTCTTTGATCAGATCATCATGTAGAAACATATCACATATGGTTAGCTCAAAACATAACCATCATAAATCAAGATTATGTACCATGGATGATAAAAACTGAAATAAAATATTGATACTTATCCTTCAAATAATTCCTTGTTTCTGCCTCTGTTCTTTATCGTTTCCATACACACCTTAAATTAGTTTCCAAACCCAAAAAGCACCTAGTGCCTTCTCTTCTCTTCAATCACATACACATACACATAGTGTAAATCACAACACATACACCAACACATGTTGTACCACACAATACATACACCTACACCTAGTGTACAACACAACGCATACACCTACACCTAGTGTACAACAAAACACATACACCTACACCTAGTGTGTAATACAATACATATACATACACAGAGTACAACGCAAGAATACACATGCATGATACAATGACTACACAATACACATAACATAGTACCACATGTACACAACACAACATGTATGACATGTACACAATACGATATGTACGACATGTAGGCAACACCAAATGTACAACATGTATACAACAACACATGTACACAACAGCACATGTAAAACATGTACACAACACCATATGTAAAACATGTAAACAACACCACATGTACATAGCACCACGTGGACAAGATGTAAACAACATCACATGTAGATATCACCACTTGCACAACACGTACACACCACCACATCTACACAACACTACTTGCACAACACACACACACCACCACATGTACACAATGCCAAATGTACACATCACCATCTACACAACATGTATATAGCACCACATGTACAACATGTACACAACAGAAGTACTCCACATCTAGAAACCACATTGTCTCTACCAAGCAACCTCATTCTAGTGTATTTCACATGCCTTACTATGTGCATCTAAAATCCAAAATTTTGGCCTCTAGCTCTTTCCACTATCCATGCTTGTCCTAGAATGCCGCAGATCAAATTGCTTTCATTCAGTTGATGTATCCCTCAGGATATCCTATCCATAACATAAACATAGGCATACTTATAAGCACATATTATCAAATCAAATCCACATGATACTGACCTCATAGAACTATCAAGGATACTCTGCCCACTTGATTCCTCATAAACTAGTAACCTCTTCATGTCATTCACCTGCATAAGAAATTATTCCTCCACAAGAATGATCCCTAACAACCTTGTCAAAAAACAACATGCATACATGTACACATATACAAACAACAGCATAATCATAAACACAACATAATTACGAGTGCTGATATGATCAAGTTTAAGAGGACTCCCTTTATTCATGCACAACATGCACAACATTAAGAACAATAATTCCTAACGCAACCAAGGCATTTGACACCTCAAATTGATTTAATTTACCTTTCATATTACCTTTCTCTTGATTATCCTACCACTATCCATTTATCCCAATAGACCCAACTAGTCTAACTGGTTTTCATATTCTTACCTTTAGTTTCCCTTATATATGCATCGGCCTTCATCTAGGTCTTACATTACCTGTTGAGTTTCATTCAATGCTCCCTTAGCTCCAGTAACCTTCCTCTTTCCCCAAACAATTCCCTAGACCCTCAAAACATAAAAGGAAATAACAAGAGACAAACAAGAAGAAACCCATGAAAAACCAATAGAAATATGACACCACAAAGAAACTTGCATGGCCATGCACCAAACATAAACAAAATTTCAAGTCAAGCATAAAAAAATCACAAATCATTGAAAGAAAAAAATTCAACATACACTAGGAATCAATACCTTTAGTTCTCAATGCTTCTAAGGAAAATCTCAACGCGATCCTTCTTCAAGATTTCATGGTTGTCTCTTTTTCCATGCAATCCCCTACATCATACTGCAATAAACACACAATTATTAGTGCGTAAATAAAAATGAAAATATAATGGTTACCTTACCTTGTTGTGCCAAGCACACTAACTTGTAATTGAACATGTACATATATCATCTCTCAAGGGGCTCCAATTCCTTGACAAATCCAACCATAACTAAAAACTAGTTGTTATACTTGTCAAATACATGTTCATGGGTATAACACATATCTATTTAATGTCAAACAAAATCAAGGTTAAGAAGACTTACTGTATTCATGCAAAGCACTCATCCATTTGGAGTTGTGGTTTCCAAACATAGCGAAAGGAATTCTCACCCAGTTATTGAAAATAGCAACAAGAAATGCTAAAAATAACATCTAGAAATTCTAATTTAATTTTTCCTTGAACTAAATTGGGAATTAAATTGTAATTATAATCTAATAGCAACTTGTAATAGTTAACTAAGTTAAATTAACTTATCTGTCTTATGAAATTCAAGTTGGAAGTATATCTAGAGTCATGTAGAGTGATCCCTAAAGTTTAGGGGCCCATGTTGAGTAATTTTGAGTTATAATTAATTAACTCAGCCTAACTGAGTTATAGTTAGTTAAACTAGTTCTAATTATTGGAGGAACTAGTAGGAGGTGTAGTAGTAGGGACGGGCACCAGTGCATCCTCAGCGTCACACCAGTTAACTGAATATTTAGTCATAAATAACTCATACATGTCAGTTCAAAGGAAGACCTAGTTGAGATTAGAGTTTAGGGACAATGTACTAGCAGTTGCATAATTTTCTGAGTTGTACAAATGGTGCATGAAATCAATTGAGAGACTATGGATGGATTGCGTATTTATGGAGACTATATTTCACAATTAAATAGGTGCTAATTCTCTCAAGAATTATGCAAGGAAGCAGGGGATTGGCAAGAAACAAAATTGGCTAAGTGTTGGCTTGATCTAGCTTGTGAGGAAGAGAGCTAGATTGTACTAGTGCAAGAATTGTTCATGTGGAACAAGAATTGTATTTTCTTGATAGATATCCTGGTTAATGCAATGTAGATAGTTGTGATTATGAACAATTTATTTCCCCAGAGAAATATTGTGTTATGTGTGATTGATATTCTTCATTTTCTACTTATTATTTTCATTGATCAATTTTGGTTTTCATTGAAGAGTAGAGTAGATTCATGTCTTGTTTGTTAGTATATCACATAAGTTGTTGAATCCATAAATAAAAATATACATGGTATCAATGTTGAAGACAATATAGAAAAGGAGAATTCAAGTTTTTTGTGTAGGTGAAATCAAATTTTCAACTTCATACTTTAGAGTCATTCTACAGTTTGAGACTTGAGTATGCCCTGGAGGGAAAATCGAATTACATAGCATGGAAGCATAGGATGGTGGAAATGATGGAATAAAATGGCCTCAGGGAACTCATAGATCATGATATTCCTAAGCCTCCAACATTATAGGCTAAAAATCTGGCTAAATGGAGAATGAGTGTGGCAAAATCGAGAAGGATTATTCGTGGAAGGAGTTCGATATCACATTATCTCAAATCTCCACAATAAGGAGACTCCATTTGCAATGTGGAGGGAATTGATGGGCCTATTTCAAAATAGTATTCACCATAGGAAGTTGGCATTGAAGGACAAACTCAAAAAGATTAAGATGGAGAAGGGTGACTCTACTCCGAAGTACTTGACCAAGTTCGCCCATTGTCGGTACGAGATTGGAAGTGTCTGGATTACTGTTTCTGAAGATGATATATTGAGCCTAACACTTATAGAACTTCCAAAGAGTTGGAATAATTACCAGGGCTCTATTAATGCGAGGGAGAAGCTACAGAGTGGGATAGATTGTGGTTTGTCTTGGTACAAGAAGAGCTTCGGTGGAACACCAGAGATGGGAGCTCTTCCAAAGAAGTGGAAGAGTACTTTGGATAAGTCAAGAAATAAAATAAATCCAAGGGAAGAAATCCCAAGGCAAGGAGGGTGGAAAGAAGAAGGACTTGTCGAACATCAAGTGTTTTCATTGTCATGATTATGGGCATTATGTCATGGATTTCCCACAGAAGAAAGCAATCAAGAAGAAGCCTGCATTAGCCATTAGCAGCAGCAGGTGAATCTCTAACTTCACAATTCAAACTTTATTTTACTCTCATAGCATGCACAACCAACACTATAATGGGAAGCATGTGGTATCTCGACAGTGGTACCTCACTCCATATGATAGGGAATAAAGATATATTAAATGAATTGGAGGAGAAAGACTTTAAGCAGAACAAAGAGTTTCAAGATGATGGGAGGTATAGCATGACCAACATCGGTATAGTTACCTTTTAGAGGGATTCTGGCTCCCCTCTCAGAAACACAGATTTGATATATATTCTAGGACTAAAGAAGAATTTTGTTTCCATCACGTTATTGGAAGATCATGGGTACGATGTGATTTTTAACAAAGGAAAGGTTCTCCTTAGACACATGGCCATGGGAGAAGTGAAACATATCATTGTGTGAGTCAAGAACCTATATGCACTTGAGGTATAAGATGTATGCAAAGCTTTGAGGATAAATGAAAATGTTAAAGACTTGGTGGTTGAGAGGGAGAATGAATTACCTCTCAAAATGTAGCTCCATAATAAACCTCAAAAGTAGCCTTAGAAAGTCGTGGAGTAGCCACAATTCGAGAAGCGAAGAGTAGACAAAATGGAGACATCCACTCAAGCAGAGACCTCCGGTAGGGGAAAATTTTGAGCCAAGTGGGAAGAGGGAGCACATGCAACAATACCTTCAGGTGAGATGTGGGGTGATGTGAAGTAATAGTCCCAAGAGTGTAGAAATTTGGGAGGGTCTATTGAGATGTTTTGTCTCATGGATCATTACCTTGCTACGGGAGCACAATACAAAGTAGTAGAATGGATTAGTGGAGGTTAATGTAGTCGGATCTGAGAGTGGCAGACGCAGATATTATCAGTAGCCAAATACAAGGGAGTGCAAAGTAGAGTTGGCAGTAGTGAAAATTGCACAATGCAGAGGTAGAAAAAGCCAAGGTTTTCAGTAGATAGTGTAGGAGCTAGTAGCATTCAGATACTCTCGTGATAGATGCATCATGCTGATTTAGGTTGGATGCTTTTTTAGTTTCAGAAGTTGAAGTAGCAACAACACTAGAGAGAAGTGTTGCATGCAGAACATTACAAAGGTATCAGATCGGGATAGAGTTGAATTATTTTCTTGTTGAGAGGGACTATTGAAAATAGCAACAAGAAATGTTAAATATAACATCTAGAAATTCTAATTTAATTTTTCCTTGAATTGAATTGGCAATTAAATTGTAATTATATTCTTATAGCAACTTGTAATAGTTATCTAACTTAAATTGACTTAGTTCGCTTAGGAAATTCTAGTTGGAAGTCTATCCAGAGTCATGTATAGTGATCCCTAAATTTTAGCAGCCCAAGTTCAGTTCTTTTGAGTTGTAATTAATTAACTCAGTCTAATTGAGTTATAGTCAATTAAACTAGTTCTAACTATTGGAGAAACTAGTAAGAGGTCTAGTAGTTGGGAAGGGCAGAGTGCATCCTCAGTGCCACACTAGTTAACTGAACATTTACTCATAAATAAGTCATGCATGTCAGTTAAGAGGAAGACCCTGTTGAGATTAGAGTTCAGGGACAATGCACTATCAGTTGTATAATTTTTGGAGTTGTACAGATGGTACATGCAATCGGTTCAAGTCATACGGATGATTTAAGTAGCTATGGAGAGTGGATTTCCCAATTAAATATTACCTAATTCTCTCAGGAATTGTGCAAGGAATTAGGGGCTTGGAAAGCAACATAATTGGCTAAGTGTTTGCTTGAGCTAGCTAGTGAGGCAAAGATTTAGATTGTATTAGTGTAGGAATTCTTCGAGTTGAACAAGCATTGTATTTTCTTCTAATATATTCTAATTAATTCAATATAGATAGTTGGGGTTTTGAGCAATTTTTTTCCCTCAACAAATATTGTGTTCTTTACGATTATTATTCCTCCTTTTTTGCTTATTTTTTCATCTATCAATTTTGGTTTCTACTAAAGAGTAGAGTAGATTCTTGTCTTGTGTTTTAGAATATCACACAAGTTGTTGAATCTACAAGTAAAAATATAAACCAATTCCTTTATTTTACCTTTTTCCTTGCTACAATTGAGTCTTATTATGTGTTGTCACATCACATAGTTGTTAGAAATATAAACAAAACAATTGTTACCTTGTCACACAAATACCAATCATGTTTCTTTATAACTGTTAACACATGTCCATCACATGTTCCAAAGATCAATACATCGTGTCTATTAATTTGAAATCAACCTTTACCAAAACTAGCATCATAATCAACTCATAGTCATCAGTCATAATGGTACAATTATCACCCACTTGCACTCAAGAGCATATTATTTGGCTAAGAACATAGTGTATTAGTACAACCATCTTAGAAAAAGATTGTTCCTTCATGCAATATTACAGACATACATACTCATATAATGCAATTAATCAAACATTAAAACAACCTATAAGCATAACCCCTTACTATCCATGGTCCACACTAAGAAGAAGGAGGAATCTAATATAATGGCCCAATCTCCAATGTCCAATTATGGAAATGCGATATCCAAAGATCTACTAAGTTTAAACACGCTTTCCAAAACTTAATTTTCATTTCTCATACATTTTGTACTTGAAAATATATCACATAATCAAGCCAATTTTCCATTTCGTAGATTTCACATCAGGCCTTTAAAGGGATTCATGTGATATATAATCTACTAATCTCCTCTTCATCCCTAACCTTCTATTTCTTGCAAACATACCATGCTAGATAAAAAAATATATGACATAATTAAACTCATGCCTAAATGTATCTTAGGGGAGGCTATCAAATCTACACAAGTAAGTCTGTATTAGCATGATACATACAATATCAAAATCTTAGATGCAATTACCATAATCATCATGCATGACTAATTGAATACCTTGCATATGACCACATTGATTAACTATCATTTATCATGCAAGTAACCAAAATAGAAATAAAATAACATGCATGTATATAACCATAATGTATATAAAAACCATTAACCGTCATACCTGCATGCCCAACATACAAACATGTATGAGGTATGCACTTACCCCAAGGTCCACTATTGCAAAATCGCTCTAATAATCCACATCCCCTACTCTTTCTCAGCCAACATATCAACATCATTACATTGTACCAACAACATCATGATGACACAAATTGGATAATCACCGTCATGATGCATGTCTGACCTACTATGCATTCATTACCATATACATTTAGTCGATCAAGTCCAACTGTTTGAAACAAGAAACTCTGATACCACCCTATGGTATCATATATCACCCAAAGAGAATGGTAGCCTACTCTAATACCACTTTGTGGTATCAAATATAACCCAAAGAGAATGGAAATAATCTCTAATAGCAATTTGTAACCACCCCTCCCATATTTACCGATATTCACAAGCATGATGGGGTAAACATGAGACGATTGCACTATGACATTACCTGACCTTCCATATCTAGTTAAGGAACTGGGGCTTATAAACTAACCACAAAATGACATCCTACAGGGACTACAGATCACCCAGAAGCTGAAGAAACACCCAAGGTGGTCAACCCCTAAGATGGAACCCTGTTTTAATGACTTAGACCCACAAATGAACCCTTCACAATGATTAAATTTGGTTATGAGGCTATAACTACACTAACAGATGTGCCTCCATGTGGTTATGGCCTAAAATATTCAGTTTTGAGCATGCAATCTTCAGATTTGTGCCACATTTTGAGGCTAGCTTCTAGACCACTCGCTATAACTACTTGAAACATTCTATAATGTAATCAAAGGTACTGATGATGTTAGTAAATAAAAACTCAAGCAACAAATTGACCCAAATATGCCTAATCCATAATATACATTTAGTCAAACATATGGAAAACATTTAAGCTATAGGTCTGTTGACAGTACTGGACCCACCAACATGTCAGGGGATCTCCTCAATAAGAAGTCCTAACTAGACCTCACGCCATTTGGTATAGGAGTCCCAACAGTGGGTCGTATGGTATCATCTTGACTACGGTTTCACATAGAGGCACGTAAGATGTCCATGTAGGTAGCAAGGGTGTGACATATGCAGCAAGTCAAGGAAGGTGCATGAGTTGTTCTAACACACGGAGGGTGAGGTGAGTGCGCCCCTTGGAAACTTGTGAAAGCATGGAGTTCAGAAGGGAACACACAAGCTAAGATGCATCACAACATGGAAGGAAAGTGAGCTAGCAATCCAAAGTGATGGTTAAACCAACAACATATTTTGGTAAGAGTCATGCATACATATACAGGAAATAGCTACACATGCATGCTTAATCAAATAGATACATATACCATTTAGAGTAAACAAGATAGTTGAAATACAATACCGCATATGCATGAAATGTGTTGTTTCTATTAGATTAAGAAGTGCAAGCTCTAGTCATACAATACAACCATGACCAACCACTAGTTCCTAGAGCGAAACATTACAGTCACTACTGCCTACTCCTCCAAAGTGATATACTAGCTCTTCACAGTGGAGAAGCCAAGACTCATTACAATACTACCCAAGCTCTCTCTAAGATACTCCTATTGGAATATTGGCTAATAAAAATCCTTTACAATGAGTTATGAGGGAATATTTATAGCAAAGGGTGGGGTGGCCCTTGACATTCCCCTTTGTCACTGTGCATCTATCCTTGTGACTCTTCATCTACTCTATGATTGTTACATCCAACTATTGACACTTGAACCTAAACTTGAAAAGACATCACATACAATCTGCACATGTATCCATGTGAGAGAAAATAAGCTTGAGAAAGTCGTGCAAGAGATCACTATTACCCAAAAAATTGTGGGAAGACCAGCTCTTCGACATCCTCACTGTGTTCGACAATAGTGAACTGATGCCAAGCTCAGTACTCCATGATGGTGTCCATGTACTATAAGTTGACATCCTCTTGGAAATGAAATCTTGCCTCCATAGCATCCGAGTACACTGCTTGAGCTCCTCTGTCAAACTCGTTTGATAACACGTGCATCATAGTCTTGAGTGTGGCCGGACTAGTGACATACTGATGCATGGGTTTGCACAAAGTGATATACTAGCTCTTCACAGTGGAGAAGCCAAGACTCATTACAATACTACCGAAGCTCTCTCTAAGATACTCCTATTGGAATATTGGCTAATAAAAATCCTTTACAATGAGTTATGAGGGAATATTTATAGCAAAAGGTGGGGTGGCCCTTGACATTCCCCTTTGTCACTGTTCATCTATCCTTGTTACTCTTCATCTACTCTATGATTGTTACATCCAACTATTTACACTTGAACCTAAACTTGAAAAGACATCACATACAATCTGCACATGTATCCATGTGAGAGAAAATAAGCTTGAGAAAGCCGTGCAAGAGATCACTATTACCTAAAAAATTGTGGGAAGACCAGCTCTTCGACATCCTGACCGTGTTCGACAATAGCGAACTGATGCCAAGCTCAGTACTCCGTGATGGTGTCCATGTACTATAAGTTGACATCCTCTTGGAAATGAAATCTTGCCTCCATAGCATCCGAGTACACTGCTTGAGCTCCTCTGTCAAACTCGTTTGATAACATGTGCATCATAGTCTTGAGTGTGGCTGGACTAGTGACATACTGATGCATGGGTTTGCACTGATCACCAAGTCTGGGCTAGTGGATATGAACATCAACTCTTAAAAGTATGATTCAAGCTCCATTCAGAGTTGTGCCTTCATGTTTCCTTGGGTGAGTGTCCCAATAGATGGGATAGCATGTGTGTGCACAATAACATCCATACTCCTGAATATTGTTGCATGGGAAGCCTGTAGACTAGTGACGAGCTATGAAATATCTTTATAGTTTCCGATCTGACTCCGGATGTGTGCCTTCAACTCGAGTGCTCTGAGCTTCATCATCTTGGGAAATTGTAACAATGCTCCCTTGTATCTTATTGTCCATGTTTTCATGTAATCAACAGTAGTAGGCACGCTTGACAAGATACATGCTCTCCTAGCACATCATTGTTGCCAACCGTTGAGATGGACAACCGCCTTATGCACAGTACCAAACTTGAAATACAATGCTCATATGACTATGTCAAGGGACAATACTTCATCTAGTATTTCATTCCTCAACTCTTCTCGGATGGATGTTGTAACCAATTCTCTTCCCTGCTTGGCCATATGTAGTTCCTTGTCCACTCACTCATTCTTAGCTATCAAGAAGTGAACACTCGAGCTAGTGGCTTTGACATATGCTCTGGTAGCATCAGCCAATGCTGTTGGATGCTTACACACATCAGACATGATCACTCTTTCATCCAACTACACAGGAGATGATGATCATCCTGAGTCGACGCTCCGCGATATTGCACAACTCTATGTTGGGACTCATCAAATTAGATGTTGTGCATCTATCCCTCTGGATTGTCTCCAAGGATTTCAGTGTTCACTTGGTCACTTGGGACTTGATCCACTTACGGATCCAGTGAAGATGGTGGGTTAACCTCTTAGTGGTAAGGCATGAGTTTGATGTCATGCTATAAATCTTTTTGCTCCATATCCGTATCCATTTGTTCAAGTGCTTTCTCTATCTCTTGAGTAAAGTTTTGCTCCTACGACTTCTCACCCTTGCCTTTTTGGTGCCAACTGTTCTAATGATTCTACTACCTGTATGGGTGCAGTTCCATCTATTTGTACATGTTGCACCCCCTACTGTACCTATTCTTGATGCTCTTCCTTCTCCTATCTATGCAGCTCTTGTTCCTTCCAGAGTTGCTCCTTCAACTCATGCAACTACTTCTCTGATTACTCCATTCTATGTTTTTCTCTCTGCCTCTTCGTGTTCCACTTAACGCATTATTGCCTCTTTACCTCTATTTCCAAAGCTTATTTATGCAAAATTGGGTCTTCTCGGAACTTGTAGCTTTTTTCCTCCTCCATATTGTCGACAATCTTCCACTTGCCTTTGTCGCATGTTGGTATGTTTACCTCTACTATTGGTGCTCTCCTAGATGTTGCTTCAAGCTACTTTGCTAACCATTCCACAATGATTCCAACTGATTCATTGGGCCTAGAGAAGTTGTAAATATATCTCCATGGGTCCTCCTCCACCCAATGACATGCCCTATGGATCCAATGAAACTGTACTCTCGTGTAGTAATCATTTACAAGACAATGCGGGTCATACAGATTGTAGCTTTGGGCTTCAAATAGATATTTCTTGATCTCCTCTACTTTGACATTCGCGTGCTTGAAATTATGTATCTCGTATAACCTGATCTGCAACAGAAGAGTGGGCCAAGGTGCCTCCTTCTTCTGTTGTAGCCTAGTTGTCAATCTTGTCGTGATGTGATATGATACTTCCTGCATGAGGAGCCTGTCTAAGGGAAACTTCAACAGAACATGCAGAGGCTTCTACACGTTGTACATCCATATAAAGGCGTCAGACGGTGAGACATACCAATCATATATATCAATAAATGCCTCCATTTCTACGTTTGACATGCAGGGTGGATCCTGTTCAAATAACATCTCGTACACCGGGTTGTCAAAATGATTGGAAAGTTGTGTGATAACTCCTCTAAAGCTGCCTTTGGACAACATTGTACAATAAGTGTTCACAGAGGTCTCTGCTAATGTCCATGCTCACTGCAAGCCTGGGAACTCCTGACGGGCAAAGATTGCATCCAAGATGTAAGTGGACATGTGGATTTCTGCTTGTTTAACTTGTGGCGGTTGTCGAGCTCTTGTTACCTTTTCCTTCAGCTAGTGAGCCAACATGTTGGACAAGTTTCATGCTTTGCCTTCATTGGGCATTTGGTCCAACGCGATCACCCAACTTTGCGGGAAGGTTTCTGTGCTCTCATGGCCATACAGGCAACATGCAAAGACGACCAAGTATTGATACGCCTTCCACAGTATCTTTGTCTTGTAAACCTAGTTGGGTGTAATCCTGAATTTGGCTGGCTTCTTTACCCAATTCTTCAAGATATCCCTGGAGTTGGCATTGCTACTAGGTATACTAAAGGGTGTCTCCATGTTGATCACTAGCTTCGACATATGGTACATCTATTCATGATCTTGTACCCTGAAGGTAGCAGTCTTCGTCCCGCTAACACTCTCAATGTCATCGTCTTGGGATCAATGTGTGAGACGATCCAATGTATCATGTCTGCGCATGGGAACATAGGATACGTGCATGTAATTCGATACAAGCTGTACTTGTGAATGTTCACATAGACTTAGCGGTCTTCGAGGTATTCCCAAATGTGCCTACAAATGCATCATTGACCTCTTACCATTTTAGCTTGATGTCCTACAATCAACTTGGTGTCTTCGTAGATCAGAAAACTTGTAGACACTCGCTCAACTACTACTCCAGTTCGACTTCTGTTAGTGTCCTTTGATCCTACTCTCTAGGAGGTGATTGATCCTAAACTATTGAGAGGTGAATGAACAACTGCTAGAGCTCAAGACATGGCAACACGCATGGAAAGAAATATGTCCGCTAAAACCAAAGCAAACTTTAGGAACGACATGCAACATACGTGGGGATTAACTGGCAAGGATTTCACAATTTTTCCTAGGAGGTCGAGAGACTAGCTTCTGGAACTACGCAAAAGGTAGTTCGAGCTGTTGGGAGGTTGGCTGGATGCTAGAATTGTAGAATGCACAATCCATATTGGCCTGTTGACTGCTGGGATTATGCAATATGCAATTTCAACTGGCAGAGGTTGCGGGCCCAGTGACCGCATTGCACAATTTTCTAGGCCAACAGTCACTCCGTCTTAGAATTTTGCAATGCAATACTGGAGAGCAATTAATGGGCATAAATGCACATTTTCTAGGAGGAAGGAAGACCCTTCCCTCTTGGGATTACACAATGTTGTCTTGGTGGGGCAAAGTCCATGCCAAGGCTGCCAAGACCCGTCGATGGGCAAATGAAAGAAAATGTGGATGTGAATGGATGGTGATATTGAGTGTAAGCAAGAGTGAATGATCGTGCATGAAAACAGTGAATGCAAGATTCAGAAAATGGAGTAACATGCACGTGTGTGAAACTAGTCACTGAATCGACATCCTTTCGTGAAAAAGAGTGTCATGCATGCGATAAGAGTGAGATGCTAACAAGAAATGAAATGGTGCTAGTACAAGATAATATGCATGCAAACAAAAATAAGCATTCAAAAAAATCAAGCAAGCAACACTCACACAAGCCAAAACACAAAAGGTGACAGAAATGTTGCAAAAGACAAGTTAAGTCGACTTACCTGGAAATAGCTGAGTTGGATATGTCGAAGACTCCTAGATGAGTTGTGGGATGTTAGAGCTCCTATATCGATGTGAAGAAGTGATCTCTGAAGCATCTGATAATTAAGTTTGATGATCATGATGCGCATGCCACAAATCTAGGAAAAAACAACACTTGGAGGAAAGTTTCTAAAACGGTGTTTGCATGTAACCTCCAACTGCTAAGAAAATATCCCTAAACTCTAGGGATGCTTTTTTCATGTTTCTTTTTTCTATTTCAAGAAAAATCAATGCATGCTTGAAAGTCAAGTTTTCTCAGTCCCGGGAGGAACCGGTCAACCTGATGGCACATGAAACAACTTGCTTGACTGAGGGGAAAAATTGTGCATTTCTGGGAAGGATTTTTGTTGGCTTCCTAGAGGGATTGCAGAATTTCCAGGCTGAGCAACTAACTATTTCCCAGAATTGCACAATTTCTAGGCTGAGCAATCCTGCTTGGTTAGATTGCGCATTTTTCTCTAGGAAGGTTGACTGACAAGATTTTGCATTTTTTGAGCCCAACTGGCTACTAGACAGGATTGAGCAATTTCTGGAGGGAAGGTTGGTTTCCCTCCAAAATTGTGCAATTTCTTGAGGTAGTTTCTCAGCCTGCAGTTGGACCAAGTCTGAGAAAACATCCTGTGATGGGGATTCAACAAGCTATCATGCACAGGTTTTCATGCTGGTAGAAAAACCACTGAAGCTCATGTACTTCATAGTGAAAAACATGCTGCCGAGGATGGTTGGTAGGGAGGCTCCAAAAGGAAGCTAAGGAAAAATTTTGGAGGGTGGTTGTCGCTGCTACAATACTTAGCAACACATTTGTAGAGCTCCATCTCTCTGAATGGACCTTGTTCGTGAAAATAAATTATAACACCTCCAAAATTATTGTTAAGTTCTCAGCTCGTCTTGGTTTCCACACTTACTTGATTATAATATGTAGCATCTTCCGAGCTCTTGGTGGGTCGACACACATTCCAAGCCAAGCCAACATAGTTGTTTCGATTGGGGATGAGGGGTATATTAGTGCACATGTAGTATATTTGTGAGAGTCTTAGTTTCATCTATGGTGTTGCTCCATTGCCAGCAGACCTGGACAGTACCTTGGTGGAGTCACAAAGGAACACAAGCATCATGCCACTGCCATCGAGCCTGGTCAGTACCCTAGTGGAGTTACTGGCATCACCTCTCTATGCCGGAAGCCTTTCTCTTCTTTCCCCTGATTCATTTTTCATTTTTTCAAAAATTTTCACTTTTCGTTCTTTTTTATTTTCGTAATAGTGCATAGAGCTTATTCATTTCAGAGGTGGAAGAGGAATCTTGACTTATTGAGAGAAGAAGAGGTTGTTCCTTCAGAGAAGTAGTTTATTATACCTCTGAAATTCCTATTAATGTTTTCCCCCTCACCTTACTCTACTTGACTAGGTTGCCAAGGGTTAACCAAAAAACAACCAACTAGAGTAAGTGACACTAGTTAGCACACAAGCATTGTGTTTTCATCAAGGTTCACTTTGAACAATATGTATTTTCCATCAATGTATCATGGGCTAAAATATAACAAGTTCTTCATACAGAGGCAGGATGATAGATAACCAAGTAGTGATTGTTGCACAAGGCCTCTTGTACTTTACCCATCTTGTTTCAAGAGTTGTGCATGGTCTCATGTGAAACTAACTTATGAGCGCAAAACAAGCAAACAAACACAAAACAAAGCAAAAGCAAGAGTAACTGTGAAAGCAAAGCGGAAATCAAACAAGCAAGAAGACAAACAAATATGCAAAGAAAGTAAGAAAACAAGCATGCAAGCAAACAAACCAGAAGAAAACACTACTCCCACTCATAAGCTAACAATGCATGGGCCTGATCATGTGAAGTGATACTTCCAATGCAGCCACCAGTACATTGGTCGACCAATCTTGGTGAAGGCATGGTTCATGAAAATCACAGTTGTGTGAACCAACCAACATGAAATATATAACAATCAAGACAAACACGCTCTAAGTTTGAATGTGTCCACAGAACACAAGTGAGTGCAAGTGCATGACATTTCATCTGTTGACTTATCATGGTGTTGTACAACATTGCCTGCAACTGTGAGGAATACACATACTCTTGATTGTGACATGAAAGCAAATGAGAGAAACAAAGACAACTTGTGTCATGCATGCGTGCTTGAAATGTGATATTTCTCCAATGCATGAGCCATAGGATTGAGTAGTTCAAGTGGAGGAAGTATGAGTTGTGTGTGAGCTTGATCTTCAATGCATACAAATGAGTGATGAGGAGCCTTGGGTGTTTCAATAATTTCTTGATCGGAAGTGAAACCAACTTCAGGACAACGAGGGCCTGACATAACCATCAGCTCAGGCTAAAGTGCCTCGATAATCTGGGGGGTTTCAACTTCGCTGACAGATAAATCGTCATAAACAAGTGGCTTTGAAAAATCAGCTGTGATAGAATCATCATCATGATCGAATACGAGAGTAAATAGATCACGATAGCTACAATCAGCAAAATCAAAGATTTCATTGGCATCCTCATGATATGATGAATCAAACAGAGGGGTAGATGAGAAGTGGAGAAATTCACCCTTTGTGTTTCTAGAAGAAGAAGATGAAAAGTCAAGTGGATTTTCACTGAATAGTTTATGATCTCCTTTTTCAGATGATGGACTGACATCTAGTGTGTCTTGCGAATTATCAACAATATGTGCATCTGTAGATGGAGATACACATGAAAAATCATGGATGGTAGGTTCACCAAAGATGTGAGGAAAGAACAGAGGGTGCTCAGATAGAAGGGAGGCATCCTACACTGAGTGTTGACGCTCAAGCTTTGAGTCATACTCTTCATGAATGATAGCGCATGTTGGTTGTGCAACACCAACTCCTCCAATGGATTGATCTTCGATCACAACAAGTGTAGAGTCTGGAATGGAAGAACACAAGACAATATCATATGGAGGATCATCCGAATACAAAGACGGAGGTTGTGGTACAAAACGCATATGACAACTCAATGGACTCACAACCAAATATGCACGAAAATTAAGCGAAGTGATGTTGGGAGGATGTGAGAGTTGAATAGATGTCTGGGTCTATTCTCCCGCATCACTTTGCAGTGGTGGAGATGTTTGATGACGGGATGGGAGACAATGACTTGTGACAATGACCGTGTACATTTGTGATTGTGTAGCTCCATCACTAAAGTATGTTGAGTGAGGCTTAGGCTCAAAATTCTTCTTGGGATGGAAAAATTGGTTAAGACATTGCTCGAATCTATCCCAAAGAGAATTAAATTTGATCTGTCTTTTTGGAGCTTCAAACTGCAAATACAGAAGTGCTACAAAAAATCCATAGGTGATTCATGTAGGGCCTTCCATTATCGTAACAACTTTTTTTCAAGATGTTCTGGATCAAAATGATGGAAAGGATCTTCAATTAGATCATAGAACTTCTCAAGTGAGTGCATGCTGTCAGCCAGCAGGCTGCAGCACCACCATAGTGGATATTCATGAAGTTTGTATGCAAGCAGAAGAATGGCCTCTTCATCAAAACATCCATCCTCCTCGTCAAGCATGGCAAAAAAGTCATGTAAGAATATAGACCAGGCCACTTCGCCTTCACCATCATACGTGAATTCGAACAAGAGATTAAAAGCTCCCTCGTGATGCTAAGAGATTCAGCATGCGAAAAACATTGTGAGGGGTGAGTGTGACAGAGTCCATGATAGATGTGAAAAGGTTCAAAAGAGGATGACATGACATAGATTGTCATCTAGCCCTCCTTCTAGTGCCAGAAATGTTGACGGTGCTGGACCCGGAAACATGTCAGGTGATCTCCCCGGTAAGAAGTCCCAACTAGACCTCATACCGTTTGGTGTACGAGTCCCAATAGTGGGTTGTACGGTATCACCTTGACCATGGTTTCGCAAACAGGAAAGTAAGATGTCCCTGTTGGTAGAAAGGGTGTGACATATACAGCAAGTCAAGGAAGGTACATGAGTGATTCTAACACACAGAGGGTGAGGTGAGTGCACCCCTTGGAAACCCGTGAAAGAATGGAGTTAAGAAGGAATCACACGAGCTAAGATGCATCACAGCATGGAAGGAAAGTGAGCTAGTAATCCAAAGTGATGGTTAAACCAATAACACATTTCGGTAAGATTCATACATACATATACATAAAATAGCAATGCATGCATGCATAAGAAAACATATACATATATCATTTAGAGTAAACAAGATCGATTAAATAGAATATGACATATCCACGAATGTGCTGGATTTGTTATAGTAAGAAGTGTATGTTCCAATCATACAATACAACCATTACTAACCACCAGTTCCGACAGCGAAACGATATAGTCACTGCTGGCTACTCCTCCAAAGAGATATACTAGCTCTGCATAGTGGAGAAGCCAAAGCTCATTACAATACTATCCAAGTTCTCTCTAAGATACTCCTATCAGAAGCTTGGCTGACCAAAATCCTTTACAATGAGTTATTAGGGACTATTTATAGCAAAGGGTGGGGTGGCCCTTAACATTCCCCTTTATGTCTATTCATCTATCCTCACAACTCTTCATCTACTCTATGACTGTTACATCCAAATATCGACACTTGAACTTACACTTGAAAAGACATGACATACAATCTACACATGTACCCATGTGACACAAAATAGGCTTGAGAAAGCCATGCAAGGCATCACTATGACTCGGACAACTGTGGGAAGACCAACTCTTTGACATCCTCATGGTGGTTGACAGTAGCGAACTGATGCCAAGCCCGGTACTTTGTGATGGTGTCCATGTACTCTAAGGTGACATATTTCTGGAAATGAAATCTTGCCTCCAGAGCATCCAAGTAGACTACTTGAGATCCTCTTTCCAACTCGTTTGATAACATGTGCATCATAGTCTTGAGTGCAGCCGGACTAGCAACATATTGATGCATGTTGTCTGAACTGATCACCAACTCTAGGTTGGTGGCTATGAACATCAACTCGTCAAAGAATGAGTCAAGCTCCAGTTGGACTTGTGCCTTTGTCTTTGCCTGGGTGAGTGTCCCAATAGATCGGATCACATGTGCATGCACAACAACATCCATACTCCTAACTGCTTGTGCATGGGAAGCCTATATACTAGTGATGATATGCGGGAGATCTTCATAGTTCCGGATCTGACTCTGGAAGTGTGCCTTCAGCTTGGCCACTCTGGGCTTCATCATCTTGGGAAAGTCTAATGGGGCTCTCTTGTATCTCATTGTCCATGTTTTCATCTAATCAACGGCAGCATGCACATTCGACAAGATACGTGCTCTTCTAGGAAATCGCTACTGCCAACCGTTGAAATGAACAACTCCCTTATGCATGGTACCAAACTTGGAATACAATGTCTGCATGACTTTTTCGAGGGACAATACTTCATCCAGTATTTCCTTCTTCAACCCTGCTCGAATGAATTTTGTAACCAATTCTCCTCCCTACTTGGCCATCTGTAGCTCCTTACTCATTTGCTCGTTCTCAACTATCAAGAAGTGAACACTTGAGCTAGTGGCTACGACATATGCTCTGGTAGTATCGTCCAATGCTGCTGGATTCTTACGCATGTCAGACATGACCAATCATTCCTCAAAATACGTAGGATATGTGTGATCATATGGAGTCAACATTCTAAGTGATTGCAAAACTCTACATTGGGACTCATCGATTGACATGTTGTGCATCTCTCCCTCTGGATTGTCTCCAAGGATTTGAGTGTCTCCATGGTCACTTGGGACTTTCTCCACTTGAAGATCTATTGAAGTTGGTGGGTTGACCTCTTGGTGGTAAGGCATGAGATCAATCTCCTGCTCTAACTCTTGTTTCTCCATATATGTATCCATCTATTCAAGTGCTTGCTCTATCTCTTGAGCAAAGTCTTTTTCCTGCGACTGTTGACCCTGCCTACTTTGTGCGAGCTATTCTGATGAGTCTATTACCTATACGGGTGCAGTTTCATATGTCTGTACATGTTGCGCCCCCTGTTGTACCTGTTCTTGCTGAGCTTCCTTCTCCTGTCTGCACTGCTCCTATTCTTCTAGAGTTTCTCCTTCAACTCATGCAACTCCTTCTCTGTTTCCTCCATTCTCCATTTTTCTCTCTACCTTTGCATGCTCCTCTTGTCATGATGTTACCACTTTTCCTCTATTTCCAAACATGCTTTCTTCACAAGTGGGTATGGTGGGAACTTGCATCGTTGTTCCTCCTCCATGCTATTGATAATCTTCCTCTTGCCTTTGTCACACATTGGTATCTTTACCTTTGCTTCTGCTACTGCTGGTGCTCTCCTTGATGCTACTTCGCACTACTTTGCTAACCATTTGACAATGATGCTGACCAATTCATTGGGCTTGGAGAAGTTGTAACAATATCTCCATGGGTCCTCCTCCACCCAATGACATGCCCCATGGATCCACTGAAACTGTACTCTCATGTAGTGATCCTTTACAAGACAAGGTGGGTCATACAAATTGTAGCTTCGGGTGTCAAATGGATATTTCTTGATCTCCTCTACTTCGACATCTGCATGCTTCAAATTTTGTATCTCGTATAACTTGATCTGCAATAGAAGAGCAGGCCAAGGTGCCTTCTTCTTCCGATGCAGCCGAGCTATTAGTCCTTCCAATATATGGTATGCTACTTCCTAGATGATGAGGTTGTCCAAGGAAAACTTCGGCAAAAAATGTGGAGGCTTCTCTATGTTGTACATTTGTATGAAGGTACCAGACGGTGAAGCATACCAATCAGCTATATCAATCAGTGCCTCCATTGCTACCTCTACATGCAGGGTGGATCCTATTTAAATATCATCTTGTACATTGAGGTTACAAAATGATCAGATAGTTGTGTGATAACACTTCTGAAGCTGCATTCGAACAACATTTTACAACAAGTGCTCACATAAGTCTCTACCAATGTCCATGCCCACTTCAAGCTCGGGAACTCCTAATCAGCATAGATTGCATCCAAGATGTAAGTGAACATGTAGATTTCTGCTTGCTGACCTTTGGGTGGTTATCAAGCTCGTTACCTATTCCTTTAGCTGGTGAGCCAACATGGTGGACCAGTTGTATGCTTTTCCTTCATTGGCTAGTTGGTCCAATACAATCACCCAACTTTGCAAGAAGGTTTTTGTGCTCTCTTGGCCATACAGGTGACATGCAAAGATGACCAAGTATTGATACGCCTTCTGCAGTATCTTCATCTTGTAAACCTGGTTGGGTGTCATCCTGAATTTGGCTGGCTCCTTTACCCAATTCTTGAAGATATCCCTGGAGTTGGCATTGCTGCTAGGTATGCTGAAGGGTGTCACCACGGTGATCACTGTCATCATCATCCCTCTGAAACTTCTCAATGTCATCATCTCAGGATTAGTATGCAAGACGATTCAATGTATCATGTTTGTGCATGGGAACACAAGATACCTGCATGAAATCCGATACAAGCTCGACTTGTCAGTTTTCACATAGACTTGGTGGTCTTCGAGGTCTTCCCCAAATGTGGCTACAAATGCATCATTGACCTCTTTCCATTTTAGCTTGATTTCCTTGTCTACAATCAGCTTGGTGTCTTTGTAGATCGGCAAACTTGCAGACACACACTCAACTGTTGCACCAGATGCACTTCCATCAGTGTCCTTTGATCATGTTCTTTTGGAGGCCATTTTTCTTAAAATTCTAAGAGGTGAATGAACACCTACTAGATCTGGAGACATGGTGACATGCATGGCAAGAAATCTATCAACTAAAACCAAAGAAAACTTGAGGAATGACATGTAACATACCTGGGGTTTGACTAGGAAGGATTATGCAATTTTCCCTCGGAGGCCGGGGGAATGGCTTTTGGAACTACGAAAAAGCCAGTCCAGATTGATGGGAGGTTTTCTAGCTGCTGGAATTGCGCAATGCACAATCCAGACTAGCGCGCTGGTTGCTGGGATTGCATAATGCACAATTTCAGCTCGTACGGGTTGGAGGCCTAGTGACTGGATTGCACAATTTTCTGGGCTAGCAGTCATTTCCTCTTAGAATTGCGCAATGCAAGACTAGAGGATAATTACTGGGAAAAAATGTGTATTTCCTAGGAGTAAGGCAAATCCTTCCCTCTTAGGAATGCATAATGTTGTCTTGGTGAGGAAGAGTTTGGGCCAAGGCTACCCAGACCCGCCGACAGGAAACTAAAAGCAAATGTGGATGTGAATGCATGGTGATACTAAGTGTAAACAAGAGTGAATGATTGTGCATGCAAAAAATTAATGCCAGACTCAGAAAATGGAATAAAATGCATTTTTGTGAAGCGATTCACCAAATCAGCGACCGTTCATGCCAAACAATGTATTGCGTGCAACAACAGTGAGATGCTAACAAAAAATTAAATGGTGCTAGTACAAGCTAATATGCATGCAAGAGACATGAAGCGTTCACAGAAATCAAGAAAACAACACTCATAGAATCCAAAACACAAAAAGTGACAAAATGTTGCAAAAGACAAGTTAAGTCGACTTACTTGGAAATAGCTAAGATCGATGTGTCAAAGACTCCTAGATGTGTTGTGGGATGTCAAAGCTCCTAGATTGATGTGAAGAAGTGAGCTCTGAAGTGTAGAATAAATAAGTTTGATGCTCATGATGTGCATGCCACAAATCTAGGAAAGTGACACATGGAGGCAAGTTTCCAAAACGATCTTTGCATGTAACCTTCAGCTGCTAAAAATAGCTCCCTAAAATCTAGGGATGATTTTTGCATGTTGCTTTTTGCTATTTCGGGAAAAGGAAGCCCAAGAATGCAAGTAAATTTTTCTCAATCCCGGGAGGAACCGGTCAGCCCGATGGCACATGAAACAGCCGGCTTTGAATGAGTGGAAAAAATTTCACATTTCTGGGAAGGACCTGGGCTGGATGCCCAGAGGGATTGCCCAATTTTCGGGCTGAGCAGCTGATTACTGCCCAGAATTGTGAAATTTCTGGGATGAGTAGTCCTGTTGGGTCAGAATGCAGAGTTTTATTTGGGAAGGTTGACTGGTAGGATTATGCAGTTTCTAAGCCCAGCAGGCTACCAGATAGGATTTTGTAATTTCTGGATGGAAGGTTGGTTCCCCTCTAGTACTGCACAATTTCTTGAGGGAGATGATCAGCCTACAACTGCACCAAGTTTGGGAAAACAACTTGTCAGGGGGATGCAACAAGCTATCATGCACAGGTTGTCACGCTGCTAGAAAAGCCACTGAAGCTCATGTACTTGACAACGCAATACATGTTGTTGACGATGGTTGGTAGGAAGGCTCCAAAACTAGCTAAGGAAAAATTTTGGAGTGCGGTCATAACCGCTACGACAAGGTCATGAATGCATATTTGATCATAAATTGCAAGAGTCTTCATTTGAGAATCACTGATAAGTCTTTAACGCCTCTCTAGCTAGCTAGAATAACACTTATTAGCCCATAAATTCATAAACGATTCGAGAACTAAGAATATCATGACAAGAGCTGTAGATAACGTACATCATGTCACCAACATATAACCAGTAAATAACTAGCATAGAAACCATGGAAAATCAACCATAAATCACCAAAATAATCACTATAGGTATTCATAAATCACAATAGGAAGATATCTCTTATTAATATATGAGAATACCAACCAAGTCAGGGACTTCAACGTACAATGTAGCCATAGATTTGGTTCAACCAAATCTCTCTTTCAGCCAATCACCCTCACTCCATATTCCAAGAATGAATGTGGAATCTCATGAAATATACCAAAACAAACCAAACTAGGTATTCCAGAGGCTAAACCACTTCAACCCTCAATCACAATGATTCCACCTCTATGTTTAAACGTCACTAACACTAATCAGATCAATATCTACCCAAGTTGTCTAGAGCTCTAGGAACTAGTAACTCAACCCACAGCCCTCCAGGGATCCAAAGCATTTGTCCAACTTGGCTTAAGGGACTTGTAACTCAACCCATTAAGGCCTCTAGAGCGCTTGTCCAAACCTAGGCTCGATGATTAGAAACTCAACCCAAGTTGTTCTAGGGCTTCCATAGTGCTTTTTCAAACCCACATCCATTTTGAACCTGAGCACCAATTTTAAAAAACAAGTGGACAATCCCCACAACACCATGTCTATCCCAGAAATGGCAAGGCAACGTGTAACTGCACCCTCCCACATTTCTCTAGTTTCACTGTCCTACAAGGGTAAATGTGAGACACCAACATCCATTGTGAACCTAAGCACCAATTTGCAAAAATAAGTGGAAAATTCCCACGACACCATGGCTATCCAGGAAATGGCAAGGCAATATGTAACAACACCTTTCCACATTTACCCGATTTCACTGGCCTGTAAGGGAAATGTGAGATGAATAGTTACTGGCACCTGAATCAACCTCTAAGCTTCAGTTATGCAAGTGGGGATAATGATTGACAACTCACACACATTCCTCAAGGCTTACAGGACACTCAGGGGCCAGAGAACCACCCTAGGTGACCAAACCCTCAGCTAAAGGTATGTTTCTCTAACCTAACACCCCAACTGCATGCATAAGTCTACAAGGGTGCAATTATGAACCTCCAACTACATGCACAACACTCCCTCCATGCGGTTACAACCAAAAGCCTCTAGCTCAAAGGGTGCAGTCCCTAGATATGGGCCACGTTTCTAGGGTAAACTCCAGGCCACTGTCCATAACTGCTTGTAACTTATCAAAATGATAAATTGAATAGGAACAAAATTATACATACAAAAATTGAACAAAACTTGACCTAACCAGGCCTAACCATGACATTCATTTCGTCAAACATATGGTGAACATGTGAGATATAGGTCATGAATGCATATCTAATCATATGGGTTTTTGATCCATCTGATATTCATCTAGAAGGTCTAATGCCCTCTCATATTAGCTGCAATAACACTTGTTAGTACATGCATTCATAAACCATTCATATACTTATCAAATCCTAAACATGTCATAGCTAGAGAATGTTACTAATCCGTGCTTATAACCAACATATAACCATATTAATAACCATGACAAAACAAGCATGAAATCATCAAAATAAAAAGTACAAGTTGTCATAGATTATAATAGGAAAATACTCTTATTAACTTGTGCAAAACCTAACCAAGTCAATGACTTCCACATACCACTCGACCATAGATTGGGATGAATCAAATCTTTCTTTCATCCAATCATACCCATGCCATATTCCAAGCATGTGTTGGGATGGGGTCCCCAGTGGCAGAAAGGAATTAATTAGTAGTTTTTTTGTAACAAATTTTGTAAACTATGTAAAGTCTCCACAATTTGTGGATGCAAAGCATGTAGTTGAATTAAATTCAAAGGGGGTTAGCCCCTTGTTTTAAGTAAAGTTTTGAGTCATTTTTTAGATGAACCCATGGTCTGCAGACCATGGCATTGTATGAAAAAAGTCTATAAATAGTTGATTCTTACCGAAGGGAAGAGGTAACTAGATGGAATGTGGATAGAGAATTGGGTTGATTGAACAGTCTTGGGTAGAAGCTAAGGCAGGAAGGAGCTGCTTCCTGTGCTTAGGTAGAGAAAGGGAGGCTCCACAACTGAGTGTGTGGAGGCCTAGGTAGAGTCCGTAGCTGAGTGCATGGACCCCTGCAACTGTGTGCACAGGGAAGTTTGAGTCAATCCATGAATTGAAGATCAATAATGACAAGTTTATGAAGAATTCTTGAGTATTTCTATTCATGTCTGTTTATGTTATATGTCGTTGATAAATGACTTGTTTTAAGAGATATTGATTGAATGCTACGTGATTATCTTGAATCAGTCCTAATAATGTATGCAATGCATGTTTAAACATTTCCATGAACTCTATGGTGATTTCTCCTATTTTTATAGAAGACTTAAGTAGATCGGTGAGAACACCAATTTAGGATTGCTTTCTCATGCGCGTAAGTAAGTAGATTAACTATTAAAGGTCCGCAAGGACTGATCATGGACCTTTGCGATGATTTAAAGGCCATTTTAGCAGAGTTACAGTGACGAGCCCTAGGAATAAGTTGATCTGTATGGAGACAGATCTAAGGTGTTGGAAGACATCACACTAGTCTCTGGATGCATAAAATTGGTCCTTACAACCCCCCATACTACTCCAGGTGAGACTGCAGCCTGCACTACATGGGTTGTTGCTAAAAGGGTCAGTAGTGTAGGGTTTTGTAGGTTGGCATAACTAACTTCGAACTTGGGTCAAGACTCCCTAAGCCAACAAATGGGTCCATTGATGGGGTCAGGATCTGCTTGAAACAGATTTGTGATGTCACATCATTGGAATCCGACCAGGAAAGGAATTTAAAATTTGTTGGATCACAAGATTCATGACTTCACAACACAAGAAAATAGGAATTTGCACCTTTCAAGGAAGAGTGAATGAGAGCAGGTTGATGTTGTATATAGGGGATCCTGTGTAATGACTATATGGCCACAGGATAGTGTTAATTCTCTAGGAAGTTGCAAAGGAGTGCGAGACTATAAACTAAAATACCTGGTTCGAAGGACAAAGCAGTGAGCAGTCTATGCGGAGAATCGCAAAGATGCAAAAAATGAAGCTGCGCTCAGGAAGATGCACCATGGGGAAAGGTACCATGCAGCCAAGCAAGAAAATGAATGTTGGAGTTACTGTTCATGACTTCACAACCAGAAAATGGTTAAGTGGACAGGGGTGGCGGAAATTAAGGAAAAAATCTTTGAAGATCTACCACAAAACCAACATTTATTATCAGAATTTCGAGGGAATAGTTGGATTTTAATTGAAAACCCCCTATAAATTATGTGTGTCCATCCAATGGAGAACACTTTGCACTTGAAGGATTGTTGCTGAATTTTGTTATCTATCACCTATGAGCCAAATGTTCTGGGAAGACTTTCTATCATGAGAAAATTGTTCTCTTGTAGCCCGCTAGTTATTTATGGAGAGAATGACTGCCACTAACCTCATCGAAGCCTTGTGTTTGCGAGTCATTGTGTCCGACGCGCCAGGACCTGAAGTGTCTAGTGTCGAGGCTACGCTTGTGGTGCCCACATTGTTGAGGTCATTTAGGCCAAAGCAGCCTATGGCTAAAGAAAACTAGCCTTCTACAAAGGAAAAGAAACCAACCATGAAGGAAAAATCGAAGAAACCATTGTCAGTGTGCACGTCATCGAGGAAGCATATTGAAACATAGGCAAAGCAAAAAAGGATAAGTGTCTAGAAAGAGTAGTGGACCTGGAGGACAAAGAACTCCAGGGAATGGAAGATATTGATGTTGAAGGGGTGGAGACAATGACGAGGCTACTTGATTATATCCCTCCACGCAAGGGAAAATCTAAGGTCATGAAGGATCCCGATTACAGGAAAATTTTCAGTGTCAACACCTTTGCTTCCTGAGCAAGTTATGTTCCAGGGTCCTAGGCTAGTGTGCATTCCGTTGCTCTAAATGGAATATTCGGATATCACCGACCACATAAACTTTCTGCAGTTGGCGACCCACAAGTACATGTAGAAAGTCTACTTTCAAGACACGAGTGTTACAACTTTGGAGCCCATGAAGAGAGTGCCTGGTGTTGAGTAGTCAGGGCTGCTCAATCTGTTATTGGTGTCGTATTATCACCACATCCTAATTAATATGGTCTGTGTGTGCCAGATCCTCATGCTGGTGTGTGATGGGTGCCTATGGCTCAGAGATCCTATCCCTATCACTGACATGTTGATCCATAGGATCACAAAGCTAATGTACAAAGGTAGAAACCCTACCAAAGAGTTTGGTGGAAAAACTAGAGGAAAAGAATTGGCAGAAAAGATGAAGAAGGAGTTTTAGTTGATAAAAAAGTCGTGAGGGTATTCTATCACATCCATATCAGACCCACCAGTGTAGTTGGCTTCCCATATCTTAGCAAGAAAGGTAATGAGAAAATTTTGCATGGATGAAGTTCCGGGGGGGAGGCCCCTAAGATCTGAAAATTTGCAATGCTAGAAAGAAAATGAGAAAACACATGGTAAATAAAACCATAAAGAAGCTTTTTATTAAAATGGAGAATAACTGTGAATGCTACATTGTGGTGGATATTAATTTGTCTTTTTACAAAACGTGACTTGTTACTTATAGTATTTTTTGGTTACAATACCATGGGTAGATTCCGTGGGTGAATGAATACCATGGGTGGATGTCACTTACAATAGCGTGGGTGGATAAATACCATTGGCGGATGCCACTTACAATACCATGGGTAAATTCCATTGGTGGATGAATAACATGGGTGGATGAATACCATGATTTGATGCCATTTTCCATTCAGATCATTCCTCCCTCCTTAAAAAGAAATGGTCCCCATTGCATGAGGTTCCCTCATGCAAAGCCTTTGTTGAATATGAAGAGCCAATGAAGAGAAGGGTTTCATGTGCTTAATCCATAACCATGATGAATGAAGATCCGAGGGTAGAGATACCCTGTAGTGCTTGTGACCAACTACGATACAGATAGTGTGTGGCCTAGCAAATGGACTTCAATGAAGTGTGGGTTTGTGGATGACGCATAACCATGATGAATGAAGATCTGAGGATAGAGATACCCTGTAATGCTTGTGACCAACTATGATACTGATAGTGTGTTGCCTAGAAAATGGACTTCTATGAAGTGTGGGTTTGTGGATGACCTATAACAATGAAAAATGAAGTTTCAAGGATAGAGATACACTATAATTCTTGTGAATAACTGTGATACTAATAATGTGCAGCTTAGCAAATGGACTTCGATGACAAGGATTTTGTGTGGTTGACCCATAACTATGATGTTAGTTGTTGATGAAGTAGTAGTGCCTACATAGCCTGGGGTGGGAGGGAATGCTGCTATTTTGAAACTGATGAATGTGAAGTAGGTTCCTACTAAAGCAGGGTGGGAGGGCATGTCTCCAAAGGGAACCTACCTTGAATGTTTCTCCAGCATTAAAATGGACATAACTCAGTTAATATAAGTTAGAATATTTATTATAACCTTCTTTTGGAAATAGAAGGACCATTTTTCATCTTCCCATCTATTGGAAATCCTTATCTGGACACTCTAGAATCTCATATTCGCGCTGCAACATTTTTACTGTCACTAAAGTTCTAAAAAGAAAATAGCTAATTTGAAATCAGTGATATCTCCCACATCCAAGCTCTGATTCGACCCATTTTTTGAAATTTGGCAATTTTTCAAGAGGCGATCATATATGCAATCATTGTTCTCAAATTTGGCATAGAAACTACAAAAAATAATAGGAGAGTCATTGTCCACCAGTTGTCATTAGAAAAAATTCTACAACATAGTTAATTTTCAATCAGCGATATCTCCCACATCCAAACTTTGATTTAGCCAAATGTTTTTTTGAATTTGGGTATTTTTTCACAAGGAATCTAGATTTGTTATTTTTTTGTATATTTTGCACCAAAAATTTCAGATCTGATCTACAAACTTGACACCCAAAAACATTCCTGCAAAAAAATGAAAAAAGAAAAATTATTCCCGCTTGGCCGAAGAAAATCCCCTGTGGAGGACGTACACATGCCTGAAATTTGTTCAATATTTCTGCAAAAATTTGAAATTAAAATATGCATTAACCCTTCATTCCCATGGAATCATAACCTGCTCTGATACCACTGATCTAGGTTTTTGGCGGGGGGTGGCCCCCAAGATCTGAAAAATTGCAATGCCAGAAAGAAAATGAGTGAACACACAGTAAAGAAAACCACAAACAAACTTTTTATTAAAATGAAGAATAATTGTGAAAGCTACATTGTGGAGGATAATTTGTCCTTTTACAAAATGCGACTTGTTACTTATAGTATTTTTTGGTTACAATACCATGGGTAAATTCCATGGGTAAATGAATATCTTGGGTGGATGTCACTTATAATACTATGGGTGGATGCCACTTACAATACCATGGGTAAATTCCATGGGTGGATGAATACCATGGGTTAATGCCATTTTCCATTTGGATCAACAACTGGGCCAAGTATCTATGTCAGGAGTTCCTGTCAAACTCTCGCAAGGCCCAGGAGGAGAGCCGACCATTTCATTATTCCTAGCTATTATTATCCATTGTTTTGGTTGCTTGGCAGTTACGAGAGGATAGCCAATTTCCTCTACACAAATAGGAATTACCTGAGGCAGCGCAGTTTGCCTCGTTATGGGCATCAAAATATCCAGAACGAGTTAAGGATTCAAATATCTTTTGGGTGTTCATGGATATGGGCATGCACATGGTGATTAGCCAACATGAAATATTGTCCCCCACCTTGTACACATAGCTCTCGGCTTATGCATAATTCAAATCCAATTTTCACAAGGTCTCTATCAAAGCGTGCAAAGACCTTGACTAGAAATGTCCCATGTTTCCTTATATGGTGACAGACATAGACATCCAGGAATTCATGGGGTTGTGTCCACGAGAATGGTGCATGCCTACAAATTTAGATGTATGCACAAGCACAGGCACAATGAGCTCAGTTGTGCAAAAGCGGAAGAACACTTCTTAGTAGGCTACGTGCACCTTAGCTATGCAAAATAATGAGGTTGCTACGACAGCTCCAAATAAGGCCTATCCGGAAAAGGAGCGTGCTACCAAGGCCTAGGAAAAGCGTGAGTAGAAGGATGCAAAGGATAATGAACAATCTTCTTCCCACCACACCAATGAGCAAGAAATTTTCAAGCAAGGAGGAGGTGATGGTGAAGAGAAAACAACTCCTTTCATCTTGAAGAAGCACATGCAGGAGCAGCAAAGTGGGCATTGAAAGAAAAAAAAGTATGACAATTAGGCACATGTGGATCCCATGGTGCTGAAAGAGGGAAATCTCAACAAGATTGGTGACAAAATTATGGACACCACGACAGAGGTTCTACAGAAATTCGAGCAACAATATATGCAGATGCTTGGGAGCATCTAGAAGGATTTTCATGAGCTGTAGATCCAAGAAAGAAAAATTAAGGTAAATGTAGGGAAGGAAAGTGGCATGCAAGCCAGCCTGACACAAGGAAGAAGTGCAGTATTAGAGATAGAGTGGCCTCAGGACGTAATAATCTTTCCTTTTCATGAAGGGTTAGTCCATGCGTAGACGGAGGAGTAGCATGTGGTGCTTCACACAATAAAAAACATGGGGTTGAACCTTATCGCGCTTTCGTTTGAGTATATGCATGCACTACATGAGGGGGTCATGGAGAAGCTTAGGATCGGAGAACATATAGCGCTCACTGCCATCAATGAGTTCAAAGTTAAAAATTGGCAGCTTTTCTTGGAAAATGCTCAGGCCCTGAAGGAGCAGGAGGAGTTGTGCACACAATGTCAGAATCTGGTCGCAACAATTGAACAAGCCTGCAAATCTGTACCTGAGTTGGGTATACCTGATGATGTAGTGGCTTCAACCAAGGTAAGAAAATTGGCTTCTCCAGTCTGCACTTTGAAGGATAATGTCAACAAGGTGAGTTTCGACCTCAGGATCCAGATAGCTAAGCTGCAATTAAAATTCCAGCAAACCACACTGCCGGAGGTTTGGGAATAAAGGAATGTGATGATTAAAGAATCCATGGCTTGACTAGATGTCATTGTTCAAGGTTGTGAAAACCTCTTCACTCAAGCACTAGGCCTCTAGGATACATTGCAGGAGGATCCTACGCTACAACAATTAAGCATGGAGCTTAGGGAAGCCCAACAACAATATGATGAAATCAGCACAAGAGCGTGGAAGTTGGAGCCAATCCAGCATTTTGCATGCTTACAGGAAGGTAAGGAAAAGTTGTTGTACATTCAGGGATTGCAGAAGAAGAAGTCTATGCTCACTGCATGGCTTGAGCCTTGGATAGAGGAAGCTAGCTAGTTCTCACAGACAGTTATTGAGAAGTTGAAGGCTATGCAGTAGATGCAGAGGACTATGCAGCTGGTAGTAGAGGGGCCAGCCACCGAGAATCTGGTCTAGGAGGTGTAGCATGCGGTAGAAAAGAGTACAATAGAGCTTCAAGCGCTGACTAAAGAATCCAGTGAACTCCACCAGAAAGTAGAACAATGAGCTCAGTGACTCGAGGGTGAGTCACGATCTTTGTGTTGGGGGCCTGTTGGGATGGGGTCCCTAGCGATAGAAAGGAATTAATTAGTAGTTTTTTTGTAACAAAATTTGTAAAAGATGTAAAGTTTCTATGATTTGTGGATGAGGAGTGCGCAGTTGAATAAAAGTCAAAGGGGCTTAGCCCCTTATTTTAAGTAAAGTTCTAAGTCAGTTTTGAGATTCACCCATGGTCCACGGACCATGGAATTGTATGAAAAAGGTCTATAAATAGTTGAGTCTTAACGAAGTTAAGAGGTAACTAGATGGAACCAAGATAGAATATTTAGTTCACTGAAGAGCCTTGGGTAGAAGCTAAGGTAGGTGGGCTCTGCCTCCTGCGCTTAGGTAGAGAAAGGGAGGCTCCGCAGCTAATTGCGTGGAGGCCTAGGTAGAGTTTGTAGCTAAGTGTGTGGACCCTACAGCTATGTGAGCAGGGAATTTTAAGTATGTAATCCTTAAATTGAATATCAATGAAGAGATGTTTCTGAAGAATTATTGAGTATTTCTTTTCATCTCTGTTTATGCTATATGCCACTGATAAATGACTTGTTTTCTGAAATATTGATTGAATGCTACATGATTATCTTGAATCAGTCCTAATAATGTATGCAATGCATGTTTAAACACTTACGTGAAGTCTATGGTGATTTATCTTATGATTACTAACAACTTAAGTAGATATGCGCAAACGCCAATTTAGGATTTCTTTCTAATGCACGTAAGTAGGTAGATCGACTGTTAAAGGTCGACAAGGATTGACCGTAGACCTTCATGAAGGTCTGAAGGCCATTTTAACAGAGTTACAGTGATGAGCCCTAGGAATATGTTGATATATGTGGAGATAGATCTAAAGTGTCAGAAGATATCACACTAGTCTCTGGATGTAGAAACTTGGTTCGTGACTCCCCCCATACCGCTTCGGGTGAGATTGTAGCCCATGCTATGGGAGTTGTTACCAAAAGGGCCAATAGTGTAGGGCTATGTTGGTTGGCGCAACTAACTCCTAACTTGGGTCAAGAGCCCCCAAGACAACAACATTAATGTGGGACCTCAAGACATAAGAAATAGGGTCCTTCCTAAGATTAAACCAGCTCCACCCTCAAGCTATCGTGATCTCGCCAAAACAAATCAAGGGATCACAAATTGAAAACAAGCTTGGATGCCTCAAAGTTTCTTAACCTTGTGGAATTTTCTTGTCTCTACCCGCCTATTGAGGGCTTCCTAGAGACTAAACCACCTCCACCCCCAACCCTTGGGAATTTCTATGAGACCACCTCACTCGTTTCCAAAACCTTTCGACAATCCAAAGCTCAACCAAAAAATAATCTAATCACACCATGCCTATTGAGGAAATGGCAAGGAAAGGCTAAAATCATTATCAATCTAGGAAAAACTCATTCCAATAACAAAAAATGAACCAAATAAACAAATGCATATCCCATGCATTAACACCTCAACTAGAAAATCACACATGTAACCTGTTACCTACAGAATACTCCTACTATAGTTTCTTGATCCAACCTTCATTACTTGTCCTTGCTTTCCTTTCTTTTCCCTTTGCTTCCTTTTCTTTCTTTTTCCTTCCTTTTCTTGCTTTCCTTCTTTCTTCTCTTGGTGATTTTCTCCTCTCTAAAGAAACTGACAAAAAGTTGTGAACAGGTCCTCAAATTCCTTTTTATCATTGAGGCCTCTATTTTTCTTCATTTTCCTTCATTTTTCCTTCAATTTCCCTCCCATGCTAATTGTGATGCTTCATCTCCCTTTTCTCCTATTTTCCTTTATTTTCATAATTAAATTTTGATTAATTCCTCTTTGTGTTTTCCAATTCCTTTGTCAATGCCCTTACTAATTTCCTTAGCCACAATAAACAATAAGTGACTCCCACTATGATGTTTTTCCCAACATTCAACTTGGAATACATGTCCCATGACCTTGGTCTTATTTTTCGTTTATTATCCTTTATTACATGAGATTTTAGCTTCGAGCTATTAAAATACCCTCCCCTTTGGGGGAATACCATCCTTAGTGTTCTATGACACCTATGACCAACAAAACTACTAAAACCAAAACATAGTGCCTATAAAGCTTTATAACTTAGCTCAATGCAGTACATATAATAACAAACTTGTTAGGTCCCTCTACTACTAGTGTAGCCCCTTATTTTTATTAGTGCAACCCCCTTATTGTATTTTTGTGCCCACGTAGTCCACATATTGTTATTATTGTGCCCCATAGAAACCCACTATTGTTATTGTTGTGTCTTTACATTATTATTGTTATGTTAGCTATGATTATATTGTGACCCTTTAGACTCCTATATATAGAAAGGAGGTCTTGGCATTTCTATCATCCAATAATTTCTCATTTGCCTAATGTGAAGGAGGTTACCCCCTCAAAGAGGCTTATTTTTAATTTGTTGATCTATCTCTTCTTCTATTTTTTTAGTTGGTTTCATAACATTTGGTATCAGAGCTTTAGATTCTAGGTTTTCGCTGCTTCAAATAGGTCACGGTGGAATTTTCGCTATAACGTTATTTGTACGAAGTTTCAGAAGATGAAATTAAAACCAATTTGAGATGAAGTGAGCTTATTTTTTGAATTTCATAACTTTTCTCTCAATAGTTTTGATGATATGAGATAAGGAAGTTAGGGTTCTTGCAGGCTCCTAAATTCCATCTCAAACAGGTGACCCAAGGAAAATTGTCACAACGTTATTTTTGACCATCTGATTCAAATGTAGTGAAAATTTACAGAAAGAGGATGGATTGTAGTTATTTTTTTTATCCTTTTCAGGGCTACAAGTTGAAAAAGTGACACGTCGTACTTCATACAAGTTCACTCTATAGAAAAAGTATATAATTAGACCATCGTGGGAGAGTTGGCATAAATATTTCTCAGTGAATCCAATCTCAATCAAACTTGTGGGGTTATAAAGAGAACTCATAGGGATACCACACAAATAAAATTTAAACCTTGGAGATCCAAAATTACAGAGATACAATAGATTCAATATTGAGCTCCTACAAAGTGGAAAGATAAGGTGTGTAGTCGCTTTAAAAATTTGCATAAGTTTTGTTTGAAAAATTAGTTTGAAGTGATTCAAAGTGCATAGTGAAGCATAAATATCATTAATTGATGAACCAAAGAAATAAAATTGAAACACCTTATTAAACCCAAAATCACTACAATGACACATGAAGAAGAGGAAGAAATGAAACATGATATATCAAAATTGCTAGACCAAGTGCAACAAATTTTGTTCTCGTAAAAAGTAACAAGAAATGAATTGGAAGCCATGATGAATTTTAAGATACGCAGTATAAAAAGGGACATGGAAGTTTCGAATTATGGTTTAAAAGAAGACATGGAAGAAATGATGAATGTCGATATAGAAGAGTTGAAGGAAGGTTTTGCAAAGTTGCTAGAAGAAGGTGTCCTAGTGGTGAAAGGGAAGTCCATGAAAATCATGACGAAGACAAAAGATATATCAATTACAATTTTAGAGACTCCAATGTGTGGTTTAAGAACCACCACATTCCAAAGATAGATATGACGAAGTTTGATGGCAAGGATCTCGTAACTTGGATACTATAGATGGAGAATATGATGTGAGACCCTCACAAAAGGTATGCATTGCATATTTATATTTAGAACCCAATCATTTTGTATAGTATATATGGTTTTGTTATCGTAAACCACTTGTCACCTTCTCAATTTTTATGGAGGAAATGATAGCACATTATAAGGATACAAAGAGAAACACCTTCTTTAGTAAATTAATAAATCTCGAACAAAAAGGGTGAACGGTGGAGCACATTGAGGACTTCCTAAAATTGAATATAAGGATAAATGATATTCCATAGGAGCATATGATTGATGTCCTTAGAGGGAATTTAAAGGATAACATCTAACATGATATTCATCTTTGGGAACTTGATTCATTGAAGAAGGAATTCAATTTGGAAACAAAAATTGAAAGAAAAATTATGGCAACAAGGAATCCTACACTCACAACTGTAACGATGGAAGTGTTGTCACTCCTAGCCTTCCACAACCTACAAGGTTGACACCACAAAAATTAGAACAAAAAATAGAAAAAGGGCTTTGTTATAGTTATGATAGAAAATACACTAAGGGTCATAAGTGTGATGAGAAGAAATTAATTTACATAGATTGGGAAGAGAAGGAAGAAAAAGAACAAGAAACATCAAAAGAAGAGGATATAAACCAGGAACCAACCCCAGAGAGAGAAGAAATGAATCTAAACATATATTGTAATACATTGAAAAGAATTACCACTCCTCAAAATCTCAAAATGGAAGGACATATCAAGAAGAAAAAGTTAATAGGTATGATTGATTCAGGTAGTAAAGATAATTTTATTCATTATAAGATAGCCAAGGAATTGAATTGCTACCTATATCCAACACTAAAGTGTCAAGTGATGATTGCAAATGGAGGAACCATACATTGTTATGGAAAGTGCCATAATATCAGGCTATCCATGGGAGAATATGTATTGAGTAGTCCAATGCTTTCCGTTCCAATGGGTGGTGTTGATGTTGTATCAGGAGTCCAATGGTTGCAATCTTTGGGTACGATCACTTTTAATTTTCAAGAACTTTTCTTGAATTTTTTTTTAGAAGGAAATGAAGTTTAATTAAGGGGAATCATTGGTAAACCATGAAATATAATTGAATTTAACGACATGAAAAATATTTTAAAGAAAGAACCACAAGGCATAATTGCACAATTATGTTCACTGGAGGTTAAAACAGTGAAATCATCTATTTCTACAAATCTCCAAAATGTCTTGGAAAATCATTCTAAGGTTAAAGAAGTGGAAGATTACATCGAACATAAACAAAAATCTCTCCAACTCTTAAAGTATAACCTCACTTTGTTGTAGAATTGAATGAAAGAAGAGGCAGATCAAAATCGTATCAAAAGAAGTTTTGATGTAGGCAACTGGGTATATTTATGGCTAGAACCATACAAACAAATGTCCCTCAAGCAAGATAAGAAGGATAAGAAATTATCACCAAATTAGTATGGTCCTTAGAAGGTGTTACAAAAGGTTGGTGCTATAAACTACAAATTGGAGCTTCCTGCATCTTTCCCAGTGCACCCATTTCTCCATGTTTCATGCTTAAAGAAGGTTATAGGTGGCAAGCTCTCAGTTCAAACAATATTGTTGGAACTTGGAGAGGAAGGAAAAATAATATTAGAATCTGAAGCAGTCATAGAATGAAGAACATGTACATATGAAATTGATCAATTTCAGAGTATCTCATCAAGTGGAAGAACTTAACCGCTGAATATTCTGCATGGGAGGATGACAATTTTATACATAAGCATCCATAACTACTCAAGCATTGAGGAAAAAACTTTTTTGAAGGAGAGGGGCATGTTAGGTCCCTATACTACTAGTGTATCCCCTTATTTTTATTACTGCAACTCCCTTATTATATTATTGTGGCCATGTAGTCCTCATATTGTTATTATTGTGCCCCATAGAAGCCCACTATTATTATTGTAGCCTTACATTATAATTGTTACGTCAACTTTGATTATATTGCGACCCCTTCGACTCCTATATATAGAAAGGAGGTCTTTTAATTTGTATCATCCTATAATTGTTCATTTGTATGATGTAAAGGAGGTTTCCCCTTAGAAGAGGCTTATTTTGAAGTCGTTGATCTATCTCTTCTTCTATTTTGTTAGCTAGTTTCATAACAAAACTACTAAAAATAAAAACCAACATGACGAGCATGACAACGTGACAATCATAACTCTTACTGAAGCTTTTTAACATAACTCATTGTGACATCTATAATAAAAACCATACCTAGATAATTACATATACCAAAATCCCTTTGCCTCCACCAGTAAATAATGAAGGATATAAAGCCTGCATTTGATAAACCATCTCCCATGTAGCTTCATTGAGCCCAAATTGACTCCAGTGCACTTTAGCTTGCTCAATTTATCTATGATGAAGCATTAGTTCTTTCCATTGTAATATGCACTGAGGTTCTAGCTGGAATTCTCCTTCTATTTCCACCTGCAATATATACAATTCAATCACATGATCAACATCTTTCACATATCTCTTAAGTAATAAAACATAGAAAACATCTTTCACTGTTGGCAGTGGTGCAATTTTGTAGGCCACTATTCCAATCCTTTCGAGGATCTTAAAATGCCAACAATATCGAGGTTCTAGCTTCGAACATGACCCAATCCTCAAGTAACATCTCCTGGTCTTGATGTGCATGTAGACATGCTCCCCAACCTACAACTCCTTGAATGCCATGTGCTAATCTGTATACCTCTTATGCTTGTCCTATGTTGCTTTTATATTCTTCTTGATAACCTACATTTTTCTTGTTCCCTCTCTCCCAATGTCTGGTCCAATCAATACCATATTCACTTGATCACTCTATTTAATGGGAGTATTACAGATCCACGTTTAAAGTGACTCAAATTAACTCATACTCAAGGACTCCGGATATCCATTATTGTATGAAAACTATACCAATGGAAGATACTCTTACCACATCCTTTGTTGGTGCATGATATACATACTCAGCATATCCTCAAGAATCTTGTTAACCCTCTCTATTTGCCCATATGTTTGTGGATGATAGGTTTTACTAAAAGCCAACCTTTTCCCCAAACCTACAAACAAATCTTTCGAAAACATGGAAATTAACTTGGCATCTCTATCTAGTATGATATTCTTAGGAACAAAATGCAATCTTACTATCTCCTTAATGAAGACATGAGCTACTTCACTAGCTGAATTAGTAGACTTTGCTGGAATTAATTGAGATAGCTTGGTCAACTTTTCAACCAAAACCATAATGGAATCATGTTCCTTCAATTTCCTTGGAAAACTTGCAATATAGTTGATGAAAATGACCTCCCATTTCCACTCTAGAATTAGAATTAGATGCAAGAAATTGCCTGGATTCTTGCCCTCTACCTTTACCTATTCACAATCCAAACATCTAGCCACAAAATCAACCACTTCCTTTTTCAATTTCGACCAATGGTATAACTTCTTGACCACTTTCAATGTCTTTTGATATGTAGAGTGACTGGAATATGTATTGACATGAAATTATCTCAAGATAAGCTTCCTGATTTCATGGTTGTTTGGCATGTAGATCATGTACCTAAATCTCACCAAACCATCTGTCGTGAGATGATAATTCAAATCCTAATCATCTATACTCTACTGATGTAACATGTGCATAAGTTGTTGGAATCTGTCATCCCGTTGTCCTGCCCACAAGATCTGCTCCTGCAAATCGGTCACATATGAACTCAAAGTTGAAATGTGATTTACCTACACTCTTCTACTAAGAGAATATGAAACCATGTTCTGTTTACCCTTAATGTATTAGATCTCTAAGTCAAATTCGTTGAGCATGGAAAACCATCTATATTTCCTGGAATTGATATTAGATTTTTCAAATAAGTAACTTAACTGACTATGATTACTCATCAAAACAAACCTCTTCCTAAGAAGATATTGCCTTCACATCTTCAATGCATGAATGATATCTACCAAATCAAGATCACGAGTCACATAATTGTGCTCGTTCTAAATTAGTTTCCTTGAATCATACCATACCACCTATCCCTCTTGCATGATGACCCCACCAAGTCCTCTCTTGCAAACATATGTGCACACCATGAACACTTTATCTATACATGCAATCTTTAGAACTAGAGCACTTGTAACAAATTGCTTCAACTACTCAAAACTAGACGTATATTCCTTTATCCATTCAAATTTATTGTGTTTCCTCTGTAAAGATGAAATAGGATAGGAAATATATGAGATCTTTTAAATGAAATTCTTATAATAATCTGCTAATCGCATGAATGATCTGACCTCATCCACAATCCTAGGAGCTTCCCATTCCATGATAGCTCTGATATTTTCCGGGGCCCTTGTTATACCTTCCTTGGAAACAACATGTCCCAAGTAATGAAATTTTGTCTGGAAGAAACTGCACTTACTAAGCTTGGCATATAACTAATTTTATTTCAACAATATTAATGTTGTTCCTAGGTGTTCTTCTTTCTCCTCCTCATTCTTAGAATATATCAATATATCATCAATAAATATTATCACAAACTTGTCTAGATAAGGAATCAATACATTATTCATCAAACACATGAAAGTAGTTGGAGCATTGGTCAAACCAAAAGGAATCACAACAACCTCATAATGCCCATACCTATTATGGAATGTAGCCTTGTAAATTTCCTCTTCTTTGATGTGCACCTGATGATATATTGGTCTCAAATCAATCATTGAGAACATTGTTGTTCCCTTCAACCGGTCAAATAAATCATTGATCATAGGAAATGGATACATGTTCTTGATCATCGCCTTGTTCAACTATCTGTAATTAATGCACAAGCTAAGATTGTTGTCCTTCCTCTTCACAAACAACACTGGTGCACTCCAAGGTGATACGCTTGGCCTAATGTATCCCTTATTAAGCATTTCCTTTCACTACAACTCAATTCTACTAACTCTAGAGTGCTCATCCTGTAAGGTGCCTTTGATGTTGGTGTTTTTCCTAGTACAAACTTAGTAGAGAATTCCACTTCTCTATGAGGCGGAAGATCTGAAATATTTGTTGTAAATACATCCTTAACCTATTGTAAAATCAGATACCTCTTCAAGACTTCAACATCCTCAACATCCTTCCCTTTGTCACTAGAAGTATGCACTGCAAATAATACACACCCTTTCTTGGAACTATTATTTTCCTACATAGTTGTAATGATTCTCATAAATGTAGACTTCTTATTACCCTATAAGATTCTCTTCACTCCATCATCATCCAGGCACTCAATGGCCTTCTCACGACAATCTACCTTGGTCCTCTAAAGGTACAACCAATCCATACCCAAAAACATACTTTATGAACCCATTGGAAGCTCATTTAGATGTGTTGATATAGGCATACCATTCACCTCAAATTCACAAGCTCTCACCCAGTGATGAACTCTTTTCTTCGTACCTATATCTACCTGAATGAACCAATACTTTGCATGCACTTCCTTTCTCAAGCCACACTTATCCACAAGGTCAGGATTAACATAACTATAATTAGATCTAGTATCCATAAAAATAGAGACAACTTGATCACAAAGCTTACCTTCCATCTCAATAATGGATGCCTAAATATCACCTTGCTTGTTATAAAATGTTGCATAGATTCAAGGAATTATCTGGCTCACATCCCCAATTGCATGTTCGTCTTGAGAGCTATAGATCTGAGTTCTACCACCTTCATACAACGAATACTCATTATTGTAATGATATATTTCACAAATCTAATAATGCAATGGTTATTTTCCACTACACTCATTCTGCTACTCTCTAGGATGAGGTCCATGTCCTTTCTCAGCCACATTAAACTTCTTGTATGGAGCCACATTTTCTTTCTCACCCACATCCTGAGGTCTTTCTTGCTACAATGGCCACTTTTCATTGGTCTATTCATTTCCCTTCCAGTCATTCTTAGGATCAAACTTATGCTTTGATTCTTCATAACAGTGCTTCAAAATCCCAATGGCTTGTTCCAATGATTGAGGCTCATCATACTCAATCAAATCCTTGAATACTAATGAAATTCGATTGATAAATATCTGAACCTTCATATTCTCATCATTGAGGTAAGGCACATACCTCAAAAATTCCAGAAACTTAGTCATATATGATTCATCTATCATAGATCCCATGTTTAACTCATAGAAATCTTTAGCCTTGTTGTCATAGTATATCCCTGACAGGTAATTCTTTTGAAAGTGTCCTTTTAACTCATTCCAACTCAACTCCTCTATCCTAATGCCTCTGACACACTTCAAATTTTCCGACCAGATTTCCACCTTTCCCTCAAGAATGAAAATAGCCATCATGGCTTTCATGTTCTCTGTATAATCACGCAACTCAAAGAACTTCTTCATCCCAAGTAGCCATGCCTCTACATATTCCATTTTTTTCATCTCACCATCAAATGTAGGAGGCTTTTCTTTCTTGAAATCATCTGACAGGTATACCCTCTCACTCCTCTTGTAAGGATGATATCGATGATGAAAATAATACATGTATCAACCAAAAGTAGAATAGAACCCATAACCACTGCCTCTCTTGTCAAGTGTATCCAAAAACCCACCATATCTAATTGTGTCATCCATGTCTAACCTGTGTGCTCCATGAGACCTTCTACCATATCCCCCATTAGTCCTATCCTCTTGTTCATAACTGATTTGTGGTTTTCCTTGTATCTATAAATATGATAAGCTATGACGTATAAATACATTTACTTTTTCTTGCTTTTCCTTTGTCCTGGCAACTGTTTCCTGTGACTGAATGATCCTTTCATTATCTACCTTGCAACTCCTAATTTATACCTTTAGACTTCTCAAGGTATTTGTTATGTAACAAGAGTACTCATCTCATGATTTCTCATATGATCTATAAGGAGAGTCACGTGAATTGTAATCCATCATTCTACTATTAATCTATGATCCTCTTCTTCCTACAAACATACCATGTCATATAACAAAATATAAACATAATCAACATACCTCATTGATGTTCTAGGGAGGCTATCTCACATTAGGGGATTTTTTATGTCTAAAATGGGCCTCCTAAATAAATTATAAAATAAAAGCGAAAATAATAAAATAAGATTAGATTACATCATCAAAATTTAGAGGTAAAAAATAAAAAACTATTTTTTCGACTCCTATTTTCAAATTATCTCCCAATGGGTTTACTCAAATTTCGAGTGCAAACACTCATTGGATGAAAAATTTTATTCCTCATCCAAGGATTACCCATGTTGCATACTTTTGATGGAGCCTATTACACGAAATATGAGAAATACGCTAAAAATGTTATTGCAATCACATTTTTCATGTATTTCTCATTTTTCAAGTAGTAGAGTCTATCAAAAATATGCAACATGGGTACTCCTTCGATGAGGAATTAAATTTTGCATCCAAAAAGTACTCTCACTCTAAATTTGAGTAAAATCTTAGGGCGATAAGTTGAAAAAGTAGTTTTATTATTTTATTATTTTATAATCTTTTTACTTTTTTACTCCAAAGATGGTGAATCATCCGCCATGATTGACATCACCATCTACAATCCTATTGGTTCTTATAAAGTTTATTTTGGTTGTACATTTTTCTTAGGAGGCCCATTTTAGATCTTGAAATTCCCCTAATGTCTACAAAATCATTCCATATTAGAATGATACATGTATATACATAATCATGTCAATATATTGACATCATGCACGATAACACTAATTACATACAATGACCTCATGCATGATAACCAGAACCATGACAATGCATGCATAACAACATGCATCTAGTCCATCTAGTCCAACTATTCTAACCATGCTCTAATACCACCTTGCAACCACCCCCTCCCACATTTTACCCAATTTCACTACCCTACCAGGGTAAATGTGAATCGTAGAGTTACTATCACATCGCCCAACCTCCAAGCTTCAATTATGGAAGTGGGGGAATGACTGACAACTCACAGACATCTCTCAAGGCTTAGAAGAAACTCAAAAGCCAAAGAATCACCCTAGGTGACCAAACCCTAAGCTGAAGCTATTTTTCGCAGACCTAACACCCGAATCAAACACACAAGCCTACAAGGGTGTGGTTATGACCTTCCAATTTCATGCACAACACTAATTCCATGTGGTTGAAGCCCAAATCCTCTAGTTTAAAGAATATGGTCCCAAGACCACTGCCTGTAACTTCTCATAATGATAAATGACATAGTAACAAAGTTGTTCATACAAAATTTGAACAAAACTTGACCTAACTAGGCCTAACCTTGATGGTTGTATCGTCAAACATTTGGTGAACATGTGAGATATAGGTCATGAATGCATACTTGATTATAATATTTTTTGATCCATCTGATATTCATCTAAAATTTCTAATTCCCTCTCATATTATTTGTAATAAAACTTGTTAGTCCATGCATTCATCGACAATTTATATACTTACAAAATCCTTAACATGTCATAGCTAGAGAACATTACAAATATATGCTTATAATCATCATATAACCTCTTTAATAACCATGAAAGAAGAACCACCTGTTGGGTTGTATTATATTCTTTCCACGACTAGTGCACGTAGTTAACCAGGAGGTTAGAGGGGGGGCAAAGCCTGCCCTTCATTGCATTGATTGCACAGCGGGGGGGTTACAGGGGGCAGCAGCCCCCCCCCATCTGGGGGGTTTGAGGGGGCGGGTAGCCCCCCTCTACGGGGTTTGGGATAGTGGCCCGAGAATTTTTTTGGGACCCTATATTAGGTTGGGCAGACCTACCTATGGTTTTGTGCATCGTTTTCGCACATGGTTTTGGATGCGATGGTTTTCGGTCCATGGTTTTGGATGCAGTGGCTTTTTGGTAAATGGTATTGGATGCTTCAGCATGTATAAATATGTATTGTAACATTTAAAGAAAAATAATGAAAAATCAAGTTGGTTTTCTTGGTTTTGGGATCCAGGGGAAAATCTTTGTGTATATGTGTTTTATGTGTTATGCTCTCGCATTGTTTATTTTATGTGTTTTAGAATTCGTATGTAGGAAATTTTGTACGGGGTTAAAACCTACACCACCAAAACATCATAATAACAAGTACAATTTATCATAGATTATAATAGAAAAATACTCTTATTAACTTGTGCAAAATCCAACCAAGTTAGGGACTTCCACATACCACTTGACCATAGATTGGGATGGACCAAATATTTATTTCAGCCAATCACCCCTGTGCCATACTCCAAGCATGAATGTGGGATCTCAATATGTTATGCAACCAACTAACAAAATAAAATAAAATATAGATCAACGACTTCAAAATCGGCCTCTTCAAGGGGGGAAACCTCCTTTACATTACACAAATGAATAGTTCTTGGATGATAAAAAATGAAAATACCTCATTTCTATGTATAGGAGTCTAAGGGGTCACAATATAATCAAACCGGACACAACAATAATAATCTAAGGGCACAATAATAACAATATGCGGACAACATGGGCACAACAATAACAATAAGAGACTACAATGACAATAATAATAAGGGAATACAATAGTATTAAAGGGACCTAACATGCTACTCTCCTTCATAAAAGTATTTTCCTCAACACTTGAGTAGTTCTGGATGCTTTGTATAAAATTCTAATAGTCTCATGTGGAATCTTCAGTGGGTATGTTTTTCCACTTGATGAGATACTCTGAAATTGATCGATTTCATAGCCATATAGTTCTTGTTTCTGTGACTGCTTCAAGTTCCAATATGATTTTTCCTTCCTCTTCAAGTTCTTGCGATATTGTTTGAAATGGGAGCTTTTCACCTATAACCTTCTTTAAGCATGAAACATGGAAAACTAGATGCACTTGGGAAGCTGCATGAAACTCCAATTTGTATGCCATAGTACCAATCTTTTGCAATACATTGTACAGACCATAATACTTTGGTGATAATTTTTTATCCTTCTTAGCTTTCTTAAGGGACATTTGATTGTATGGTTGTAGCCGTAGAAATACCTAGTCACCTACATCAAAATTTATTTCGCTGTGATGTTGATTTTCTTGTTGTTTCATTCTATTATGTGCCAAAGTGATGTCATTCCTTAAGAGTTGGAGAACTTGTTGTTGATGCTCGTTGTGATCTTGCACTACTTGAACCTTAAAATTTTCTCTTAAATATGATTTCATGGAAGGTGGATGATATCCAGAAAGTGCCATAAATGGGGTCATTTTTGTTGTAGTATGGAAGGAAGTGTTATACCACCATTCAGCGAGAGGAAACCATTTGACCCATTGCATCTGTTTATTAGATAAAAAACAACAAAGATATCCTTCCAAACATTTTTTTCACTATCTCAGTTTTCCCATTAGATTGAGGATGATAATATGAGCTATGAGCTAACTGAGTACCCAGACAAGAAAATAATTCTATCTAAAAATTTCCAATGAAAATGGGATATCTGTCACTTACAATAATCTTTGGGTTTCCATGTAGCTTTTGAATTGTTTCCATAGATGAAGTAGAAACTCTATTGGCTTTAAAGGGATGAGATAATGCATAGAAGTGTGCTTAATTGGTAAGTCTATCAAATACCACCATGATGAAACTCTTTCCTTAGGACTTGGTTAAACCTGTGATAAAATCTATTGAAACCCCCTCTAAATGTTGACTTTGAATGGACAAAAGTTGTAATAGACCTGCGGTATTAATTGTTTCAACTTTATTTTTTTGGCAAATGAAACATTCCGCCACAAACTTTGAATATTAGATTTAAGGCCATCCCAAAAAAATTCCTTCTTAACCATGTGGTAAGTTTTTTAAAATTTTGAGTCTCCTCCTAAGGGAGAGGTGTGAAATTCCATAAGAATCTTTTGTTTGAGTTGAGAATTATTACAGAGGTATAAGTGATATTTGTACCATAGCAAATCATTTTTCTAGCTAAATGTATCATATGTACTAGGATCTTGTTGTAAATTTTGAATGAGTGCCCATACTTCTTTGTCATTCTTCCATTCATCCCTGGTTTCATTTATCCAATCTAGTTGGATAATAGAAATGGAGGAAAGAAATGCTTCCACATCCTCATCCTTTCTTGAGAGTGCATCTGCAACAACAGTTTGCTTCCCTTTTTTGTAGATGATTTCAAAGCCATAACCCAACATCTTTGTGACCCATTTTTGTTGTTCTTACGAAGATAAACTTTGTTCTAAGAAGTATTTAAGACTATCATGGTCCTTTTTTACCTTGAAGTGTCTTCCCTTCCAACATTTCCTTCTCATAAATAGCTTTGTGTAAATACTTTCCTTTGATTGGACGACTTTCAAAATCAATGGGTCTTTCTTCTTGCATTAAAACAATAGAAATTCCATTTGTTGAGGCATCACATTCCAAAAAAAAGGTTTTTGTGAATTCTGGAATAGCTAAGACCAGTGCTTGGCACATTGCCTCTTTAAGATGTGCAAAGGCCTTCGTTGCTTCTAAAGTCCAATAAAATGCATATTTATTCAATAATGTTGTTATATGTGCTTCTATTCTCCCGTAATTCCTAACAAACTCGTGATAATACCCTGTCAACCTATGAAATCCTTGCATATGCTTTATTGATTTGGGGATTTTCCATTCCTTAATGGCTTTAATTTTTCTAGGGTCTACCTTAACACCTTCATGAGATACAATATGCCCCAAATATTCCACCTCTTGTACTCCAAAGAAACATTTGGAGTTTTTTTCATGTAATTGTTTCTCCTCCAATAGTTTGAGCACCCTATCAACATGTTAAACATGATCCTTCCAAGACTTGTTGTAGATTAGTATATCATCAAAAAATACTAACACAAATTTTCTAAGGGTTTGAAAATAGAATTCATCAAACATTGAAATGTAGAAGGTGCATTAGTAAGGCCAAAAGGCATGACCAAAAACTCATAATGACCCTCATGAGCTCTAAATGTTGTTTTCAGAATATCTTTAGTATTCATTCTAATTTGATGATATCATGAACAGAGATCCAACTTTGTGAGGTAAATTGATCCATGCAATTCATCCAATAATTCATCAATCACATGAATGAGAAATTTATCTTTAACAGTGAGCTTGTCAAGCTCCCTAGAATCTACACACGTGCACCATGATCCATCCTTCTTGTGCACCAATACTACTGGAGCTGAGAAATAACTTTGACTAGGTTGAATTATACCAGCCTCTAGGATTTATGCAACCATACGTTCAATTTCACTCTTTTTGGCATAGGGATATCTATAAGGCTTGATGTTTGGAGGAAAAGTTCATAGAATCAAATGAATAGAATGATCATGATCATGGATAGGTGGGTGGCCTTTGGGAGTCTCAAATACCTTGGAATGATTGTCCAAGACCTTTTAGAAATCTGGAGAAATAGAGGATTTCAATGTGGGAACCTCTACCGAACATAATTGTGCAATTACGCCTCGTTTTTATTTATTTACAAGTTTTGTCATGTTGTTAAAGTTGATTATCTTTCCCAGTTTCCCTGCGATACTCCTTAACTCAACTTCCTTTCCTTCTGAAAAAAATTCAAGAAAAGTTCTTGAAAATTAAAGGCTATCGTACCCAAAGATTGTAGCCATTAGACTCCTATTACAACATTGGAACCACCCATTGGAATGGAAAGCATTAGACTATTTAATACATATTCTCTCATGGATAGCTTGATATTATGGCATTTTCCATAGAAATTTATGTTTTCCTCCATTTGAAACCATCACTTGACACTCAGGTGTTGGAAGCAATCAATTCCTTGGCTATCTTACAATGAATAATATTATGGGTACTACCAAAATCAATCAACACTATTACATTTTTATTCTTGATATGTCCTTCTATCTTGAGAGCTTAAGGAGTGGTAATTCTAGCCAATTCATTACAATATATGGTCGATTTCATTTCTTCTTTCTCTAGCGTTTGTTCCTACTGTATATCCTCTTGTTTTGTCGTTTCTTGTTCCTTTTCTTCCTCCTCTTCACAATATATGTAAAATAATATCTTATCAACACACTTATGACCTTTAGTGTATTTGCTGTCACAACTGTAACAAATCCCTTTTTCTCTTTTTTCTTCCAATTGCTGTGGTGTCAACCTTGTAGGTTGTGGAAGGCTAAGGGAATCAACACTTCCATATTTATAGTTGTGAGTGGTAGGCTTCGTTGTTTCCATAATTTTTCTTTCAATTTTTCTTGCCAACCTGAATGTCTTCTCCAATGAATCAGGTTGCAAGACAAGAAACTCATGTTGGATGTTATCCTTTAATGTCCCTATGAACACATCAATCCTATGCTCCTCTCGAATATCTTTTACCTTTATATTCAATTTTTGGAAGTCCTCAATGTGCTCCACCATTAAACCCTTTTGATTGAGATTTATCAATTGGCTAAAAAAAGTGTTTACTTTTGTATCCTCATAATGTGCTCTCATTTCTTTCGTAAAAATTACCCAAGTGACAATTTTTTACTAGAGAAAATCCATCGATACCATACAAATTGATTGGGTTCCAAATATAAAGTTGCAATGTGTAACTTTTGTGTGTTTTGAACAATGTGGAGATCAAAATATTCCTCCATCTGTAGTATCCATGTTACAGGATCCTTGTCATCAAACTTCCTCATATTGATCTTTGGAACATGGTGGGTCTTCAATCCAACATTAGATTCTATGAAATCATGATTAAAAATTCTTTTTTTTCTCATCATGAGTTTCCTTTACTAGCCTTTGGCCATTAGTAAGCATTTCTTGTAGCAACTTTGTCAAATCTATCTTCAGATCTTCCATATTTCCTTTAAGTTTTTCATCTATACCATCCATCTTAGCTTCCATTCCATCCATATTAACTTCCATGCCATTCATCTTATCTTCCATGCCTTTCTTTAAACCATGCATCTTAGCTTATTTTACCTTTTGTGAGAGTTAAATTTGTTGCACTTCGTCTTATAATTTTGATATATTATGTTGCATTTCTTCATCGTATTCATGATTCATGGTAGAGATTTCAAGTTGCTTTCTAGGTGTTTCCATTTTCTCCCTTCAGGGCATCAATTAATGATAATTATGCTTCACTATGTCCTGTGAATTCCTTCAAACTAATTTTTCAAACCAAACAAATGCAAAAGTTTAAAAACAGTACAAAACTTTTTTGGATTTATCAGGGCTCCATATTGAATCTATTGTATCACTATAATTGCATATTTGAAAGGTCAGAAATTTTATCCTATGGTAGCCCTCTAAGTCCTTGTTTCAACCCGACAAGTCTGATCAAGATTGGATTCTTCAAGAAATAGTTACTCCAAATCTCCCATGATGACTTGATTATAGATTGGTTCAGTAGCGCGAACTTGTATGAAGTTACATGTGTCACTGTTTCAACCTTTGGACATGAAACCAATATACAGAAAACGACATTCCATCTTATTTCTGTAACTTTTTATGAAATTTCAATCTGATGGTCAGAGAGAAAGTTATGATGATTTTTCCCATGTCACCTATTTGAGATATAATCCAGGAGCCTACAAAAACCCTAACTTCCTTGGATCATATCTCAAAAAATGTAGCGAGAAAAGATATGAAATGTGTACTGGAAGTTCATCAATATTTAGTCTCCAATGAGTTTTCATTTAAGCTTTCGAAATGTCGTAGAAAATTTATATTGAAAATTCCACGATGACCTATTTGGAGCAGCGAAACCCTAGAATCGAAAGCTTTGATTCCAATTGTTATGCAACTAGCTCACAAAATAGAAGAAAAGATAGATCAAAAACTTCACAATTAGCTTCTTTGAGGGGGAATCCTCCTTTTCATTACACAAATGAAAAATTCTTGGATGATACAAATGACAAGACCTCATTTCTATATATAGGAGTCTACAGGGTCACAATATAATCAGAGTCAACATAACAATAATAATGTAAGGGCACAACAATAACAATAGTGGGCTCTATGGGGGCACAATAATAAAAATACGGGGATAAAATGGGCACAACAATAATAATAAGGGGCTACAATGACAATAATAATAAGGGAGTACACTAGTATTATAGGGACCTAACACAATACATAAATAACCAAGGGTTGTCAGAGATTAAACGACCTCCCATTAGGGCATTTTTGAGTTCTAAAATGGGCCTCCTAAGAAAAATGTACAACCAAAATAAACTTTATAAGAACCAATAGGATTTAAGATGATTATGTCAACCATGGGGGATGATTCACCATTTTTGGAGTAAAAAAGTAGAAATATTATAAAATAATAAAACTACTTTTTCAACTCATATTCTCAACTTATCTCCCTAAGTTTTTTGTTAGGCCCCTATACTACTAGTGTAACCCCTTATTGTTATTAGTACAACCCACTTATTATATTGATGTACCCATGTAGTGCCCATATTGTTACTATTGTGCCCCATAGAAGCCCACTATTGTTATTATTGTGTCCTTACATTATTATTGTTATGTCGGCTCTGATTATGTTATGACCCCTTAGACTCCTATATATAGAAAGGAGGCCTTTTCATTTATATCATCCAAGAATTTTCAATTTATCTAATGTAAAGGAGATTTCCCCCTCAAAGAGGCTGAATTCTAAGGTGTTTATCTATCTTTTCTATCTTTTTGTGAGCTGGTTTCATAAAATTTGGTATCAGAGCTTTGGATTCTACGGTTTCGCTGCTCCAAATAAGTCACCGTGGCATTTTCACTATAACTTTTTTCTGTGATGTTTCAGAAGCTAAAAGAAAAACCCATTTGAGAAGACATCGCGCTGAACCTTGGATCCGAATTTTAGAGATTTTTGTTGTATATTTGCGGAGATATGATCTAAGGAAGTTGGTTTTTTTGCAGACTCCTGAATTACATTCCAAAAAGCTGACCTGGGGAAAATCGTCATAACTTTCTCTCTGAGAATTGGATTGAAATTTCATAAGAAGGTACATAAATAGGACAAACTTTAGTTTCTTTTAGATATTTTTCAGAGCCAGAGGTCGAAACAATGACTCATGGCACGTCGTACAGGTTTGCTCTACTGAACTAGTCTATAATCAGGTCACTGTGGGAGATTGTGCATAACTCCTTATTGGAGAATCCAATTTGGATCAGACTAGTGGCATTAGAAAGAGGACATAGAGGGATACTACAGGTCGCAATTTCAGAACTTAAAGATCTAAAAGTATAAAGTTACAGTCGTTTCAAGATCGAGCTCCTAAAATCAAGAAAAAGCAAGATGAGGAAGTTTGATGGCAAGGATCCGATAAATTGGATACTTCAGATGGAACAATATTTTGATCTACATGGTGTACCACTCTTACAAAAGGTATATATTTCATCTTCATATTTATAACTAGATTAATTTTTATGGTATGAAGGGATTTTTTCTCGTAAACAGTTTGTTACGTGGTCAATTTTCATGGAGGAAATGATAGCACATTATGAGCATACAAAGAGCAACACCTTCTTTAGAGCAACACCACAACAATTGGAAAGAGTAAAAGGAATTTGTGACATAGTGGAAAGAAAAATTATGGAAACCAAGAAGCATACCCCTCACAACTATAAAGATGGAAGTGTTGTTTATCATAGCCTTCCACAACCTACAACTTGGGTTACACCACAACAATTGGGAGAAAAAATAGAAAAAGGGCTTTGTTACAATTGTGATAGCAAATGCACTAAAGGTCATAAGTGTTCTGAGAAGAAATTATTTTACATAGAATATGAAGAGGAGGAAGAAAAGGATCAAGAAACATCAAAAGAAGAAGATATACGCCAGGACCCCACCCTATAGAAAGAAGAAATGAATCAGACCATATCTTGTAAAGCATTGGTAAGAATTACCACTCCTCAAAATCTCAAGATAGAAGGGCACATCAAGAAGAAAAAGTTGCAAGAAGTGAAATATCACATCGAGAAAGAAGAAATGAATCCAACCATATCTTTTAATTCATTGGTCAAAATTACCACTCCTCAAACTATCAATATAGAAGGACATATCAAGAAGAAAAATGTTCAAGAAGTTAAATATCACATCAAGCATCAAAAAATGAATCCGACCATATCTTGTAAAGGATTGGAAGAAACTACCACTCCTCAAACTCTAGAGATAGAACGACATATCAAAAAGAAAAAGGTTCAAGCAGTGAAAGATCACATCGAGCATCAACAACAAGTTCTCCAACTTTTTAAGGATAATGCTCCTTTGGTGTAAAGTCAAACGAAACAACAGGTAGATCAACATCGTAGTGAAAAATGTTTTGATGTAGGTGATTGGGTATTTTTACTGCTACATCTCAAGAAAGCTATTTATGAGAAGGAAATGTTGGCAATACTACATGCACTTAAAAAATGGCGACCTTATTGAATGGGAAGACTCTTCAAGGATGAGGATGTGGAATCATTGTTTTGTGCTATTTCTATTATCCAATCCGATTGGATAAATGAAGCAAGGGATGAATGGAAGAAGGATGAAGAAGTATGGCCACTTATTCAAAAGTTACAAAAGATCCCAATTCAAACAATATTGCCAGAAATTGAAGAGGAAGGAAAAATCATATTGGAACCTGGAGCAGTCAAAGAAACAAGAACCCAACAGCTACGAAATCGATCAATTTCAGAGTATCTCATCAAGTGGAAGAACTTACCCACTAAAGATTCCACATGGGAGGACAAGAATTTTATACAGAAGCATCAAGAACTACTCAAGCGTTGAGGACAATGCTTTTTGAGGGAGAGGGGCATGTTAGGCCCCTATAATACTAGTGTAACCCCTTATTGTTATTAGTACAACCCACTTATTATATTCATGTACCCAGGTAGTGCCCATATTATTACTATTGTTCCCCATAGAAGCCCACTATTGTTATTATTGTGCCCTTACATTATTATTGTTATGTCGGCTTTGATTATGTTATGACCCCTTAGACTCCTATATATAGAAAGGAGGTCTTTTCATTTGTATCATCCAAGAATTGTTCATTTATCTAATGTAAAGGAGGTTGCCCCCTCAAAGAGGCTGAATTCTAAGGCGTTGATCTATCTTTTCTATCTTTTTGTGAGCTGGTTTCATAATATTTTTACTCAAATTTCAAGTGGGAGTAATCATTGAATGCAAAATTTAATTCTTCATTCAAGGAGTACCCATGTTGCATACTTTCGATGGACCCTACTACACGAAAAATGAGAAATATATGAAAAAGAATGAATGCAATCATGTTTTTCATGTATTTCTCATTTATCGTGTAATAGGGTCCACCAAAACTATGAAACATGCATACTCCTTGGATGAGGAATCAAATTCTGCATCCGACGAGGGTTTGCACTTAAAATTTGAGTAAACCAATACAGAGATAAGTTGAAAATACGAGTTGAAAAAATAGTTTTGTCTTTTTACCCTCTAAACTTTGATGATGTAATATAATCTTATTTTATTATTTCCACTATTATTTTATAATTTCCTAAGGATGCCCATTTTAGACCTAAAAATCCCCTAATGACCCTTTGACTACTGGGATCTCATCAAAATGGGTCAAGAGATCAAAAAGCCAAAACAAGGTTGGACTACTCAATGTTTATTCACCATTACATTGAGTATTTTTATTCTCTCCACCCACCCACCGAGGGATTACTGGGGATTAAACCACCTCCACCCCCAACCCTTGGGAATTTTCCTGAGACCACCTAACCGAGTTCCAAAACCTTCTGATAATCAAAATCTTAACTAGAAATGAATCCCATCACACCATTTCTATCGAGGAAATGGCAAGAATTGACTTAAACCATTGTCAAACCTAGAAAAAACTAGGCTAATAACACCAAATAAAGAAAATAAGAAAGTGTGTGTCCAAGGCATTCACACCTCAGCTACGAAATCACACATGCAACCTCTTACTTGTAAAATATTCCTATTGAAGCTGCTTGATCCAACCTTACTTTCTTTTCATTTTCCTTCCATTTCTTTCCTTGTGCTTTCCTGTATTTCTTGATTTCGTTTTTCGTTTTTCTCTTGGTGCTTTTCTCCTCTATTAAGAAAACTCCAAAACCAAACCAACAAAAAGCTGTGAACTAGTCCTCATAAGCCTTTTTATCATTGAAGCCTCTATTTTTTTTCCTTCAATTTCTTTCTCATGCAAATTGTGACCCTTCATCTACCTTTTCTCCTATTTTCCTTTATTTTCATAATTAAATGCCAATTAATGCCTCTTTTCCTTTTCCAATTCCCCATCTGACACCCATTATGATTCCTTTCCCAACATTCAGCTTGGAATACATGTCCCATGACCTTCATCTTATTTTTCCTTTATTATCGTTTATTATATGAAATTTTAACCTGGGGTTGTTACACAAGGCTAAAACGACTATTAATATAGGAAAATATCCATTCTAATGATAGCATGTAACCAAAAAATCACATGCATATAACATGCATGCAAAAATGAGCAAGGAAATCACACATGCAACTTGTTACCTGAACAACAATCGAGTTGTAGTTGTCGATCCAACTATTTCCTTGTGCTTCCTGCTTTCCTTTTCCTTCTTTCTCCAAATCCATGTGAATACTAGAGTGCTCCAATAATTCTCCAACATTTGTCCAAGTGTGCAAGAGTGTGATAGAACAATGCTAAAGTAACAAAGGACTGTTAACTGATCCTCATAAGCCTTTTTATCATTAACACCTGTATTTTCTTCATTTTCCTTTTGTTTTCCTTAAATTTCCCTATCATGGAAATCATTGTCTCTTCACCTTCCTTTTACCCTATTTTCCTTTATTTAGATAAATAAATGCCAACTATTTCCTCTTTACCTTTTCTAATGCCTTTGCTAATTTCCATAGTCACAAATAAACCAAATGTGATACCCACTATAATGTCTTCCCACCATTCATCTTGGAATATGTGGCCTATGACCTTGGTCTTATATATTTTTTACATGGAAAATCACCATGGGTTGTTACATGTTGATTGGAAATATTCCTTGTGTGAATTTGTAGCTAATAGGATATAATTCTTTGCAAAAATTTGATCATTTTGTTGTCATCCAATGGCCAATTCTCCCTTTAATTTCTCAACTTCATTTTATAAACAATCTACATTCTTCTCAATTGCAACCACAAATGCAGTGTTGGTAGATGCCATAGTTACAGGATTTGTTCTTATGTCCATCACAATTTCCTTGTCCAAGGTGACTGATTTAGGCTTATCTAGATCTCTTGGAGAATAATTTCACATCTATTGGGGAATTTTGAACTTGAAAATCAAATGTGAAACTTGAAAGATCTATTATCTTGTCATCCTCTTCAAATTTGACCCCCATCTCAGTTGTCAAAATGTGCCCTCCATTGATGGGTGTGGGAGGGTAGATATTCATGGTAGGAGATATTGTCACCACCTATGAATTTTTTAATTTTACCTTTTCGTCTTTATCAACCAACTCCTTGGAAATTAATTCTTCATCTAGCTGCTTCGACTATGCCTCCTCTTCTTTCTTCTTTCTTTCTGCTTCTTTAGCTTGTTTTCTTTTCCATTATTCTTCTTGTTTCATTATCTCCTCTTCCTCCTTCTTTCCTATTCTTAATCACTTCTATTCTCATTCTCTTCACTTTTGTTTTTGTTTTTTTTGTTCTTCTTTTCTCGTCCCCTCGTCCTCCTCCCTTTTATTTGTCTCCTTTTCTTGCTTTCTTTTGGCTTCTTCCTTTGATTGACTTTTAGCTTCCCTCTCTTCCCTTAGTTTCTTTGTTTTTTCTTTTCTATCCTTGTTCTTTTTTTCATTTCATTTCAATCCTTTTATCTTTTGAATCCATGATCTCTTGGGATTCCTCTTCTAAATGTTGAGGGTTGTTTGTAGTCTTCGAATTTCTTTGGTAGTATTAAAGAAATTATTTATATTGTCTTATTCTAACCAAACAACTAGAGAATAAACCAACCATACATTATTTTTTCACAATGTTGAGTGGCAACACCCCTAGAGTCATACTTGTGATAACCTAAATCTCTAAACTTAAGGTGTTCTAGTTCTTAAGTCTTCGCTTCTACTTGAAATTATTTAAGAAATATGCTGATATACACATTGGGAAAGTGGTCCAAGGATCCTTATTTGACTTCATCAATGAACTATTAATCCCCATAGAAATTTGATATGAAACCTCTTGCAACACTACTTTTTCAGTGACAAATATTAACAATTGGCGAGGGCTACTATATGTGCCAAATACTCTTATAAATATTCCATCAACTAGACTAAACCAATCAACTACCTCAAGTAATTATGCACTTGTATTTTAAAATATGAAATATGGCTTATTCTCAAAAACTTTTTGATATACCACTAATATGAATTGCTCTATGGTTCTAGCATATTCTCCTTTATACCTTGTCTGCCATATAAGTTCGAAATAGATGTGCATGAGTGGTATTATATTGATTGAGACAATCTACAAAAGCATAGTGTGTTACCTTTACCTACGGTTTTCAAGGATAGAATGTGAATGGAGGTTGAAAGTAAAAAGTATGATGAGGGTAAAAATATGGTGACTTATGGTGCAACCATAAGTTGCAATCCTAAGAAAAATTCCTAAAGCATAGTTGTGATCAATAGTTCCAAAATGTGATCAAAAGGGGCCAAACTATAGGTTCCACAAATATGAATCTTAAAAGAAAAATGTGATAGAAGGAAAAATTATTCATTGTTAATCACATTCAAAGACTTTAGTGGTAGCAACCACATTTCTACACAATAGCAGATTCAAGTGGGTAATAGTCATAGCAAAAATTGATGGCTAAGGTTAGGTGCAATCATGAATTGCAAGTAGAAGATGCGACAAAGTATGTTATTAAAAATAGGAAAAACAATAGTAGGTGAGGTATGGAACGCTACTACAATAGGTTACACCATTTTGACTATGAAAAGCAAAAAAATTGCTAAATAAAAACAATGCTAGGTTCAATTGCTGTGAGGAAAAGAGTTTAAAAGAATTCCTAAATGTGTGTCTATATACAACTTAATAAAAAAATGCAAATAACCATGGAGTGTGAAACTACATAGACAAAAAAATACAAAATCACAAAATAAAAAGATAAGGATGCATTACCTACCTTGGTCCAGCACTCAGTCGCAATCGCAGGTCGCAGTAGTAGAGGCTGATCTAGGGGAAATTTTGCACTGAGCATTGAAAGGGTTCAAAGAAAATGGCACAATGAAAATGAAATGGAGGGGTTCCCACATATATAGGTTTTTTCTCAAACATGTGGACATAAGAAATGTTCTCTTGTGGGAGGAAATGTGACTAGGTTTAAGGTAGTGAGGGAAACTTCTTTAATGCAAGTTATCTTTACAAAATCTGGTTTCATTAGCTAGGCTAAAAAATGTGCAGCGCAAAATGTGAATAAAATGTGCAATTGTGGCTAGTCACAAATTGTTGAGGGAGTATGTGATAAAAGCCTTTTTGCAAGATTTTGCTAAGTGAAAGAGACAGAGAAAAAAATTAAGGAACTTATTCCTTTAAAGGTTAATAATGGAGGAAATCCAAATTTTAAAATGTTAAGAAATTGGGGATATTGTAGTAGCCACAACAATTTGCAATTCCCAGGTAGGACCTCAACATCTTTGTTTAGGCCATATTCAAAGTGAAGTTTGATCCTTAGGAAGTACTGACTTAAGCATATGAACCTGTTGATGGTGCTGGACCCACCAACATGTCAAGGAATTGTTGGAAAATACTGAGAGGATGGGGTGGGTGAATAAGTATTCCTTAGCAATTAGCATTTTTAAAAAATTTCAGAGCATTAGTTAATCTTCAATTATTATTAACCTTTATGTAGTAATAACAGTAAATAAAAGAACCCAGGAGGAAAAAAGATTTTAGGTGGAAAACCCCCTTTGGGTCAAAAACCACTGAATTATTTTCTAATAAATTCTTTAATCTTCATCCCCAATTGAAATGAAAGCAAAAGCTTCCTAGAATTCTAGAAAAGCATTCTTCTCTAGCTCTCACTGGATGGACGCTCCAATGTCCGATATTCTTCAATAGTCAACTGAATGGATGCCCCAACACCCAATCAGCTACAACTCACCCTAGCACCACCCTACCACCCTAAAGTTTTCACAGGATTGAACCTGTTGGTGACTTCATGCACTAGCTTAGCACCACCCTGCCACCCTATAGAAGAATAAAATAAGAACAGACACCTGTACCAGGGAAAATGGTCCACTTTACAATGATATAGAATGATGTAGAAGAAGACGACAATCTAGACCATAACCCTAACTATGACACGACCACCTAATGATAATCCTAGACCTACCGACATTTCCTCTTCAACTCTTGGTAGATAGACACTTCTACAACTTTTATAAAGATACTTTTATAATGACTGTGTGCAATGATACTTTTACAATGTCTGTATGCAGTGATGCCCACTTGAAGACTTTATGTGGTGAACTTCTTGCTATTTTTCTGCACGTTGATTGCTGCTCTTGTCATGCTACCCTTTTTTATTCTTCAAAACATTAGATTATACATTGAGTCTTGTCTTGATGAATATATAATACCTAGAAAAGGTCTTCAAGGAAATACCCATGACATGATAATAGCAAAACTTACATCATCTTGCAAAGCTTATGTCAGTTCTAAATAAAAACAACAAATTAGAATACAAAGAACCTAATGAAATTAAGAGAGGAACATGCATATATAGAATATACGTACCTACATATTACCTCTTCTGCATCATTTTACTGCACCTTTCTCTTTTCTTCCCTAGAAAGTTTGGTCCTTTGCACCCCTTGACAACACTTGATCTAGTTTTTCTTGCCTTCTAGGAGCATGATATTTAATCTGATGTATCTCTACGATTTCAGATCCCAAACATGTGACCTTCAGTCCTATAGAAGCCCTCTAAGTCTTCTTTCCAATGCCATATGTCTAACCTGATTTGGACTCTTCAAGGCAAAGTTATACCCAATATCTCACAATGACCAAATTATGGACTAGTTCAGTAGAGTGAACTTGTATGACATACCACGTGTCACTGTTTCCTCCTTAATATCTGAAATTAATATACAGAAAACTGCAGTCTGTGCAATATCTTCCACTTTTTATAGAATTCCAATCCTCTTCTCAGAGAGAGAGCTATGATGATTTCCCAAGTTCACTTCTTTGAGATGCAATTCATAGCCTGCAAAAACCCTAACTTCCACAGATCATATCTCTGAAAATATAGTGAAAAAAGATCTAACATTTGCTCACAATTCTCATCCAAATTTCGAATCAAATGGGTTTTAATTTTAGAATCTAATACTTCGCAGAAATGAAGTTATGGTGAAAATTCCACGATCACTCCATTTGGAGGATATATGAGATTTCTTTTTATAGAGTTGAGAGGGGCTTCTATAGATAATGTTGGAGGGATTTTAGGAGCTTAAAAAATTATTAATTAATGACTATTTAGTGACCAAAACCAATTATGAGTGCCATGCCACAACCCCATATGGTTTTAGCCTACTAATTGGGGTTACTAACTTCAAACATGAATATCTCTCAAACTGTGAAGAATTACTTGACGTGCCATATATCAACAGAAACATCTCGACGAGTAGAATCTATCTAGAAGATCCTTGACTCAAAATAGAGTAAGTTGTCAAGTCAAAATTCCCTTGCAAGATCAGGGTAGCCTCTGGTGCTACTTGGGTTGACATCGATGACAACCTCAGATCATCTTTAGATCAACAATATCCCCCTTTGGCATTGATGGCAACACAAGTACTCCCCCTACGATCAGGGCACCTCTTGCTACTGCCTTCTCTCCCCCTTGGACATCAATGGCATAGGGTAACTCCCCCTGACACATAACCATCCTATAGACCCGTACACACTTCCACTCCCCCTTTAATTTCTGAATAAGGAAAATCTAATGATAACTTGGGAGAATCCCAAGCTTCTAGCGAAGATATTCAAATACTTCACAAGGTAAAGGTGTACCAACATATTCAAGATTGATATTATTTTTAGTGACTTGTTCTCTAACAAAATGATATTTTACCGAAATGTGTTTTGTTTTTGAATGCATGACAGGATTCTTGGAGATGTTGATGCTGCTGGTGTTATCACAGAAGATGGAAATAGGCTCACTGAATTGTACTTGAAGATCTTGGAAAGTTTGCTTCATCCAAAGGACTTGAGTACAACAAGCTACCGTTGCAATGTATTTTTCTTCCACTGTTGATAGTAAGATTGAGTTTTGCTTTTATCTCAACCATTATACGAGACAACCACCTAGATAGAATGTTGCTACACTAGTACTCTTACGATCATCAATGCTTTCTGCCCAATCTTCATTTGTAAAGGCTTGAATAATGAGATTGTTTCCGTTGGGATACCACAAGCCATATTCTATTGTGCTTAACATCTAGTCGGGAGGCTATTACATATAGAAGACTACCAATCATAGATCTTTACAACCTCTAATACACATCCTTAGATGAGTCGTCTATGCTCAATTTGAAACCTGTTACCATCGGAGTAAGGATGGGTTTGCAATATTCCATTGTTAATTTCTTGAGAATTTCCTTCATGTACTTGGTTTGACATATAAATATTCATTTCTCTTGCTAAGATATTTGAAACCCTAAGAAGTATGTCAACTCACCAAGTAAAGACATCTTGAACTCACTTTGCATCTTTGTAGCAAAGTTCTTACTTAGTCGATCATCATTGCTACCAAAGATTATATCATCCACATATACCTCAACGATTGTTAAATTATCCTTATCTATTTGTACATAAATATTGTTATAAGTAGTACCTTTCTTGAACCCTTGTTGACGTAGATATCCATCAAGATGATCATACCATGCTCTGGGAGCCCACTTGAGACCATATGGAGCCTTCTTTAAGCTACAAACATAGTCTTCTTTTTCTGATAGTAAAAAACCTTCAGGTTGTTCGATGTAAACTTCTTCTTCTAATTCTCCATTCAGAAATGTTGACTTAACATCCATTTGGTAGACTTTTATTTTTCTTGAACATTCATAGGCGAGAAACATCCAGATGGCTTCCATTCTGGCAACTAGTGCAAATGTTTCGCCGAAATCAATTCCTTCCACTTGTGCATAGCCTTTGCAAACCAACCTTGCTTTTTTTCTAGTAACCTATCCATATTCATTCAATTTGTTCCTAAACACCCATTTAGTCCCAATGAAATTTTTACCTTTTGGTCGTGGAACTAATTCTCAGGTGTTATTCTTCTTGATTTGATCCAATTCTTCATTCATAGCTGCTACCCAATGTTCATTCTAGTTGGCTTCCTCAAAACTACTAGGCTCAAAGGTTGCTAGAAAAGCAATGTGAGCTTATTGTGATGAACGAAGTTGTTGACCTTTTCTTGTTCCAATTCCTTCATTTGTGTCACCAATGATTTGATTTGATGGATGGTTCTTTTGAATCCATTCTTTTGTTCTCTTTGGAGGAGCTTCTTGTTGTTGTTCATGTATATCTTGTTGATCATTATTTACTTCTTCCTGGTTGACAGTTGCCTTTTGTTCTAGAATTTTCTTTGTTCCATTTTCAGCCTCTGTCTCAAGTTTTAAAGGTTCCAGATTCTCATCATTATTTGTTAGAACACTATCTTCATCAAATGTAACATTTATGCTCTCCACTATCTGTTTTCATCTTAGATTATAGCATTTATAGGCCTTTCTTTTGCGTGAATAACCAACAAAGATACATTCATCAAAACGTGATTCAAACTTACCTAACTTTTGGTCTTCTATTTTGATATGACATTTTCTTTCGAAGATTCTGAAATATTTTACATTAGCTAGTTTTCCTTTCCATAATTCATATGGGGTCTTATTGCAATTATTTATGAGAAGACTTTTGTTGATAATGAAGCCTGTCATATCAATTGCTTGAACCTAGAATTTTTCATCCAATTTTGAGTCCTTCAGTATTGTTCTACCCATTTCCTGTATGGTTCTATTCTTTCTTTCAACAACTCCATTTCGCTGAGGTGTTCGTGTTGTTGAAAATTGTCTTTTTATTCCATTTTCGTCACAATGTTGTTGAAATAATTTGGAAGTGAATTCTCCGCCATTATCTGACCTTAGACACTTTACTTTTAAATCAATTTCATTTTCGACCAACTCCTTGTAGATCTTAAAGCACTCAAATGCTTTAGAATTTTTCTTTAGGAAGCTGACGGCTGTTATCCTGGTATAGTCATCTATCATTACTGTTACACTAAAAAATGTCACCATGATTGTTTGCAGTTTGTATGGCTCCATCACCTGTCATACTATCCTCCTTGGCAAGTCTCATACCTCTGTTTTCCATGTCAAACTCAAAGAAAGAGAGAAAAGTCATTTAAAGTCAAGTTATCTCTGGTACACAGTTTCTCTCAGCCTTACCTGCGGGTACGCAATCCAAGTTCACAATACCTGCATACTTATACGCTCTGTCTGTAAAGCAATGGGTGCGTACTCCTGTAAAGGTAAATAAGCGCAAGTTTCACTCCAAAAACGTTACTTGTGGTTATTTCTAGAGCATTCTAGAAGCTTGTTTGACGTGTATGGAGTGCCTCCAGATGGTTCATGTATCCCTATAGAAGAGGAACTTATCCCATCAAGAGGGGAGCTAACCCACCCAAAAGAGGGGCTTATCCCATTGATGGTAGACCTGATTAACTTCCTCTACAGCACTATAAATACATGCATTGGACTAGAGGGAGGGGAGGTTGAAAGCTGAACATTCCTAAGGGTAGATGCTGCTGGAATTAGGACTTCCTTGTATAAGCTTGTGAGGAGAGATTACCATCTTTACTTGTTGTATTTGGAAGTGGGTGAGCTGATCAGAGTAAAGGAGGACTCTTGTGGACCCTGGGAGGAACTTGCACAACACCAAGGCTCACGTTGTAATGGTTTCTTTTGTTACCTTTTAATACAAATAAGTCCATTATTCTCAACAATTTGTTATTTATGAGTTGTTTCATATACTCCTTGGTCTATATGTTAAATGTGTTTTATTTTATGTGATATTCAGGTGCTATTTAATCGTTTGATTGTTAGTGAATACAGGTTTCGAAGAGAAGGAGGAGCCCATCCGGATCAACGAAGCTGGACTACTACAACAGCGTTGGGTTACAGGTAAGATCTAAAATACTTGATTTCACATAGTATAAATGCATATTTAGAGAAGGATTGCTCCTATTTGTCTTGTTTGTCACTAGAAAGTCTTAGGCTTCTAGGGAGGTCGGTTGTGTCCGCACCGTCGACTCTTTCCGCATGACAAAATGGCGACTCCACTGGGGAATCCATGAATGTGCTTGAGTTCTTTTTGATTTAATATTTTGGTCTGAGAAAAAGCGCTTGCTTTCTGATTTTTGGCTGTCTAACTGTGTGTTTGGGTGGGTTAGCTTAGGGTTAAATTAGATTTTCAGTTTTCTTAGCTTTGCCAGCAGTACACAGGCTTTTAGTTCAGCACAGTGCATACTTGTACGCACTGCGACTGTGTGCACAGAGCGTACCCGCACCTGTGTAAACAGGTCACCTGCGTACCCCTGTCAAATTTGAGAAAATATCAATTTTTGCTTTTTGCTCTTTAAATTTTTGTTTTTAATTTGTTTTTACTGCCCAGATCCATTAGTTTACTGTCAGAGATCTTCACCTGGACTTGTTCCGTTAGTGTCGAGAGTTTTGGTAGAATTCATAGGGATTTTGCCTTAGGGTTTGATTTTTAACTGGTCCTGTAGTGACTTTGGCGTTAGAGGTTGTCAAACTTTGGATCTCCCTGGTTTTGTTCAACCCTCTTAGGAGTCGGGCCTGTCATCAAATTCACCCTTGTGAGAGACCTACCTTTGTGTCTTCTCTTTGCGAATCTCGAAAACGTTTATTCATTGAACTTTGAATTTTTTTTTTTTTTTTAAAAAGAACAAAAAGATTTCGATTTTGTTTTTTATGATCAGTTTATGATTCTGCATGAACTGATCCTTAGTTACATTTTGACTGAGTAAAACATCCGGGAATCATCCTTGTAGGCTTTTTTCCTCATTAGTTTTACTTTTAGGTGAATTTCCCTTTAATTTGCTTTTGAGTGATTTTGGTTTGATTGCCTTAGATTTGTTAAATTTGATTTTCGATAAATAGTTTTACATGCTTGATTAATATAGGAAAAATACAAAAGATTCTTTGAAAACAAGTTTGCTTTGGTAGCATTTGTAGTCTTTTGAAGAAAATGAAATTTTGTGAATAATTAGTGGTCCTGAGTTGCATGTTTTGAAAAGATAAAGAGAATTGTTTCTTTGATTGTCTTTGTTAAGAAAGTTGTTTTCTATAAAGTTTGCATTCTCTCAACTCTCTTGGCTAGGAGATTCATGGAAAAAGGAAAGTAGTGTAAATCATCTTAGGTGCATCTTTGTAGTGGTTGAGAGTCGAGTCTACACAACACCAGTTTCATCTCCACTACCTTTTGTCTTAAAGAAAAACCATAAAATTAACGCTTAAAGTAAAATCGACTTAGTAACTTTTTATTTACTAGGGCTCTGAAACACCAATATAGATCAGGCTAGTGTCTTGGAGTAGGAGAGTAATTAACTCTCCAAGACAGCAAAACCAAACAAGTAGCTGATCTTGTGGTTGGATAAATCCAACTGTTTCATTTATACTCTGGGAAAGCTCCTCTTAAAGGAGAAGCACGAGCTCGTGTCCGAACCAGTGAGGGGATCAATCCTCCCTCGTTGGGAACGACGCCAGACAAGCACGTATTACAAACGGTAAACCTCGGATTAACGATTGTCGAGGAGCCAGGGGTCACTTGTCGGTAAACCTTGGATTATTGTCAAGGAGCCGGCAAGGGGATTGAGCTTGATACTCTGCCCCTGCGTGCTGTCGGAGTGTATACTATTCCCCCAGGTGTATTTGTTGCTGTTGGTAACCTTAGTGACCATTATCCTTAGGATTCTACCCGAGGTGACGGTGGAGGGAAGATCCCACTGTACCTGGAGCAGACGTCGGCTAGACTCACTTGGATTTTCCGGGGGGTTCACTTCACTCAAGACGGTTAAAGTGGAGGGACTTGTGCCGGTCTATTCATTAAGCAGGTTGCTGGGGTAACTGTTCCACCCACCACTTCTGTACTGAATTTGGCAATGTTGGGCTTCATCACCAACTAGTGTTTTCGGTCCGGAAGGCTACTGTTTGTGCATGGTTTGACGCCCTAGATTCTTTAGGCGTGTGATTCAAATTTGTTTGGTTCTTTAGAGACTTTAGGTGGTTTGCTTTGAGATTTTACTTTGTTTGCATGTGCAGTAGTTAAAAGTTTTTAACTATGGCGGAATTACCGAGACAGTCCCGTAGACTTCGGGGCCAGTCTCCTGAGATTGTTTCCGTGGCTGAATTGTTGTGGAGATCCCGTAGACTTTGGGGTGAGCCTCCTCGAGACGACCCAAGTAATCTAGAAGGTTTGAAAGTCCTCGTAACTCCTCCTAGTGGCAGTAGAGTAGGTTCACCTGAAGAAGGAGAGTCTTCGTTGGTAGTCCATCCAGATTACCAAAGTCTAGAAACAGGTTACAATCCTGAAGCTGTTGCAGTTTCTGAGCTTGCTGGTAGTTTTTCATCTACTAGTGATATAGGCGAAGAACCTGAAATATCTGAACCTGTTACTCCAACTTCTAGTGTTCCTGATTCACCTAGGGTAGAAAGAGTCATAACCGAAAATCTTCCTTCTGGTTTGTTAGCTATTGAAGAACTTACTCCAGAAGAAGAAATAGGCCCTGTTCTTGAAGATCAACCTACTCTTGATCTAAGAGAGCGTGAATCTATCTTTTACAGTCCACCTAGAAGTACTACTTGGTACCTTTCGTTAACTAATTATTTAGACAACTCAGGGATAGGTTTTTCTCCACCTCGTACTCCTTATCCACCCGGAGGTATTTATACTCCTGTAAATATGTCTAGTCAGTCGTCCGTGTCTACTCAACCCCCTGAATCTTTCTTGTATGGTGGTCCTTCTGTTCCTACTGGGTATCAATCACTTTCTGGTACCTTTGCGGGAGCATCTCCTCAACCCATTGGACATGGGTCATTAGCTGGAAGCAATGGTAATAGACCGTTGGGTGTAGGAGACGTTTATATGATGTCAGGTTCAATTCCCGGTTCTCAACCTCAAGGTGGTCAATTACCGCCTGGGGGGCAGCCTCAATTAATGCCTGGGGGGCAACCTCAAGGTACACAAGTTGCGGCTGGGGGGAAACCTCAAGGACAGTATGTACCTATGGTGCAATACGTTCCTCAAGGTCAACCCCAACCTCAATATGTACCCCAAGGTCAACCTCAGTATCAATTTATGCATCAAGGTCAACCCCAGTATCAGTACTTACCTCAAGGGTATCTACCCCAAGGTCAGTACTCGAGTCAAGGTTATCAACCACCTCAAGGTCAATCTTACGTTCAAGGTACGGGAAATGTACCTTTCAATTATTAATCCTACCCTCAACCTGGTTACGGATCTCAGTATCCTCAACCTGTTACGGGTCAATACCCCGGAATGATAATGTGGGATCCATCACAAGGTCAACAGGTGTTGCAGCCAAGTATACAGTTGTTACCTCAAACTGGACAACCTGAAGTTTCTGGTTCACCCCAGCAACCGCAACCTGTCCAGTCAAATGCTCAAACTTCTGTAACTTCGGTAGTTACTCAGCCGCCAATTGCACCTAGTACTCCATCTCAAACGGCTGCTGCAACTACCGCAACATCTACCGCACTTACTTCTGGAGTATCGACAGCTCCAGTTTCTACTGTCTCTGCAACCACCCCTCAGACATCTTTACCGTTGTCCGGATCTACGATTCAAACCACGGTCCAGATGCCTGTAGGGCAGCCTGGTTTAAGTACTGTTGTAACAAGTCAACCACAATTCACTTATCAGCAGTACCAGGGACAGTACCAATTCGGTCCTGCTGTCCAACAACCGGTTTACCAGTATCAACCATATCCTGGGTACACTTATCAACAACCTCAACAACCCCAGTACGGTCCGGTTAATCCTGGTTTTCCAGGAGGATATAATATCCCGAACGCGATTCCTGTTCCAAGTTATCCTGGATATCCTCCTCCTGGGACTGGTCTTGTGACCCAGAGTTTTAGAGATCCTAACTGGCAATTTCCATTTATCGCAACTTTGGATTTACCTGACTTGATGCGCCTAACGAACGATCCAATAAATTATCTTCCGTTCTGGCCGCCAATGCCAAATAAGTTGCCCAGTGATATACCCAAGTTCGAAGGTAAGTCTGGAGAGGATCCATCAAATCACGTGATGACTTACCACCTCTGGTGTGCTTCGAATTCTATCTCGGATGATTCGATCCGTTTACGTCTTTTTCAGCGTACACTCATTGGTCTCGCGGCCAAGTGGTACATTGAGTTACCACGGGCCTCTTTTTATAACTTTAGCCAGTTAGCTACCTCGTTCCTAACTCATTTTTAGTTGCCGGTCAGATATGATAATGGTACTGAGTTATTAACTTCATTAAAACAATCGACGTCCACTTATATTTCTGATCATATCCATGAATGGAGACGTCGAAGACGTTTAGTGAAAGTTTTTATCCCGGACCAAATCTTAGCTGAATGGTTTGTTAAATCATTATTACCGAAGATTGCTGAAGATGTAGCTAAGGCCGGAGTAGTTACTGAGGAGCAAGTCATTGCCCAAGCCCAGTACCTTGACTTAGTTTACACTCAGTCGGGTACGTTGCACGAGAAGATCCCAGATCTTCCTAAGTCGAATCAAATTGCTGCTGCTCCTTCGGGGTCTCATGCTGCTGATGGCATGATTGGTACGGTGAACACTAAAAGTAAGAAGAAATCCTCAAAGAATTCTTCTCCAATCATAACCTTACCAGACTCCCCGACAGGAGAGTCTTCTCCAGAAATTACCACTGACGTTCACACTGTAGAGTCATCTACCGCTAAATCAAAAAACGGTGGTAAAAAGAAAGGCAAGAAGAAGGATAAAGCAGACAAGGCTCCAAAGGAGAAAAAAGACAAGTCGGAATCTAACGACCAGAAACGCAAACCTCGCTATCCTTGTTTAATTTGTGAAGAAGATCATTTCACAAGAGATTTCCCTCATCGAGCAGAGGTTGTGAAAATCGTTAAAGGTTCCCCAACTCCTGCTGTTTTGAAAGATCCATTTCCAAAGCAGGAGAGTAAGATGATAGGTTCTTCCTTGAGTGCCAGTGAAGAACCCATATTGATGATGTCTCATGTATGGATTGCGACTCGATCACACGATTATGGTAGTAAGAGTCCTGTTGATGGAAAAGAAGCAGAATCTTCTCATTCTAATCCATCAACCTCAGCTCCCGGTTCCGATCCACTACAGATCGAGAAACCTAACCCGGACTTGGTAATCAAATCGCCCGCCAAGGGTATACTTCGAAAGTCTGCTTTCAATCCACATGCGAGAGCAGCTCAGAATTATAACATTGTTGAGGACTTAGCTGTTTCACCCTCAGCAATGTCGGCTTTAGAAGTGCTGCAATCATGCCCAGCACAACGAAAATTACTCTTGTCGACTATAGGAGCTGTTGATATTCAGGACCCGAACCTGATAATCTTTGATCTAGAAAATAGTACACCGCGTCTCCCTCATCAAATGGCTTTCCAGATCCCAGTGATAGTCAAAAACAGGCCTATTCATCGAACTGTAATTGATAAAGGAGCTTCTACGTGTATTATGTCAATTCAATGTTGGAGATCGCTTGGTTCTCCTTCATCGAACCGATCCCCGACGATTCTTAAGGCCTTTGATGGCCGTGGGTTCCATCCGTTTCGCATTCTACAGGATTTGCCTATAGGGGTTGAAGGAAAAACCGTTAGTCTGGATGTGGAGGTGGTTGATGCCCCTCTAGACTACAACCTTCTCTTGGGTCGAAGTTGGTCTTACGCTATGACAGCGGTCGTCTCATCGGTCTTCAGAGTTATAAAGTTTCCACATAATGGCAAGATCGTAACAATAGACCAGCTGGCTTTCTTTTCATCCGACCCAGCCTCTTCAGAGACTATCCAGCATGTTGGTAAAACGACTATCCCTTATAGGGATGTTGGCGTAGGATTAGTTAAAGATTCTGGTTTACTGCGAACTTTTCCTTTTCCTCCAATCAACGAAGACCCTTCACTCGCTTCCATTCATATGATTACTTCAGACACTATTATTTATGATGATCCTTGGATTGTCCCATCTGAATCTGAGATAGACTCATTCAGTGATGCTATGCCTTTGAGTCCATATGAAATTGCTTATGAAGCCATGCAGTCTTTTACCGACCCGTGTTCAACCCAAATCGACCAAATGAATGTGGTCCGTGAAGAATCACTTTTCACATCAACCTCAGAACAGATAGCGTTTCCCGAAATTGTGTCATCTGACGAGCAACTTCGCGAAATCCTAAGTGTAGACAATCTACCATGGGAAGATCTCCATCATAGATCTTCGTTTTTACCTGAGGGTGATGGCTTTGAAAATGATTTTTCATCAATTTTTACGACTGAATATGTTAAGGACGCTCAGAATCCCACGAAACATCCTGATTCAGAGTTGAATTTGGGAAACATTTCCCAAACTATTGCCATTGACATTTCAGTCAAAACTGGAATTATTGAGAACATTCATATAGGTGCCTCGTGTACAAATGACGAAATTCAAACATACAAGGCCCTATTTCAAGAATTCTGCGACGTGTTTGCCTGGTCCTATGAGGAAATGCCAGGAATTGATCCCTCTATTGTTGTTCATGAAATCAAGACTTACCTGGACACTAAACCCGTTCGGAAACGTCTGCGTCAGATACACCCTAGGAAAGCGGCTGCAATTAAAGCAGAAGTTGAGAAGCTGTTGAAAGTAGGTTTCATTTACCCGATCCCGTTAACAGATTGGGTATCGAATATTGTTCCAGTTAACAAGAAACAGGGAACAATAAGAATCTGCATCGACTATAGGGATATTAATCGTGCTTGTCCAAAAGACAACTATCCCACGCCCTATATCGATCAAATAATTGATGATTGTGCCGGCAGTGAAATATTTTCCTTTATGGACGGTTTTTCCGGTTACAACCAAATCAATATTCTACCTGCCGATCAACCAAAAATGGCTTTCATTTGTCCTTGGGGGACATTTGCTTATTGCAAATTACCTTTTGGACTTAAGAATGCCGGAGCCACTTTCCAACGGGCAATGTCTTATGCGTTTCACGACATCAAGCACATTGTGCAGCCGTACCTCGATGATTTGCCTGCTCATTCTTTACATCGAGCTGATCACCTTGTCCACTTACGAGCTATTTTTATGAGGTGTCGGCATTATCAAATTCGGTTGAACCCACACAAATGTGTCTTCTGCATAGAAGTGGGACGATTGCTAGGATTTGTCGTTTCAAAAGCCGGTATCCGCGTCGATCCCTCGAAGGTAGAAGCTATCATCAAATTGCCTCCTCCTTCGAGTTTGCGCCAACTCCAAAGTTTGCAGGGGAAAGCAAACTTTTTACGTCGATTCATTCCTAACTACGCCGAGGTTACAAAGGGTTTTACCCGGTTGTTAAAACAAAATGCTCAATTCTCTTGGGATGAGATAGCTCAGAAATCTTTCGATGCACTTAAGCACGCGTTGACCCATGCACCGTTGCTGCATCCTCCCAACTACAACCAGGATTACTTTTTGTATCTCGCCGCCTCCCACTCCACCATTGGGATGGTCTTAGTTCAGGAAGGTGAATTCGGAACGGAACATGTGATATATTACCTTAGTCGGACGTTGAATCCAACCGAGCTAAAGTACTCACATGTGGAAAAGTTGGCACTGGCAGCCGTTCAAGCTGTCCAGCGTTTTCGTCACTACATTCTTCTTCGTAAAACTATAGTGATTTCGGATTGCAACCCTATGATCTATATTCTAACTAAACAATTGCTAGGGGGCAAGTACTCCAAATGGATTGTTATCCTGCAGGAGTTCGATTTGGAGTTCGAAAAGTCCAAATCTAAGAAATACTTAGTCTTTGCCGAGTTAATGTGTGATTTCCCACGTGCTGACACGGAAACTGTGGCAGAGGAACCCATTGCGGACGAATCTTTGTTTCTCATCAGCACTTTAGATCTGTGGTATGGGGATATAATTGTCTATCTCCAAACCCAATCCTTTCGGCCCGAAGCTTCTAAGACGGAAAGTCGGAAAATTCAATTGCAGTCCCAACAATACAAAATAATTGGAGATACTCTTTATCGTCGTGGGGCGGACTTGGTTTTCCGACGTTGCTTAACTCACGAAGAGGCAGAAAGGGTTTTGAATGACTGTCACTCTGGGGCATGTGGCGGTCATATGTCTGGGTATGCCACAGCTCAGAAGGTGTTGCGTGCTGGCTATTTCTGGCCGTCCATGTTTAAAGATTGTATCATTGCGGTCCGGAAATGCCACAACTGTCAAGTGTTTGATCGCAAGATGCGCGCACCACCAGCTCCTCTCCACCCTATAATTGCCGTTGGTCCTTTTGCTAAATGGGGTATCGACTTTATTACTTGTAACCCTCACTCGGCTGGGGGGCATGCGTATATCATCCTTGCGGTTGATTATTTTACTAAGTGGGCCGAGGTGATGCCTACATTCGAGGTAGACGGCAAGACTGCTGCAATTTTCGTATTTAATCACATTATTGCTAGGTTTGGTGTCCCACAAGCGATAATCACTGACCATGGGCGCCATTTTTGAAACATTATGATGACAGAACTTACAGGCCAGCTTGGTTTGCGCCACGATAGCTCAACTCCTTATTATCCACAAGCCAACGGTCTGGTTGAGTCCATCAACAAAGTATTGGTCATCATGATCCGACGAATCATTGGCATTCATCGGTCGAATTGGCACAACATGTTATTTTCCGCGCTTTGGGCATATCGAACTTCAGTGAAAACATCAACAGGGTTCACTCCTTTCCAACTAGTTTATGGTTTGGAAGCCGTGCTGCCCATTGAATGCGAAATCCCATCACTTCAAATGGCTGTCGAATTACTTCCAGCTACTTCCGAAGAGGAGAAGCGTTTATTGTATTTGGCTCAATTAGATGAGACTCGACGTGATGCTGCACTGGCAATCGAGACTCATGCGAAACGAATGAAAGCTCAGTACGATCGAAATGTGACCCCTCGAAATTTTTCGGAAGGAGACCTAGTGCTATTATATGATCAAGCTAACGATAAATTAGGTGCTGGAAAATTCGTTCCTATGTGGCATGGACCCTACATTGTTAAGCGAAAGCTAGCAAAAGGGGCCTATGAGCTGGTTGACTTTGATGGGGACTCTTTGGGTAAACCCAGAAATGGACTTTACCTAAAGAGGTACTATGCTTAAATGGTGGGTGTGAAGATTTTTGTTAGGGTAGTTAGGTTAATTTTCTCTTTCTAGCTGGTACGTTTGCTTAGTTTAGACAAGTGTGCTTAGTTTAGAGAGTGTGGTTTTTCGTCGTTATTCTGGCTTATCTTGGTTTTACTCTTGATATTGCAGATGTCGACGCCTCTCCAAACGTACATTGGATTTGCTGATGGTGCTTGTCGTAGTACACGGAATATCTCTTCCGCAGCTTGGGTTATCTATTCGCCCTCTGACGAGTTAGTTTCTATGCATGGGGTGAGCCTCGGTCAAACAACAAACAACATTGCAGAATACAGTGCAGTGATTGAATTATTATCTGAATCCATTACATTTGGAATTCGGAGTTTGATAGTGAGGTTAGATTCTGAACTCGTTGTATTACAGCTTAATAGAGTTTATGCCATTAGAAATCCAGTGTTATTAAGGTTATTTTTGAGAGTGCGTCTTTTGGAACGTGAATTTGATTACATTGAATATCAACATATTCCAAGGTCTTTTAATACATTAGCAGATGCAATTGCTTCTCGAATGTTAGACAGACATTTGCGATAATCATACATGTAAATTTAAAAAACATTAACATTTAATCACACATGTTTAACAAGATAAGCCAGTAATAATGATATATATATAGATAGGAGTGTGTCAAAAAATATACATCGTCTTCGATCATAGGTTGAAAAACACCTTATGATCGGCAAAAATGATAAGTACAAAAAACCAAAAATGTCATATGTGTCTACAAAAAGTGACTAGCCAATCACTGGTGGTGCTCTCTATACGAGACCACTGCCCGCGCTACCCTACACAGGAACCTCCTGATAGGTCCTGGGACTGCAACCACATAGCGCTGAAGTCGAATAGGAATATCATCTATAGTCGTCTCTGGTATGTCCGCCGTGAGACGCTCTAGGTCCTGTTCCAGCTCGGCTAAGGCCTCTGTAGCCGCATCCTGTGGGGCCGGTGCTGGTGCAACTGGTACTCTCCTCTCGAATGGCCGGAGATTGGCCAGTCGCTGTGGGCCTACATCTGCATTTTGAAAATTGTCACTATCAGTTTTGAGACGATATAAAAACAAATAAAAAGTAAATAATTTCAAAAATTTGTGAAAAATGAAATACCTCTGTCGTCCCATTGTTCTCCCTGTGGAAGAACCATGTCCAGATCACCGCGAAAATCTACTCCGGCATAAGGAAAGTCCTGAATCGCGAAGACCTGGTTCTCCAACCAGTGAAAGTAACCAGCAGGAAATCGAACAACTCCTGCTCCCTCACCAGGATGCCGAGCCATCACCGTAACCCATCGTATCAACTTTGGCTCCCGAGGTGGCTCAACCGGAACAGTGAGATGCTGAGGGATAAGCATCGGAACTCTCTCTAGGGCAAAGCTCACAACTAAAGGTCCATACCCAAAAGTCTTTAGTTGCCCGTTCTTTACCCTAGTCAGTTGGCCCTTTATGTTGGCCAACACAGCATCACACCAGTTGAAAATGGTGCCTCGGTAGCAATCTATCGCCATCCGCATTTGGGACCCGGTGGCAATGTGCAAGGCGGCTGCGCCGCAGAGTCTGGTAACTGTAAAGGCAATTACCATAAGTTCAGGCAGGGATATATATTTGATTTCTATCCCTCTCTCCTGGTTCTGATTGTTGCACCACTCTAGCCGGAGGCTAGCAAGGGATTGGCCACCCGGCCTAGTCCCGGAGAGAGTCAGTTGCTCGCCCCTATTAGGCAAACCAGTGAGAAAATATATGTCAGAGGGCTCTATCTCGAGCTGGTGCCCTCCGATGTAAAAGCATTGTTCCTGGATGTTCCACCTTTCAACCAGTCACTCTAAGAATGGCACCTGGGCCCTCATGCCAGGTATGGCCCAGTATTTGTAGAAACCGCATGCCTTCAAAGCATCAATGGAGGGTTGATGATCTATTGCGGCCAAATCAATGTCCTCGTGTTCTCTTTCACGCCAATCAAACATGGTGTGCACCCTGCACATCATAAAACATCTGTTAGAGTCCATAAAATTTTAAAATTTTGGTCTATTTTGGAGAAATGAGGGTTTCAAAATGCATTTTGCGGGGTACGCAACCTGGCTTTTAGGAACAGGGCGTATGTACATAGCTGCCCTTAAGGCCGGGTGCATACGCCCGATATTTTCCCCATTGAGAAAATATCGGGGTACGCAGGTCAGCAGTGCATGACCCGCGTACCCCAAAGGGCGCATCTTTAAACCCCAAGACCTCCAAAAAATCAAATAAAAACCTAAAAATTAATTCTAAACGGATGGAAATTAAGAGAAGGATGTTGTAGAATATCTGATGAGACGGCGTTCGATTCTGACGGTCGGATTCTCCGCAAAGTCCACGGGAAGTTTCTTGTCAAAAGCCCTTTTCTCTCCCTCAACAGTAAAATGGTAAAAATGACATGGTAAAAAGTCTTTTTATAGGTTTTTTGGATAAATGAATGCTAGGTTTGTTTATTTTTCACCATAAAGAGATATTTTTCAATGTATTTTTGCCTATCTTAAATAGGTATGAGTAATGTGTTGTTTTTGTGCAGGACAAAGGGACTTTAGGGTAAACTATCATTTTTCACGAACCAAGAAATCAGAGTCATCTTTTAAGCCCTTTTCTGACTCCTAAAACATGAAAAGATTGCCGAGCGTTTCTTTTACACTTGCTAAAACGGAATTAAAAGACGGTCCTCTTATAGCCCTTTTCTGACCGTAAAAACACGAAAAGATTGCCGGGTTTTTGTCGTTTCAAACTCGATATTGGAAATAAAACGACGTGTCCTTGATCGCTTTTTACTTTTCAGGTCAACGGCACTAAACATGAAAGTACTCCTTGGTCGCAAGATCAAGCGGTTCTCTCAGGTATTATTTTATACTTTTTCGGGCTTGGGAGACACAAATTTACGAAAAAGTTCACCTTGGAGTCTTCTTTAGTTTTTTTCAGACTCTCTAAAATTGAAAAACGCCGAGTTTGTCCTATACTGGACTCGTTAAAATTTCACAGTAAAGGACCTGTTCGATTACAAACAGGAACGGACCACTCCTTCTTAGGGTCTGAATCTAAACTAAGTTGGACTCATCCGAAGGATGAGCTTATAATCAAGCATATGTTATCCTCCTCAAGCTTGTAAAAAATAAAGAGGTACTTGCCAGAAATGGTGGGGGAAAAGAGAGAAGAATGAACCTATTTGTTATCCTTTGTTACAGAAGAACCTTATCACCGCTCTTGAACACGACACTCTTTAATTCACCTGGGTTGGGAAATCCTTTGCCTTAAAGTTGATCAAACCACTTTGAAAGTCTTCAACCGTTTCCGGGTATTAACTTTGGGTCAATCGTCACCAAGCCATCTGTTGTGTCGTTATGTGTTCAAGAGGTCTCTGTATATAAACCATTCATATGCAAAATACTTGTCATCCATTTTGACCATCCCTGAGTCAGTCCTTACAGCAACATTTCTTCAACTTGAACAATGATTTCGTGTTGTGGGTTTGCCTGCAACGGGTCGCTTTCTATCGACATCATGACATTATCTAGAAAGATGACTTAGAGATCGTTAGTACCTTGAGGTCTGCATGCATCAATGGCAGGTTTCTCGCCTTTGACGACAGTTTACATCATTGACTTTCGATCAAAGGACTCCGTGACGTGTTCGACAACAACCCATTCATTCACATTTCATGGATTGTACTGGGTACTTTGAGAACCATTGACATCACTGGTGGTCTCTCTCACACTTGTTAACAGTTTACATCATCGACTGGTAATCAAGTGGTTTCTACCATGTTCGACATCGACTCATTTATTCGCATGGGTAGAGTCGTACCAATTCGGGAAGTAGAAATGAGGACCTTGGATCTAGTTTCCACCATCCAGGCTGCGAGGAGTTTTGTATTCATTATATAGTAGACTAATCATAAACAGATGGCTGCGTCCATACTGTGTCTACAAAAGTCTATAATTGTGATGTACTGCAAAATCATTCCTGTATCAGAGCAGTAGTTAGATTGTTAGTTAAAGTTTTCAATCTGAGTATGGGAATGCCTACCTCAGCGATGATATCATCTTATATATGTATTTTGTGTTGAATATTTGCAGGTTCTGACCAGGCTCTCCGCAAGATACTCCTTGAAATGATAAAGTACTTCACCCTTCCTAGATCATATAAAACCCTAATCTACTACAGGCTTCGCACTTTAGGGGGCAATCTGTTACACTAAAAAATGTCACCATGACTGTTTGCAGTTTGTATGGCTCCATCACCTGTCATACTATCCTCCTTGGCAAGTCTCATACCTCTGTTTTCCATGTCAAACTCAAAGAAAGAGAGAAAAGTCATTTAAAGTCAAGTTATCTCTGGTACGCAGTTTCTCTCAGCTTTACCTGCGGGTACGCAATCCAAGTTCACAATACCTGCGTACTTATACGCTCTGTCTGTAAAGCAATGGGTGCGTACTCCTGTAAAGGTCAATAAGCGCAAGTTTCACTCCAAAAAAGTTACTTGTGGTTATTTCTAGAGCATTCTAGAAGCTTGTTTGACGTGTATGGAGCGCCTCCAGATGGTTCATGTATCCCTATAGAAGAGGAACTTATCCCATCAAGAGGGGAGCTAAACCACCCAAAAGAGGGGCTTATCCCATTGATGGTGGACCTGATTAACTTCCTCTACAGCACTATAAATACATGCATTGGACCAGAGAGAGGGGAGGTTGAAAGCTGAACATTCCTAAGGGTAGATGCTGCTGGAATTAGGACTTCCTTGTATAAGCTTGTGAGGAGAGATTACCATCTTTACTTGTTGTATTTGGAAGTGGGTGAGCTGATCAGAGTAAAGGAGGACTCTTGTGGACCCTGGGAGGAACTTGCACAACACCAAGGCTCAGGTTGTAATGGTTTCTTTTGTTACCTTTTAATACAAATAAGTCCATTCTTCTCAACAATTTGTTATTTATGAGTTGTTTCATATACTCCTTGGTCTATATGTTAAATGTGTTTTATTTTATGTGATATTCAGGTGCTATTTAATCGTTTGATTGTTAGTGAATGCAGGTTTCGAAGAGAAGGAGGAGCTCATCCGGATCAACGAAGCTGGACTACTACAACAGCGTTGGGTTACAGGTAAGATCTAAAATACTTGATTTCACATAGTATAAATGCATATTTAGAGAAGGATTGCTCCTATTTGTCTTGTTTGTCACTAGAAAGTCTTAGGCTTCTAGGGAGGTCGGTTGTGTCCGCACCGTCGACTCTTTCCGCGTGACAATTACTATGAAATATAATTCTCCATCTAAGCCTTTTGTCCCCATAGGACCACATAGATCAGTATGTATCAATTCCAATGGATATGATGCAAAGTGTTCTTTTGTTTTAAATCTGCATTTTGTCTGCCTGTTTTGCCAACAGGCCTCACATAGTGTGTTGGAAGGTTTTGAGATTTTCAGCATTTCTCGTACTGCTTCCTTTTTGCTTATCCTAAAAATATTGTCAAAGTTTATGTGACCCATTCGTTTGTGCCATAACCAACTTTCATCTTCTTTAGCTAGTAGACACGCTTTAGTTGCTTCATCTAGAACATATATATCAATTAGATCTCGACTTGCTGTATCCACAATTTTACATACCTGCCTTTCCCGATTTCAAATTTTGTGGAGTTGAATAGCATTGTGTGTCCTTGATCACACATTTGTCCAACACTGAATAGATTTTGATTCATGTTTTCAACGAATAGAACATTCTTGGCTAGAGCATTTTTTCTTCCGAGACTAGTTGTACCTGATCCTATAACATTTGAAGATCCATCATTTCCAAAGGACATGGTTCCATCCTTCTTCTCTTTCATAGATACAAATTTCTTTCTATTTCTAGTCATATGTGTTGAGAAACCTATATCAACATACCACACATCTTTGTTGTTTTGAGCCTCGAGAGCAGGAGCACAATTATCAGCGTTCTTCTTCTTCCACGTTTGTTCATTCTGTAGCTTCAAAGATTCTTTTGGAGGATTTTCAAGTCTACAGTCTCTGGCTATGTCCAAAGTTTTGACATTTGTAACATTCAATATTACTTCTTAAATGTTCAAATCTATTGATGTTTCATTGATCCCTGGGAGGTTCATATTTTACAGATCTCCTGGATTTGTATTGGTTCCTAGGGTACGTGCAACATTCTATAGCTTTATGACCAAATTTTCCACATGAATAACAATATCGATGAAAAATATGTTGGTACCTAGATGGAAATCTTTGTCGGGGAATCGTCTTCCGAGTCTTTTTTTGCAAATCTTGTTCAATGACATCTACATGCTTGTTGGATCTGATAGGTTCATTGTATTTTGTTGTAGAAGGTCCTACTTCTTCTTCTTTGTAACCGAGGCCAGTTCTATCGTTGTAATATCATTGATTGTTGATGAGTTCTTCCAACGCACTTGAGTTGTAGGCATCGTTTTGGATAGTTTTTCCCTTCTTCACTTCCTTACGCAGTGAGACTACTTCAGCTTCTAATGCTTCCCTTTCTCAGTTGATTTCTTCCAACTTCTTTTGAATTGACTCTTCAATACATTTGTGTTCTTCAAATTCAATTTTGAGACCTTGAACTTGTTCTTCAAGAGTATTAGAATGGATCTTCTCAGCCTTGATCTCTTTTACAATCTTGATTGCCTCCTTAGAAAATTCTTCTATGGTCAACCCTTCTTCTTCATTGTTTTATACCTCTTGTTTATTGTTCTTGGCCATAAACAATACTCTCTCATTGGCTTCTTCTTCACTGTCACTGTCCTCATCAGATGATGAGATATCTTCTTTAGAGAGAAAGTTACTTTTGAATCCTTTCTCCTTGCCTTGCTTGTTGAATTTCTTAAAGCCTTTATTTCCTTTTGAGTTTGCATCACTTCTGTTTGGACATTTTGCTACAAAATTCCGAACCTCACCAAAACTGAAACATATCAATGGAATTTTACCTTTGAATTTTCCCTTACCAATTTTTAGTTTTCTCATAAAGTAAGCATATTCTCCATCTAAAAAATCTTCTTCATCATCTTCCTTTACTTCACACTTGCAGGTGAAAGTGCAGGTCTTTGCCTTTGAAGTTTATTTGTCCTTATTGGTTTTCCTAGATGCAACGGATGCAGTTTCTAGATGTGAAGTACCCTCTTCTTCATCAAGTCTCATTTCATATTCTATGAGAACTTCATGTAATTCCTCTTTGCTAGCTTTGTCCAGATCTGAACTGTATTATAAGACCAATACCTTTGGGTTGAATCTTCTTGGTAATGTTCTAAGAATCCTTTGTATAATAGTCTTCTTGTCAACAAGCTCTCCCAATCCTTCTAGAGTGTTGATTATTTCATCAATGTGTTGGAAGTATGCAACCATGTTGTCATCTTCTTTCTTCTGAGTTGCTCAAATTTTTCTCTGTAGATTTGAAGCTTTACTTCTTTGACATTTGAGTCACTTGCATATATATTATCAATCTTGTCTCATACATTTTTTGTGGTTTTACAACCCAAAACCTTATGATAAGAAGATTCAATAAGTCTGCTGATAATAATATTCTTTGTTTTTGCATCATTTACCAAATTCTTCTTACCTTGTTCATCCGCGGTTGGTGTAAAGCCATTTTGAACATTGTCCCATACTTCGTAACCTTGTGCCAAGAGATAGACCTTCATTCTTCCTTTCCATAGTGCATAATTATTTTCTATGAATAGAGGTACACCATTCTTGGTATGCTCCATGACCTCCTTCCAGTTGTTAAAATTCTATTGAAGGAACCAAGCTCTAATACCAATTGCTGGAAAATACTTGGGGGGGGGGGGGTGAATCAATATTCCTTAGCAATTAGCACTTTTAAATATTTTCAAAGCATTAGCTAATATTCAATTATTTTTAATGTTTATGCAGTAATAAAAGTAAATAAAAGAACCCAGGAAGCACAAATATTTTAGGTGGAAAACCCCCTCCGGGTCAAAAACCACAGAATTATTTTCTAATAAATTCTTTAATCTTCAGCCCCGACTAAAATGAAAGAAACAACTTCCTAGAATTCTATAAAAGCACTCTTCTCCAGCTCCCACTGGATGGATTCTCTAGTGCCCAAGATTCTTCAGTAGTCAACTGAACGGGTTCCCCAACACCCAATGAACTACAACTCACCCTAGCACCACCCTACCACCCTGAAGTTTACACAGGCTTGAACCTATTGGTGACTTCATGCACCAGCCTAGCACCACCCTACCACCCTATAGAAGAATAAAAGAATAATGGAATCCCGTAACAGGGAAAATGGTCCACTTTACAATGATATAGAATGATGTAGAAGAAGATGACACACTAGATCATAACCCCAACTATGACACAACCACCTAATGATGATCCTAGACCTCTTGATACTACCTCTTCAACTCTTGGCAGATAGACATGTGTACAAATTTTACAAAGATTCTTTTATAATTACTTTGTACAGTGATACTTTTACAATGTCTGTATTCAGTGTTGCCCACTTGTAGACTTCATGTGGTGAAATTCTCGCCGTTGTTCTGCACCTTGATTGCTACTCTTGTCTTGCTACCCTTTCTCATTCTTCAAAACATTAGATTATTGGTGAGCACCAGTATTGTAGAAAGATTTCTGCAACTCCTGGGCTACCAACTTTACTTTTATCAACCCGATAGTTCGTAACAAACTTGGAGGTGTCGATGTTGTATGCACAGGTACTAGTTCTCATTGCAGGTTGTCACTTGGTCAGCCAGTGCAAGATCAATAGGAGCTCAAGCCAACTTCTATGGATCTCAGAAGAAGCTCTATCTGTGATGAAAGAAAGAAATATTACTCTACAAAAGCTATTCTACTTGTAGAAAGGAAAAAGACTGGAATGCAAAGCAAAACCTAGTAAACCCTAATTAACAAGTGAATTCTACTTTTGCCAAAATCACCATGAAAACCATGAAAGAAATGCCATTACCTACTCAAGGAAGTAAAAAACATCTAACCATGCTATTTATAGAAGTAAATAAGCAAAAAACATATTTTTGGATTTTTGTGTGTGTTTATGTGAATTTAACATACTTCTAATTTATTGTGTGCGGCGAACACGTGGCATTAGAGGGAGGTTTTGGAGCTTGAGAGGATGTAAGATGGTGTGGATGGGTCTTAGGAGGTATTAGGTGGCTTTCTGGAGGCCTTTTCCAAACTCAGCCTTCCAAAGAAAGCCTTCAAGAAAAACTACAGGAGGACACAGGAAAACTATAGGAGGAAAACAGGGTAACTACGGGATTCCTACAGGAGGAGGCCGAGAGAAATTTCCATTGTTTTGAGGGTGTGAGAGTGGGTGGAAAAGGTGGATGAAGGTTGGAATGAGGTGTTAGGGCACCTAAGATCTACCATGAACCACCAAGAGAGAGAAAGATGATTGGGTTTGCTCAAGGAGAGAGGAAGAAGTTCTATGAAAAATGAAGGAAACTAAGGTAGAATGGAGGTGAGGTTTGGGAGACCTATAGGGAATGGATAAGATGAGGGATGTGATTGCTGACAAGTTGGCCTACTGCTGGAAGAGATCTACTGCATAGAAACTAAGAAAATCAAGCAACTATCTAAATGAATGAATTCTAGGAAAAACAGACTTTTGCATTAAAATGGCCTAAACTATGATGCATGGAAGGAAATGCTAAGAAATGCTGAAAGAAAGAAAAGCATGTAAGAGGACTATTGTAAATCAGGAAATGAACTTGATGAAGAATATCTATAGCAAAGCAAAACTAGACTATCAACTTACTAAAGAGCTGTAAACACTAAAAGTCCTAGGAATGAGGAAAATCTGTGTTTTTGGGGCAGCAAGAGAGTCTTTGCCTCAAATAATGGTCCCAGAGGGAGGAAGAGAGGCCAAGGCACTATTTCAAGCCTTTTGAATCTTTTCCAGTCACTACTTAACCTACTACAAAAAGTACAAATGGAAGCAGACTACTAAATCATCAAAAGCAACCTATTCTTAACCATAAAAAAAAATACATCTAACAGCAAATTAATCTACAAATTGAAGTAAAGCATACGAATACAAGTAAATAGAAGCTTGGCTTCTTGGATTGGGCCCTGACCCAAGAGCTTCATCCCTCTGAGGTAACTGAGTTCTAGCTCAAAAAGGATTCCATCTTCATTATCAAAAAATAACAAGATTACATAAAACTGTCACAAAATAGTAAGCTCGAAATTTGAGCAGTGTTTACATACGAAAAAATCTGACCCTATTGAGGCCCTAGATCTCTCTACTTATACATCTGAAGCAACCAATGGCTTCCTTAAAATCAGGGAGGCTTGGCTCCCAAAACTCGAGATAACTATCAGTCATACTCCACTTGCTCGGCTGCCTTCTAGTGCATGATTCGGCTGCTTGTACTTTGAGATGAATGAAGGGTACTTCGAAGTGAGTAGTAATAAATGAGGGGGATTCCTTCCTATAAGTCCTCTCGTCTGTCTACTTTGAGTTATTGCTACCATTTGACCATTAGATCCTTGAATTTGTCCTCGAAATCCATTAATAATCTCTATTAAATACATGTTAGACCACATGGCATCATAACTAACTCAACTCACTCTATAAGCATAAATATAATTAGAAAATCATACAATAAGCTAAGAGAATGGTTGATTTGACTAGGTTAGGATGTAAAATGAGCCCATATAATTACCCATTTATGAGGCTCATCATCACCCCCCTACTCAAGGTGTTGCTCATCCTTTGAGCAACTTAGTCAATCTCCTCATCTTTTATGGCCTGTGGCCTCCCTAGGATCCCACACTTCTGATGTGGTCTACTCATGTTGGTCATAAAACCTAGTTGTTTTGTCTATGTCCTTCTACTACTCGTCCTCTTCTTCTTCTCTCCTGCCTTCCAGCATGCCTAATAAGAGTGGGGGGACTCAGTTTGAGACCAATCAAATTGACCTTCAGCCTTTTCATGGAGTGCTTGTACATTGGCACTCTTTTCAATGCCTCCCTCAACCTCATTGGGGAATGGTATTCTCTAATTTGCAAGCTATGGGGTAGGGTGTTCCATATTCTCATGTAGGCATGCACACAATCATTCCCAAGTAGCCCTTGCATATCTTCAAAGTGTGCAGTGGATTGTGCCTGATTGCTAGATATCTAGGGGTAATCTGAGGGTCATTGGCAAGCAGTTTGTTTGTGCTGATGAGTACCATAGGATCTGATGGCTCACCTCTTATCATTAATGGTTCATTCTGCTCTTTTATCATCAATATTTTAATTTCTGTTGCCCTTAATTCTTCATGGTTCATCCATGAGGCCATGGCCATTAATTATAGGTCTCCTAGCTTGGCATTGGGGTCCCACACATTCATGTTTGTGAGGGTCATATTATGTAGGTAGAACTCTACCATCTTTGCTTTATCCTCTGAGGTGCTTTGGTCACACAGGTCCATGAACTGCCTATAGTCTTGGAAAGGCATTGTGCCTCTTTGTGCCAAATTCTTTATTTGGAATTGAAGCCATTAGTCCTTTAGATAGAGGCTTAAGATTTTGTAATGCTTCCATGGATAAACTGGCCATGTATGTCAAGTCTCTTTCTCTTGCAGTTGCCTCTTTAGGATTTCATTCTCATTTTCAAGATGGCTTCTTGTGATGGCTTCTCTGTCTCTAAGAGAACTCAATTCTCTACCCATTTCCCTGAGCTTGTGTTGGGGGCCTGTTGGGCATGGAATCCCCCCACGACATGTTTTGGGGCTCAAAGCTCAAGCTTTGATCTAATATTGTTGTAAATCTCCACAAATTGCGGGCACAAAAGTATGTTAGAGTCATAGGGTTGTCCGCCTTAGTTTTGAATGTAATGTCGGCCTACCCATGGTCCACGAACCATGGGATTGTATAAATAGAGCGAGGCTCTAAGTTGTAAAGACACATCAGATCAGATAGAGAGAAAAGTAGAAAAGAAGAGCAAAAGACTAAGTTTGTCGTAGGGTAGGAAAAGGCTCTACACTTGAGTGCACAAAGGTCTAGTAGAGTCCACAACTGAGTGCACGGACCCCTGCAGTTGAGTGTGTAGGGCAGAGTCGAGTCTATAACCAAAGGAAGATAATACTAAAGAGAATTTTTATCTCAATTCCGTGTATCTGCTCTTGGGTTATTGTTTGTTAGTATGAATTGCAATTATACTTTTTATTTACTACGCACACTTGTATGAATGAATTATATTGCTAATAATGCTTTACACCTACAAATAAGCTAGGTTAATCAACTAATCATGGAATACTAGTACGACATTGGGTAATAACAAGGTTCAACCCCCAAGTAGGGCGACGCGAAGGAAGAATTAAAGGCTAAGAAGTACGGGTAAATTTGCGTAGTGATGTGCGCGCAGGGTCAAATCACAGACCACCTGAACTCATCAGACATCCTAGGGTGCGAAAGCCTGGTTCTAGCACCTTTTGATACTACTTCGAGTGAGACCTCGGTTCGCGCTCTGCAGGCTGTTGTCAAAAGGGCCAGTAGTACTGGGATTTGTTTGGCTAAATCACCTCCGAACCTGGGTCAGGGCCATACAAGCAAACAAAAACTTCTCAAAACTTTCTCAACTATTCTTCTTTCCTCAAGTGTCTCACCATGAGATCTTATTTCAGTAACCAACCCACTTACATGTTTAAAAGATGAGCCTATATTCTCATACTCTTTCATACAAAGTGTTTCAAAATCTCTCCTCAACATTTGTAGCTTTGTTGTCTTGACTTTTTCCATGCCTTGATAGGATATCTGGAGGTGTCCCATGCTTGCTTGGACTTCATTGTTGCTGCAACCCTTGGGAAAATACTTTCATGAACTGCTTCGAAAATATAAAACAGGGCTTTTGAATCCTTCTTCCTATTGCCTTAACAAAGCTTTTTTTGATTGAGATAAGGCATTGTATCCTGCTGCATTTGTTGGTTCTTGAAAACCATTCTCCACCAAATCCAAAAAGTCTTGAGAAGAAAGCAGGGCCTTCATTGCAATAGCTCAATAATCATAATTTTTTCCATTAAACTGAGGTATATGAGGATTAGTCAAGCTTGTGCTTAATATTGAAATTTCTGAGCATAAAAAAAAAACTTTATATCTTTTGGTAAATATCTAAGCAATTCTTACTGCTAGTAAAAACGCTTGCTTTTACACTAACAATATTTAACCCAGTTTGACACCATGTTAGAAATATTTTAAAAAAAATCATTTTTGCAGAGGGGCAGAGAGTTATGATTTTCGCGAAGCTACTTTTACGCAGCTAGATTCGCGCACCGCAAAGCTACTTTTGCGCAGCTATCTTCGCGCACCTTGGAGCTGATTTCGCATAGCTACCTTCGCACATGGAGGAGCTATTTCAAAGACTTAATTTATAATATTCACTGACAGAAAAAATAACAAAGTCGGCTTGGAGAAACATGATAAAAACTTTGTATTAAATTCTAAAACATGAAAATACATTCACATGAGGTTGCAGCTCATTCACTAATTAAAAACTAAAATTTCACGTAGAATAACACAAAGTAAAATACTGTAACTGTTGTTTTCATGCGCCCACCAAAATTTGCTCCACCATTTTCTTACAAAATGACTTTTACATTCATATATAACTCAACATACAATTTTACATTTAATTCATGACAGAGAAAAGTAATTAATATGATGTTTTTGTTGAGTGTAATCATAATGTGCAGGTGTTTCTGGAGTGTGGGCAATATTTGCTGAATAAATGCTTGCCCATATCTATTTACCAAAGTACATTGACTGCTTTAAATTCCTTCCTGCGTTTCAGAATGCTTCATGTCTGGCTTCAGTCCTTCCATCTTCAAACAGAGATGCAACCTGCAAAAAACGTCTGACAAGTATGGCTGCTGTCAGTCTATTTATTGCGGTGGTTGGGATTATTATTTCCAACATCAAGCAGATTAACATTTTCCAGATTCACAACGACTTTTTGCTTTGGATGATTTCCTACGATCGGATCCTCCACAAGTTGGTTACAAAATGACATGGAGGAATTCACAATTTCTTGATTTGTAAAAAAATTAAAGGCATGATATGAACATTACAGTTACTGCAGGCAGAACCATTGCAAGCATTTGGATTCACCATTTCAGTGTGTTGCACCGCAATTTTTATTCTAACAGGTCTAGGTTTGATCGTGTTAATTTTGAAAGTTTTCTATCTTTGCTATTCCTGTGGCGGCACCTTATTTTGTAGATGAATGTTCCAATGGTTCTTGATTTCGTTCTCTGTGCGCCCAGGCAACTGCCCTGCTATCAGCAACCACCTACATGGTAATGACATAGTCAAAAATCAACATTCTGAAAGTTCTTGATCGATTAAATAATTTTTCTCTCGATTGTCTATTTGTAAATATCTTGATTTGCAAATATATGGATTGATTAATTATTTTTATTTTTATGAAATTTTATATTCAAATTAAAATAAAATTTTCTTTTATTATTACTATAAGTTTTAATATTTATCAAATTTCAAAATATTCTTCAAATCGACAAAATAAAAAACTCAATAATTTTTTCCGGTCTACACACCATAAATCCACATACTTGTTGCCAAGAAGCTGGTGCAGCCGAATAATAATGTCATCCTCATCGATGGAAATATTACCACATTTAATGTGGGGGCGAAGATAATTCATCCAACACAATCTACAACTCTTTCCACAACGCTAAAGACCTGCAAAAACAAATTCGCTCCACTTATTTAACCCATCAATACCTATTTAAGAATGTATCAATACGCTACTATTGCAGGTTTATTGCGACACGCTTGCTCTTTGGGGGAGAACTCTCCATCTTCCAGTGCCATGAATTCAAATGTAGTCACACAGAATCATATCCCCTTCAGCCTTCAAGGGCCCTTGATTAAGCCCTTGTTTTGAGTAGCAAGGAGCTCTACCCATCTTAGATATATTCTCTTCTGCAACTCCACACCTGACGATCTGCTCTCCTGGCTCCTGCTTGGTCACTTATATTTTGTTGGACCTTTGAGTATATATTGAAAAAAGACTTAGCTTCACCTACACATAAAGGTTACTGCGTAAATCTTCGGCTAGTGAAGAGCTGCATATCAGCCATATATATTCTAAAGGGAATCTCCTTGCAGATATAGTATTGGTGGGCATCATTCTATAGATTGTAGATTTTGGGTATATCTAGGAATATAATGGTAAATGTTCATTGTTGTGTTGGGCATGGAATCCCTCCACAGCATATTTCGGGGCTCAAAGCCCATGTTTTGACCAAATGATGTTGTAAAGCCCCACGAATTGTGGGCGTGGAAAGTATGTTAGATTCATAGGGTTTTCCAACCTATTTTTGGGCGTAATGTCGGCCTACCCATGGTCCACGGACCATGGGATTGTATAAATAGAGTGATGCTCTAAGTGTAACAAGAGAATAAGTCTAATAAATTGAGTTGAAAGTGTAAAGTGTGTCTTGGGTTGTACAGTAGGAGAAGGCTTTGTAGCTGAGTGCGCAGAGGCCTAGAAGCTTGCCGCTAAGTGCGCAGACCCCTACAGCTGAGTGCACAGGGTGGATTTGAATCTGTAACTAAAGAAGAGAATAATAAAGAGAATTTTTATCCAAATTTTGTGTATCTATTATTGAGTTATTTCATGTTTGATATCAATTGCAAATATACTGTTTATTTACTGCGCTAACCTAGATGAATGATTTATATTGCTATGTATAACTTAACGCATACAAGCAGGCTAAGTTAAATCAACTAATAGTGGAATACTAGTAAGGGCTTGGGTAATAACAGCATTCGAGCCCCGAGTAGGGTTGTGCGAAGGCAACATCTCAGGCTGTGAGGTACGGGTAATTGCGCATAGTGACGTACACACAGGATCAAACCACGGACCACTTGAACACATCAGACATCTCAAGGGTGCAAAAACCTAGTTCTAGCACCCTCCCATACTACTTCCGGTGAGACCTCAATCCGCGCTCCACGGACTATTGCCGAAAGGGCCAGTAGTACTGGGCTTTATTTGGCTAAATCACCTCTAAACCTAGGTCAAACCCCAATCTAGGATCTGCATAAGGGATGTCTGATGTCGTGTCATTGGAATTCGACAAAGAAAGAAACTGAAGGTTGGTTGGATAAAAAATTCACGATTTTTCGACACAGGAAAATAGGAATATGAGAGTGTCGAAGGAACAGTGGTTAGAGTGCTACTTATATACGAAAATCCATGAAATTTTCTTTGCATCCTTCCCCTCTGAGTTGTATGAGTGGATCACGAAGCTAGTAGACAGTTAGGGAAGGTGTAGACTCGACAAAACTATTGTGTGGACTCCAGAGTTAGTGCGTAAGATAGGAGCATCAGAGGATAATATCACATGCGCTGTGGACCATTGGTTCAATCGGATTATAGGAGGGTTTATCACCGAATTCACGGTAGACATGTCAGTTAGCTACAATGAGGCGAAACGACACTTCCTCAAAGGACCACGAGGTAAGTATATTAAATCTTTGAACACTCAGATTAAAATGCTACTGTATGAAAAGTGGGTTATGCGAAGAAATTTATGTTTGGGGCTACACGAAGAGGGAGGATCTATAAAAACGAAGGTAGAGAAAAAATAGAAACTAGCCCCTTGATTTTGCCTCAGCGAGAAAGTGAGGAAGAGCTCACGAAAGTTTCACCAAGAAGTTTGATCAGTCTGATAAGGTAGAGAATTCCACGCATACCACCCCCACCTACACCTCCAACAGCTTCACCATCTTCACCCCCATATTTTCCCACACCACCTCTACCACCACCAAAGTTCAATATGGCCAGCGTGATAAAATTGTTGATGTTCAAAGGAGTATGGAACGAAGATCTGGACTAGTTTTGGTTCATGGTAAAGGATGTACGGGAAGCACAAGGAGTCACGAATGACAACATAAAGAAGGCAACATTGTTAAACACATTCCAGGATCGTGCACTAACATGGTATATTAAGCATTCTAATGACCATCCAAATGTGGGGATCGCAGATATCCAGGCTGCACTGAACAGGGAATTTAGGAGGCCAAAATCAGAGACATAGCCGATTATCGGGTTTAAGGAAATCACAATGCTTCCAAGCGAGACACCCTAGGAGCTAGATCAGAGACTGAAGGGTATGATTTGTGAAGCCAACATGACCCTGATGGATGGGCAAGACTACGCATGGTTTGTAGCATCACTAACACCGCATCTAAGGACCGCACTGTCACAACAGAAGCTATCTACTCAGGCTGAAGCCTTGGAGGTTGCAATGAGACTGCACAAGACCCAAATACAAGATCCTAGCTTGAAATAAGACAGAACAACTCACCCAGAAGCATGCGAGGAGGTATGGTGCATAAAATGCAAAGGCCAGGGACATGACAAAGACCATTGTCCAGTCTTCGCAAACTACTTGGCGGGAGGAGGACCAATGCCATTGAGACCAGTGGCACAAGTGGGACTAAGCACGGTGCATGCATTATGGTATGCAATTTGTTAGATAGGAGGGAAGCATGCTACATATAATTTCCACCTATTACAGAAGTATATGCAGACATCCCAATAATTGTTCTATAATTTTTATGGGTTGGTAGGCCATGATGAGCGCACCTATAGAAGCTATGAACGAATGATGGATCAGACTCCTACCTATAGAGTTCAGACCAAAACATGAGCCTCGATCAAAATACGGGGATGGAGCGCACTGTATTTCAAGGGTGCGGACGAGGTCTAGGTGGAATGGGACCAGGAAGGGGTCGTGGATAGCTAATTTGTTACAATTGTGGAGGGCCAGGGCATTATGCCCGTGATTGTACAAATTTGACGAGATCATCATGTTTATATTGTACCCAGTTTGACCATGAGACAGAGTACAGCCCCACACTGGTAGCAAGGTTGCGCGATAAAGGAATATTGTAGCCTCCCCCAACCTGCAAATGATGTGGTATGAGTCGCGCGAGGAGGACCTGAATGTAAACATCGTGCTCTAAAGTGGTATCAAGACAAGATATCACAAAGGTAAGTAGCCAGAAGAAAGTTCCTGGGTTCGCAAGTCTCCAGCAAAGGAAACAGAGTTCGATCTAGAGCGTGGGAAGGAGACATTCATGGAAGTTAAGAAAAGCTTCACAGAGACCTCCACTTAAGGTAGTAAAGAAAAACTGGAACTGGAGATGGACCCCTCAATGCTTTCTACCTTTCTAGAGACATGCCTGAAGCTATTACACAACAACAAGGCTGTGAAGGGACTGCAAGAACTGATCACTAGATGTGCTGAATTAGGGGAACCGCATGTAGTCTAGAAGCTCCGGAAGCACATGATGAAAACAAGAAGGGAGATGAGATTAACTCCGCAAATCGGGGAATATGAAATGGATCAAGTGATTTTAGATTTAGGATCGCATGCGAATGTACTGCCAAAGAAAACATGGGAACGCATGGGTAGGCCAGTGTTGCAATGGTCTCTTATTCAATTGAGAATGGTAAACCAGCAAAAGATCCTACCGATTGGGGGATTGCAGGGAATAACGGCACACATTAAAGGAGCGAGTGTGCTTGCAGATTTTGAAGTGATAGAGATTGTTGATTACAGAAATCCCTATCCCATGCTACTGGGATTAAATTGGGCCATTGCTATGAACAGAGTGATAAATATAAAGAAGTGCAAGATGATTTTTGAGAAAAAATCATTGTACGTAGTGGTACCTTTAGACCCTACAAAATGATCACATTACATAGAGCTAGTACGCAAGATGAGAGTGACGATAATCTATACTGTATCTACAAGATAACTGCTTGGGAAAAGGATTGCGTGAATCCTACAATAGATGGCAAGATTTCATGGGAGCGCGAAAGCTCCTTCACATCAGATTCAGATGAGGAAATAGAACAATGGCAGAATAGGTTGCACGAGGTAACCACACTCAATTGCAACATGATGATAAAGTCACTACGCTATGTAGAAACAGAAGCAAGAGATCAGCCTATGTATGATGGACTGACCGCACTAGATGATTTCTAGAATGAATTTGAAAGAGAAGTACTGGAACAATAATGTTTTGATGCTCTAAGATGGGCGCTGCGCGCTACGCCCATAAGGTGGTGGGGTATGCACCAGCAGAATTTTGAGGACTGACACGAATGCAGAAGGGTGATGCTTATATAGTTTGGAAAGCCTCAGCTGTGGATGGAAGCCGGGTATGATGGACAAAACAGCCTGTGCGCCCACCTCTCTAGATGGATACAGGCGTATGGTATACAACCTGCATGAACACACACCATCCTCATGATAGTAAACAGGAACAACAAGTAAAAGCGGGCAAGATGAGGGTGAAAATGACGAAGTATGATAAGACCAAGCGTGCCAAAAAGTATATGCGGGGAAGCCTTTGACAAGGTATGCGAAGTGCTAAACACAGTCCTCCATGTGAGATGCACTAACTAGGACTTGCGCATACCAACGGTTCTATGGGCTTATAGGACCATGTGAAAACCCTGACCACGTAAGCACTTCTAAAGTCGAAATATGAAGCAGGGGTTGTAATCCGTATGGAGCATGCAAAGCCTAGTTCGTGCATAGCAAAACTTGTAGATACGATGGTTTATGAGGCCCGAAATGAAGGAATCACACAGCCATGAGAATCATAACACATAGGACTTGAGGAAGATATCCAACGAGGAAATGTTAAACTCCACAAACTTGAAAAAGAAAGGGTACGATTAAGGAAGAAAAGTACTTTCATGGACGCGGAGGTCCATAAGCAGGAACACGAGATCAAGGACACATTTCTCATCAAAAAACCTAGGATGGTAAGGCAAGGTGCATACAATCATACTGAAAATTTTGTAAACTATCGACGTGAACTAGTTAGTCTGTTGCCTTGGCTTGGACCGCATATCGCCAAGCATAGTGACCAGGGCAGTGCATTGCAAGTGGTAAAGTGCGCGATGCCAACCACAACAATGGAAGGTGGGGATTCTCTATGAACCACGGTGGAGGACGGGATGAAGCCCCACACAGCTGGTGCAACCACCTCACAAGCTGCGGGAAGGATAGTCTTAGCACTCCAAGCAGTTGAAAGGAAACACAGAGCTATAAACTATTCTGCCTAGGAGCTGCACAATATTGGGGATGAGCGCAGAAGTAGAGCATCACAAGGTCCACAACTGTGCACGGAGGGCTACGCTACTGTGTGGGTTGGCTGGAAAGTGACTATTGAAGTCATTATTCATGATGGGATGCTCGATTTGAGGCCAAATGGGGTGGGTGGCAAGCATTTAAGACACGATTTATGGGAAAGATTTGGGAAAATCTACTACCAAGAAAGCATTAATGGACCAAAATTGGGGGGAATAGTTGAATTCAAATTCAAAAAGCGTTATAAAACATGAATGGCTGCCCAGAAAACAACACTTGGTCGTTTGAGAATTGAGTGATTGAGAAGAGTACTGAGCATTGAGAGCTGAGCGATAATTGAGCCTTTGAGTTCGCGAATCATAGAATACAACCTAGATACAATGGCAGCAACTAAGGATGGTTTGGGAATTAAAAAGGTAACCATCGGTGAGGCCGCGTAGACCCCATGGCGAGGATGTTCTAGAAGGTATTGGGGTTATAGCAGAGATCCCCAAGTCATCACATATGCCAAGGCCCAAGAAAGATTAACGAGCAATGGCCCTCATACGCGTGTCCTCTAGGAACTCGATGCGCAACAAGCTCTCAATGGTATAAAAAGTGAAAGCTGTAACGGTCGACACAAATGAGGAGGAAGAAGATTTGTAGGCCCTTATCATCACAAAAGAATAAGACGAAGACATGGAGGAGGATATTCAACCTACATGCTCTACAACAAAACTGCTTGCATATGTCCCTTCACAGAAAGGGAAGACCAAAGAGCTGAAGGACCTAGACGAAACCAAGAGTTCACTCTAGACCCCACTCCTCCTGAATCGCATTGTGTTTGAAGATTGGGACCTTGCTGACTACAAGAAGTTCCCTCACCTGGAGACTAGTAACCTCATGAAGTAGAGCACTGAGGGGGTGGTAACAATGTTAGAGCTACGGAAGTGACTACGCAGTGTGGAAAAGGCCAGGTTTCTACACTTACTATGGGTACCACATTTCCACCGCACGCCCATGACTATTTTTGTCATCAAGAAGCTACTCTGCCTGGTGCATGATGGGTATCTATGGATGGAGGAGGCTATCTACATCACGGCAGACCTAATTCACCACATTTATCAGCTCCTGTGCAAAGGAAAGGACCCCGAAACCATAGTCGAAGGAAAGGGCAGTGATTTGGCCCTTACAGAAGCCATGAAGATGAAATACAAGCTTGGGAAGAAGAAGAGGGGCTACACCATCTCCGGCATCAAGGACAAAGGGGTACGTGTAGCCACCCAAATTCTGGCTAGCAAAGTTATGAGGAAGTGCCCATCAGTGAGGTACCGACGGCAATGGTCGCACTAGCTAAGTAGTGTGCGGAGGGGGCCCAGTTCAACTGGTCTAAATACCTCTGTGAGGAATTATTGGAAAATTTTCGCGAAGCCGAGGAGCAGGGTAGAACCTTCCATTATGCATGGTTGTTTTTATCCATAGTACTCATAGCGAGGGAATTGCCGGAGGATAGTCAATTCCCCATCATTGACAGAGAATTATTGGAGGCCGCAAAGTATGCTTTGCTCTGGGCCACAATGGATGTGTTGGCTTGTTGGGGCCTAACCCAAGTTCAGAAGTGATTTAGCCAAATAGATCTCAGTACTACTAGCCCTTTCGGCAACAGTCTGTAGAGCGCGGACTGACGTCTCACCTGAGGCAGTGTGGGAGGGTGCTAGAACTAGGTTTCTGCACCCTTGAGATGTATGATGAGTTCAAGTGGTTCGCGGTTCGACCCTACGCACACGTCGTTGCGCGCACTTACTCATACCTCACATCATGTGATGCTGCCTTCACACAACCCTACTCGAGGGCCGAACAATGTTATTACCATAGGCTTTACTAGCAACCTGATATTAGTTGATTAACTTAGCTTACTTGCACGCAGTAAATAAATAGTACATTAGAAATTGATATCAAATATGTAATAACTCAAGAACAGATACATGGATGCAGATAAAATTCTCTTTATTATTATCTTCCTTCTGTTACAGACTCTATTCCACCCTACACACTTAGCTGCAGGGGTCCACTCACTCTGCTGCAGATAAGTAGGCCTCTGCACACTCAGCTGTAGAGCCTTCTCCTACTCTACAACCCAAGACACACCTAGACACTTGCTCTGTGCCTCTATCTCATACTTTGCTTCCCTTCACTATCTTTTACAGTTAGAGCTTCACTCTACTTATACAATCCCATGGTCTGCAGACCATGGGTAGGCCGACATTACATTCAAAGCTTAGGGCAGACAACCCTATGACTCTAACATACATTTTGTGCCCGCAATTCACGGAGCTTTACAACAATATTAACTCAAAACTTGGGATTTGAGCCCCAAAACATACTGCGGGGGGATTCCATGCCAAACATGCCCCCAACACAAACATCGTGACTCGCCCTCGAGTCACTCTTTCAGTGTAGCGATCTTGGGCAAAGTCCCTCCAACTGTTCTCGAACAGTACTGACGTCGGCAGTGCACTAAGTTGCTGCTTGTTGAACCTGTCTCATCTGTTCTTCTGAGAATTTTGTGGCCGATGTGCTTTCCTACATCTGTGTGTGCATCCCCTATATGTGTGCAAACTTCCCATCAATTTTTGTTGTGATTGTGAAGGCCTCGTCAATCCATGGTTGAACGTGTGCTTTAAGAACTACTTCCTTATGGTGCGCCACATCAACCTGCTCCTTTAATGCCTTAGCTTGCTGCATCCTCGCAAGCCACTAAGTGAGGACTACTATCTGAGAAGTTCCTCTAGTACTATGGTACTACTGTTGGAGATAGCGCTCCTCTGTCTCTAGCCACTAGATGTTGGGGTCCTCCCGCAAAGTCATGAGGACCTAAAGTGCTTGTTCAAACATGTCTGTACAGTCACGCACTGCACCTCCAATTTCTTCCACCCTGCTGCAATAGCGCTAGCGCATTGTTCTCTAATTTCCGAGGTAGTGGAAGGTTGCGCCTTCAACCGTAGCTCAACGAACGAGAGATTTAGCTCCAGCTGCACCTTTGTCATCACTTCCCTAGCCTCGCGGACTCTGGTTGCCAAACTGTGGATCCGCACTTCTACCAGTAGATCTATTGTGATGGCCAACTCCGGGACACGTCGACAAGCATCATCTACTATCTGTACCAATTGTTGATTTTGCAACACCAACTCGTCACGCTATAAGCTGAGCTGTTTTATGTTTATTTTCTGCTTGCCAAGAACTTGGATCACACAGCTCTCCTTGGCGTGCAACTCTATCATTATCCCATCCTGTAGTTCATATAAAAAATTTCGTAGAAGGGAAGCCAAATTAAGGCCATGTCCTTTCAACATTCTAACCGAAAATCTATCGGTCACATTTGCTGCAATTATGGCCCCTTCCGGTAACACTATCGTATTTTCCATCCGTGCGCATAGCATCTGCTCTGTTGCCAAAGATCCTGCTACGAGGTGGGTAGAAAGGGTACCCACTTGAGGGGGCTGCACCTGTAACTCCTACAACTGCACCCTAACTCCTACAACTGCACCCTGAGGGCCCCCAACACACTCTGATGTTCCTGCATAAAATCCTGAAGTGCTTCATTTGTGACATGGTGAACCGTCTCGCCAATGTCATGGAGATCACCTTCGGTTAAGGTGATCGGGTCAATGGCCAACTTCAAGGCCTTGATCTTTTCCCTTGGTCCTTCTCACTCTGTGATGTGTGGCCACTTCCATTGTGTGGACGCAGCCCCTAAGTCCATGCTCCATTTTGCTGTTTCTGTTTCCTCCACCTCCTGCCCTTGTGAGGACATTACTTGGCCCTCATCTCCCTTTGTTGTCACTGCCTAAGCTACCTATGCTACTGTTGCTGCTTCTGCAGCCTTCTTATGCTCCGTGTCTTTCTCTGCCGCTTCTCGCTCTACCCCTACCTCAGCTGCTACTTTGTCCTTTCGCCTTTTCTCTACCAATTGGGTGACGCACAGCTTGACATCATCCCTTTTCTTTTGTGTTGTTGCCTTCTCTAGTTCTACCAAGTCCGGGGTGCGCCATTCAGGAGGCCATGTCTCCAAGATAGTAAACATCGCGTCGTCAGTGGCTACAAATGGTAGCTTCATCCACTGCTTCACCGGATCCTTTCGTGCCCTGATATAAATGTTGTGCATATCAGCTTTGAAGTCTGGAAATCTCTGCAGACTATTGTGCACCATAGGTGATAGGTGTGGCCTCCAACTGATCCACATCTGGATGCTTGCCTCCATGAGCACCCAAAAAATTTTGGTGTCTTGAATCCGTTTCATGTCCTTTGTGGCCTAGAGTGAAGCATACTTTGCGGCCTCTAGTAACTCTCTGTCAATGTTGGGGAATTGACTGCCCTCTGACAATTCTCTCGCTACTATAAATATGGGTAATAGAAACCATGCATAGTGGAAGTTTTTACCCTGCTCCTGGGCTTCACAATAGTTTGTCATGAATTTCTCGCCGAGGAATTTAGACCAATTCAACTGGACTCCCTCTACACACTGCTTGGCTAGTGTACCACCAATGTCGATACCTCATCGGCGCAACACTTCCTCATAACTTTTCCAGCCAAGAGTTGGGTTGCTATGCGCACCCCTTTTCCCTTGATGCTGGAGATGGCGTAGCCCCTCTTCTTCTTCTACAACTTATATTTTTCCTTCATGGCTTCTGCAAGAGCCAAATCGCTACCTTTTCTAGCTATAGTTGTAGGGTCCTTTCCTTTACAAGGGAGCCGAGAGATGCAGTGAATGAGGTCTGTTGTGATGGGAATAGGCTCCTCCAGCCATATATACCCATCATGCACCAGGCAGAGCAGTTGCGTGATGACGAAAATGGTGATGGGCGCGCGGTGGAAATGTGGTATCCATAATAAGTGCAACAATTCAGCATTTTCCACACTGCACAACCATTTTCGCTACTCTAATGTTATCACCACCCCCTCAGTGTTTTGTTTCATTAGGTTCCTGGTCTCTAGGTGTGGGAACTGCTCACAGTCAATGAGGTCCCAGTCTTCAAACTTCATGGTTGGCACACAGCCTAGGTGTGTGCCCTCAAATACAATGCCATCTAGGAGGAGCGGGGTATGGAGTGAACTCTTTGTTTCATCCAGGTCCTTTAGCACTTTGGTTTTCCCTTTCCATGGGGGGACATACACGAGGAGTTGTGTAACAGAGCACAATGGTTGGATATCCTCCTCCATGTCTTCTTCTTCTTCTTCTATGGCGATCAACACTTGCAAGTCTTCTTCTTCCTCATTCATTTCTATTCCGACTGCTTTCCCTTTCTCTACCATGGATAGTTTTTTGTGCCACGGATTCCTCGGGGACATGCACACTGGACACATTACCTATTTATCCTTCTTGGGCATTGGTGTTCGCCATGATTTGGGTATTTCTGACACCACCCCGATGTCTTCTGGAACATCCTCCATCATTTGGGTCTGTGCGGCCTCGCTGAAAGTTACCTCTTCAATTCCCAACCCATCCTTAGTGGCCGTTATCTTCTCTAGGCTATATTCTGTCTCTTGTGAACTTAAGGGCTCAATTACCACTTGGCTCTTAATGCTATATGCTCTGCTCAAGTGCTCAATTCTTAAATGACCAAGTGTTGTTCACTAGCCAGTTCTTTGAGTTTTATATCACCTTTCGAATTCAAATTCGACCATTCCCCCCAATTTTGGGCCACTAATGCTTTCTTGGCGGCAATTTTCCCAAATCTTGCCCATAACTCGTGTCTCAAATGCCTGTCGCCTGGTCCATTTGGCCTCAAATCACACATCCCATCATGAAAAGTGATCTCAATGGTCACTTCCCAGCCAACGCATACGGCGATGCAGCCCTCCATGCACGGTCGCGAACCTTATGACGTTCGGATTCTACGTGCATATCCAATATCATGTAGCTTGCATGCAGAATATTTTATAGTCCCACACTCCCTTTCAAGTACCTCTAGTGCTAAGATTGTTCTTCCTATGACTAGTCAAGTGGTCGCACCACCCGTGCAGGGTTCCATCTCGTCCTCTAGCATGGTTCATGGAGAATCCCCATCTTCCATTGTGGTGATTGGCATCATGCATTCTATTATTTGCAATGTGCTACCCTGGTCACTACATTTGGCAATATGCAGTCCATGCCAAGGCAGTAGACTAACTAGTTCACGACGATGGTTTTCCAATTTGTCAGTATGATCGTACGCACCTTGCCTTGTCATCCTCGGCTTTTCGACGAGAAATGTTTCCTTTATTTCGTTTTCCAGCTTCTTGACCTCTGCATCCATTAAAGCACTTTTATCCCTTAGTTGTACCCGGTCTTCTTCAAGTTCGCGAAGCTAAATTTTCCCCGTCGGATTTCCTCCTCAAGTATTATATGTTTTTCTTCTCGTAGATGTGTGATTTCTTCATTTTGTTCTATGCATACCATTGTATCTACAGGTGCTATTATGCGTGGACTCGGCTTCGCATGCTCCATAGGGACAGCCCCCGCTTCATACTTCAGCTTCAGAAGCGCTTGTGCGGACAGAGATTTTCACATTGTCCTATAAGCCCATATAACCGTTGGTACGCGTAAGTCCCAGTCGGTGCATCTCCCATGGTGGACCCTGTTTATCACTTTTCACACCTTGTCAAAGGCTTCCTAGTGTATGGTTTTTGGCATGCTAGGTTTTATCATACTTTTTTGTTCATGCACTTGTCTTGCTTGCTTCTACTTATTGTTCCTGTTTCCTATCATGAGAGCAGTGTACGTTGGTGCGGGCTGCGTACCATACGCCTATACCCATCTGGAAAGGTGGGCATGCAGGTTGTTTTGTTCATCATTCCTGGCTTCCATTTGGATCTCAGGCTTCCGAAATTATAAGCGCATCATCTTTTTGCATTCACGCCAAATCTCAATGCTTCGCTTATGTACACCACCACCTTGTGGGCGTAGCACACAGTGCCCATTTCAAAGCATCAAACCATTGTTGTTCTAGCACTTCGCTTTCAAATTTGTTCAGGAATTCATCCATTGCTGTCAAATTTGTTCTCGCAGATCTCTTACCTCTGTTGTCACGTAGTGTGGTGATCTTACCATCATGTTGCAATTGAGCGTGGTTACCTCGTGTAACTGGTTCTTCCGTCATTCTATTTCCTCATCCGAATTTTATGTGTAGGAGATTTTGCGCTCCCATGAGATCCTGCCATCTGTTATATGATTTACCCAATCCTATTCTTGAGTGGTTATCTTGTAGATACAGTCTAGCTCGTCGTCGCTCTCATTGTCACGCACTAGATTTGTGTGGTGCGATCCTTTTGTAGGGTCTAAAGGTACCACTATGTGTAGTGACTTTTTCTCAAAAATCATTTTGTTCTTCTTTAGATTTATCACTCTATTCATATCAGTGGCCCAATCTATTCCTAGTAGCGCAGGATAGGGATTGCTATCATCGAAAATCTCTAACACTTCGAAATCTGCAAGCGCGCTCACACCTTCGATATCTACTATTATTCCCTACAATCTTCCCATCGGTCGGATCTTCTACTAGTCTGCCATTCGTAATTGAATAGGGGACCATTACAACTCGGCCCTACCCATGTGCTCCCATGTCTACTTTGTTAGCACATTCACGTCCGATCCTAGATCCAAAATTACTTGATCCATTTCATATTCTATGATCTACAGAGTCAATCTCATTTCCCTTCCTGTTCACAATGTGTACTTTCCGAGCTTCCGGACTACGCACAGTTCTCCTGACCTAGTGCACCTAGTCATAAGTTCCTGCAGTCCTTTCATAGCCTTGCTGTCCTGCAGCAGCTTCACACATGTCTCTAGAGAGGTAGTGAGCATTGAAGGATCCATCCCCGGTTGTAGTTGATCCTTACTACCTGAAGTGGAGGCCTCCGTGAAGCTCTTCTTAGCTTCCATGAATGTCTCCTTCGCGCGCTCCAAATCAAATTTAGATTTCTTTATAGGAGCCTTGTGAACCCACACACTTTCTTCAGGCTACTTACCTTTGCCATCTCGTGTCGTGATACCAATTCGAAGCATGATGTTTACATTTGGGTCCTCTTCGTATGGATCAGACCTCATCATTTATAGGTTCTAAGTTGGGGGAGGTTGGAGTATTCCTTTATCGCACAACCTCGCTATCAGTGTAGGACAGTCCTCTGTCTCATGATCAAATTGGGTACAATATAAACATGATTCTCTTGTCGGATTTGTACAATCACAGGCATAATGCCCTGACCCTCCACAATTGTAACAAATCAACTATCTACGACCCCTTCCTAGTCCCATTCCACCTCGACCTTGTCTGCTCCGCTAAAATCTAGCACGCATCATTCCCGCATTTGGATCAAGGGCTCATGTTTTCATCTGCACTTTCTATGCAGGAGTCTGATTCATCATCAGTTCATAACTTCTACAGGTGCGCTCATCATGGCCTACCGATCTACAGAAATCACAGAACAATTACTGGGACATCTGCGTATACTTCTATAATAGATGACAGTTATCTGTAGCATGTTTTCCTCCTATCTGACAAATCGTGCACCATAATGTAGGCAATGCGCTCAGTGCTGCTTGTGTCTTTGGTCTTAATAGAATTGGCCCTCCTACCGCTAAGTAGTTCGCGAAGACTGGACAATGGTCCTTGTCATGCCCTTGGCCTTCGTATTTTATGCACCATACCTCCTTGCACTGTTCTGGGCGAGTTTTCTTGTCCTATTTCAAACTCTGCATTTCCAAACACAAATTTTTCAGTTGCGCGTGGATTTGTTGGAATCCCAGGCCAGGATCTTATATTGGGGTCTCGTGCAGTGTCATTGCAATCTCCAAAGATTCGGCCTGGGTGGATAACTTCTGCTAGGATAGTGCCATCCTTAAATGCGGTGTTAGTGACACTACAAACCATGTGTGGTGTTGTCCATCCATCAAGGTCATGTTGGCTTCGCGAATCGTACTCTTCAGTATCTGATCTAGATCCCATGGGGTCTCGCCTAGAAGCATTGCAATTTCCTTAAACCTGATAATCGATTGTGTCTCTAATTTTGGTCTGCTAAACTCCATGTTTAGCACAGCCTAGATATCTACAATCCTCACATTTGGATGGTCATTAGCATGCTTAATGTACCATGTTAGTGTGTGATCTTGCAATGCACTTACCAGGGTTTCCTTCTTTATATTTTCATCCACGACTCCTTGTGCTTCACATACCGCTTTTACCACGAACCAAAATTGGTCCAGATCTTCGTTCCCTACTCGTTTGAACACCAAAAATTTTATTGCGCTCGCCATACTGAACTGTGGTGGTGGCAGAGGTGGTGTGGGTGGAGATGGTGGTGATGATGGTCAAACCGGTGGTGGTGTAGGTAGGGGTGGTATGCGCAAAATTCACTGCCTTATCAGACTGATCACACTTCTCGGAGAAACTTTCACAAGCTCTTCTTCACTTTCAGCCACGTTGAAATCAAGGGGCTATTTTATATCTTTGCGCTTCCTTCATTTCTATAGATCCTCCCACTTCGCATAGCCCCAAACATCAATTTATTCACATAACCTTCTTTTCACACAGTAGTTTTTTATCCAAGTGTTCAAAGATTTAATGTACTTACCTCGCGGTCCTTTGAGGAAGCGTCATTCCGCCTTGCTATAGCTGACTGTCGTGTCTACCATGAACTGAGTGATAAACCCTCCTATAATTTGATTGGGCCAATGGTCCATAGCACGCGTGATCTTATGATCTAATGCTTCTAGTCTGCGCACCAATTCTGGAGTCCACATAGTCGGTTTGTTGAGCGTACACCTTCCCTGACTGTCTGATAGCTTTGCGATCCACTCATACAACTCAGAGGGGAAGGATGAAAATGAAATTTCATGGATTTCCTTATATAAGTGGCGCTCTAACCGCTGTTCCTTTGATACTCATAGATTCCTATTTTCCTGCGCCGCAAACCTGTGAATCTTGCTATCCAAGCGCCCTTCAATTTATTTCTTTGTTGGATTATAGTGACACGACATCAGACATCCCTTATGAAGATCCCGGTCCTGGTAACAGAACGATTTACTAGCTTGTTGGGGCCTGACCCAGGTTCGAAGGTGATTTAGCCAAACAAATCCCGGTACTATTGGCCCTTTCAGCAACAGTCTGCGGAGCGCGGAATGAGATCTCACCCGAAGTAGTATAGGAGGGTGCTAGAACCAGGTTTCCACACTCTAGAGATGTCTGATGGGTTCAAGTGGTCCGCGGTTTGACCCTGCGCACACATCGCTATGCACACTTACCCGTACCTCGTAGCCTATGATGTTGTCTTTGCACAACCCTACTCGAGGGCCGAACAATGTTATTACCCAAGTCTTTACTAGTAACCCGATATCAGTTGATTAACTTAGCTTACTTGCATGTGTAAAGTATACTTAGCAATATAAATCATTCATACAAGTGCGCGCAGTAAATAAAGAGTACATTAGCAATTGATATCAAACATGTAATAACTCAAGAATAGATACAAGGAATTTAGATAAAACTTCTCTTTATTATTCTCTTCCTTCGGTTACAGACTCTATTCTGCCCTGCACACTCAGCTGTAGGGGTGCGCACACTCAGTTGCGGACAACTATGCCTCTGCGCACTCAACTGCAGAGCCTTCTCCTACACTACAACCCAAGACACACCTAGAAACTTGCTCTCAGCTTCTATCTCGTACTTTGCTTCTCTTCACTATCTTTTACACTTAGAGCTTTGCTCTATTTATACAATCCCATGGTACACGGACCATGGGTAGGCCGAAATTACATTCAAAGCTTAGTGCAGACAACCCTACGACTCTAATATACATTTCGCACTCACAATTCACAGATCTTTACAACAATATTAACTCAAAACTTAGGCTTTGAGCCCCAAAACATGTTGCAGGGGGATTCCATGCCCAATAGGATGCGAAACTGATACGCGACACCAAAATCTTCTGGGTGCTCATGGAGATAAGCATCCATATGTGGATCAATTGGAGGCCACACCTGTCACCTATGGTGTACACAGTCTGCAGATTTTTGCAGAATTCAAAGCCAACATGCATAATGTGTACATCACGGCATGCAAGGATACAATGAAGCAATGGACGAAGCTCCCTTTTATCACCACTGACTATGTCATCTTCACTGTCTTGGAGACATGTCCTCTGGAATGACGCACCCCAGATCTTGCAGAAATTGAAAAGGCGGCAACATAGAAGAAGAAGGATGATGCCAAGCTACGCATCACACAATTGGCCTAGAAGAGGCGGAAGGAAACAGTAGTCGCTGAGGTAAGGGTAGCACGCAAAGCAGTAGAGAAAGCAGTCGAGCATAAGAAGGCTGGATAAGTAGCAGCAGCAGCATAGGCGGCAAAGGAAGCGACCGAGAAGGTCGACGAGGGCCAAGCCACACCCTCGCAGGAATAAGAGACAAAGGAAGCAGAAACAACAGAAGCAAGCGTGGTCCTAGGGACCGCGTCCACCCAGCTTAAGCGCCCACACATGGTAGAGTGTGCAAGACCGAGGAAGAAGGACAAGGCCTCGAAATTAGCTATTGACTTGATCGCCTTAACCGAAGGTGATCTGCATGACATCGACAAGACAATTCGCGATGTCACAAACGAGGCCATTGAAAATTTTATGCAAGAGCACCAAACTATGTTTGGGGCCCTCAGGGTGCAAATACAAGAGTTACAGGTGTAGACCCCTCAGGTGGTTACTGTTTCCACCCACCTCACAGCAGGATTCTCGGTAGCATAATAGATGTTGCATGCACAAATGGAAAGCATGATAGCATTGTCGGAAGGGGCCCTAGTTGCAGCGAATGAGACTGATATATTTTCAGTTAACATGATCAAAGGCCTTGGCCTTAATTTGGTTTCCCTTCCATGTGAGACACTGTACCTACTACAGGATGGGGTAACGGTAGAGCTGCGTGCTAAGGAGAGCCACACGATCCAAGTTCTAAGTGAACAAAAGATAAATATGGAACATATCAATTTGCAGTTCAACAAATTGGCATCATAGAACCAACAGTTGGTGCAGGTGGTAGACGACGCTTGCCGACACATCCCGGAGCTGGCCATCCTAACAGATCTACTAGTAGAGATGCAGATTCACAGGTTGGAAACTAGAGTCCGCAAGGCTAGAGAATAAATGACCAAGGCTTAGCTGGAGTTGAATTTTCAAATCACCGAGCTATGGTTAAAGGCGTAGCCTTACACTTCCCCAGCGGTCCGAGAACAACATGCTAGCACTATTGCAATAGGATTGGAAGAAATTGGAGGTGCAGTGCAAGACTGTACCACTTCGTTGGAGCAAGCACTTGAGGTCCCCACAACTGACTGCAGGAAGACCCCAACATCCAGCGCCTAGAGATAGATGTGCGAGAGCTTCAGCAACAATACGATAGTGTCAGAGGAGTTGTGCAGACAGTAGTCCTCAATTAGAAGCTTGCACGGATGCAGTAAGAGAAGGCACTGAAGGAGCAGGTGGACGTGGCATGACACATAGAGGCAGCTCTCAAGGCACGTGTCCAGCTGTGGATCGATGAAGCTTTCACTACACGGAAAACATTGAAGGAAAGGTTGCACATATATAGGGGATGCACACATTAATGCTGAGAAGCACCCCAAACATGGAGGTCTCCGAATAGAGGAAGCAACAAATTCAGCAAGCAGTGACTCAGTGCGCTGCCGACATCAGCATAGTTCGAGGACAGTTGGAGGAACTTCATGCCAAGATTGTTGCACCGACAGAGTGACTCGAGGGTGAGTCACGATGTTTTTGTTGGGGGCTTGTTGGGCATGGAATCCCCCCCACGGCATGTTTTGCGGCTCAAAGCCCATGTTTTGACCAAATTATGTTGTAAAGCCCCGCGAATTGCGGGCAAGGAAAGTATGTTAGAGTCATAGGGTTGTCTGCCCTAGTTTTGGATGTAATGTCGGCCTACCCATGGTCTGCGGACCATGGGATTATATAAATAGAGTGAAGATCTAACTGTAAGAAGAGAATAAGTCTAAGTAATTGAGTTGAATGTGTAAAGTGTGCCATGGTTCATAGAGTAGTAGAAGGCTCTGCAACTGAGTGCGCAAAGGCCTAGAAGTCCGCAGTTGAGTGCACGAACCCCTGCAGCTGAGTGCATAGGGCAGATTCGAGTCTGTAACTGAAGAAGAGAATAATAAACAGAAGTTTTATCCAAATTATGTGTATCTATTCTTGAGTTATTACATGTTTGATATCAACTGCAAATATACTATTTATTTACTGCGCGCACGTGGATGAATGATTTATATTGCTAAGTATAACTTAACACATACAAGTAGGCTAAGTTAAATCAACTAACAATGGAATACTAGTAAGGGCTTAGGTAATAACAGCGTTTGGGCCCCGAGTAGGGTTGCGCGAAGGCAGCATCTCAAGCTGCGAGGTACGGGTAAGTGCACATAGTGCGTACGTGCAGGATCGAACAATGGACCGCTTGAACTCATCACACATCTCCGGGGTGCTGAAACCTGGTTCTAGCACCCTCCCATACTACTTCGGGTGAGACCTCAGTCCGTGCTTCGCAGACTGTTTCCGAAAGGGCCAGTGGTACCAGGATTTGTTTGGCTAAATCACCTCTGAACTTGGGTCAATACTAACAAGCCAACATGTTGGTTTTTTTAATATTTCACAATCAGATGGACATGGGCACCGTCAATTATTTGAGTTTTGATTGCACCCATGTTAGTTTGATAGCTGACATGCCTCAGTAGGAGAGGGTTAATTGTTTGATTTCTCTCCTGATTATCAAATTTTAGGATATTCCCAAAATCTGGAATTGCAATAAATTGAGTATGGAAATTTGATGGATATGAACAAAATTAAACAATTGAGTTTATTAGATTTTAGAATATTCTATGTTTCTGAAATATGCACCTTAAAGATAGCTTATCAACACTCTACACCATTTTTCTATATTAAAAAAAAAGAGGGAAAGTTAAGTTAAGTGGAGCTTCTTCTGGTTTGCTGAGATCAACTTGTAAGTTCAGAGAAATATAAATTCTTACAAATTCAGGTTTAGTAAACAAAAGTAAAGGAAGGGTAGAAAGGGAAAGAGTTTCATTGTAAGAGTACCACAGTCGATTAAGCAAAATAGAAGAAGATTAGAAAGTGAAAGAGCTTGACAGTAAGAGTGCCTCAATCCAAACTAATGAATGGCATTTAAACGTTCACTCAACAAGATAGCTTTAAAATGACAAAGTGCAAGCTTCTTAGAATATGAAATATACAACTATAGTCCATAAAGATACTCTGAACTATAACCTTTATCAATTCTACTTGCTATATCAAACATGCCATAGATGTTCCTAGAATCTAAACCACAGATAAAAATTGTATAAATATGAAAAATCATAACTTAGAATACAAGGTCACCTATTCCAATGAGTGAAGCAACTAGCACCATATTCTTCCGTTCAATGGAGTGAATAAACTAGCACCATGTTCTTCCATTCATTCTAACTCCGGGTCCAAATGAACATGAGAACTCCTTATATAAATGAAAAACCACTCAAAGAAACCTCTAGAAACTATGCGTAAGTAAAAATAATAGTCATTATCAAATCAACTGGCAAAAACCATAACATCTAGCATCCTCCCCTGCCTCTTAAAACATGACAACCATACCATAATTCCATGGTTTGCATGAAAAATAGTAAAAAAAGGGTGCTTTCTTGGCCTCCATATAGTAATTCCTGCATGCATGCACAAGTCAAGTCCTCATAGGAAATTAAGAAGCGGCTCATTTTCCAATCATATTTGTGAACCCATGCACCTGTCATGACTTTTCTCCCATGCAATGATCAACTTGGATACCAATTCAACGAGTGACTCCCTGGTATCAAGATTACAAGTTCATGAATGTGATCTAGGAAACTCGCATGGTGGGCTAATGAAATATTGTTGTAAAAATATCAAAGAAGAACCCAAGAAACCTGCAACAAATAATACCATCAGTAAAAGTGAGAACCAAGGAATGAGAAGGAGATCTAGCAGCCATGTAGCAAAAAAAAGAACCAGAAGCTGAAAAACAAGCATAACCGGAAACAAAGAAGAAAATCTCAAGGAGAACCTACATTCAAAAGACCTTTTTCTCCTAGAGATGATTGTGGTATATCCATTAGATTTCAAAGGAAGGAAATTCCTTTTATTCCTTTGGTGCATAAGGTACAATATTATAGTTGTCAGAAGTATGGATATGTTATAGCTCACTGCTAGAGCATAATGTAAAGATCCAATCAGCAAAGATTGTAACATTATCAACAACCAAGGAGATTGGCCAATAGGTATAATAGTGGTTTTTATGGTTATTGTTATTCATGTAACCTATTTAGCCATAGGGCATGTGATTGCGGATTTAATCAATGGAGGAGAAGCACATTTCATGAAAGGTTTAGATATGACATGAGCAGAAGAAGATTTGATCCTCTTTGCCATTTGGAGTGTTATATATGCCATAAATTTTTCCATTGGAAAGAGATTTTTTTTGGAAGGAATAAAAGAAGTAGATGAAAGAAGAGAAGAAACAACCAAAAATCATGTGGAGAAAGAAGGAGCAGCAACTCTTCAAGTAGTGAAGAGAATCCCCTCTTGTAGTCCATGATTATTTCTTGCATACTTATCGAGGATTGAAGAGTTTATGAGAGGTTCACAACTGTAGGGGGAGCATTTTGTCACTTGATGAGTAAGAGATTATTGAAACAACATATTATGAGTTGATTCAAGCCTCATGCACATTTAGGTCCAAAGGATCAACCTATCTCTTGGAGGTATATTGAGATAGGGGGTAGTTATTCATGGTATGATGTTTCCCTAGATTATTTAGCATATTCTTCATTATTTTCACTCAGTTATTTGCAACATATTTATGTTTGTTTTCATGAGTGGAAATGAGCACAATTTTAGCAATATATATGTTTTTGGTTTCCACTAATCGTTGGTTCAAAATATGTGCATCCATGCAAAGCATGTACTCATTCCTCCAACCATGTATGATGACATGTGACATGGACCATCCATGTATAGGTTGTTATATGATGATTACTACAACCATGTATTTACCATTGTATCATCATTATGTATTGGTTGAGAGTCCAGTCTTTAGTATGATGAGTCATCACAATGATAGGCTTGTTATGTAGGAGTATCATCAGTCCATTTTGCAGCCATATAAATGGGCTAATGATGATGTAACATTCATGATGTGTCATGTATTTGATTCATTGGTCCATAAAAGATGATCATAGCAGTTAGGTATTTATTGACATATTCATGTAAAATGCTCATGAAGCCATGTACTTGTATTGTACTATCTTTTGGGTCTTATAGTCATGAGTCATGAGGTCATGTTACTGTCATATGAGAGAATGTATGAGGTCTTAAGTCGCTACCAAATCTATGTATTTATCATGGATTTATGCCATATGAGTCATGGTCATGTGGAGTCTTTGTCAATATGATGCTTTTATGTGTCAAGGAGGCATTGCTTGCAGCCGAAGCAACCATTACATCTTGGAGATGGCATGTGTTCATGGGGAGCATCTATTTGGTCTTTTTTACTTCATCCATCATTGTTGGCATTATGATCCACTTGGAGGTGTTCATGGTATGCCTCATATTATCTTATGATAGTTGGGGTTCTTCATATCATGTCATGTTCAGAAATGTATTGAGGTTGTTGCAATGTGGTTTCTATGGAGAGTGATGGATTGATGCTCATGCGCATATTGTTGCATATACTTGATGTTACTCATGGTTGCATATTATGATGATGTTTCATATGATGATAGTATGGTTGCCTCTAGTTAGCATATTCATGCTTGTTATTAGAGGTTGATGGTTAGTATGCTTGTCTGGATGATGATTGGTTCATTTGCTACTTGTTTCTGGTGATGTGGAGTGACAAGGATGTTTTGACATACATCAATATTCAGCCATGTTGAGATCAATTTTTTCATAGTTTGTGCTTCAATTCTTGTTGCCTATTCATATGGATTTGACCCTTTCCCATTGATTTCAAAGGAGGAGAGATAAATGATGATGGTCTGGAGTTTTTGTATGGTTTCCATCAATGCAAAAGGGAGAGATTGTTGGAATTATGGTGTGTATGGATCCAGTTAGTTGATGTTTCTGTTGGTTCATGGTGGCAGCAAGCTCATGTTGGCATTGATGTCAACCCCTTGTAGACTAGTTGATGTTTAGATTCCTTCATTGTAACATGGTTGCATCTAGTTGAGTAGGAATTGAGATGACTGTGTTGGCATTGATGTCAATAGTATGATGTCCACCCATGATGGTTAGATGTGGCATTGGTTTGGTTGGTGATGCTGCTATAGGTGAAAGATATAGATCTATGTATGATGGAGATGATGATTTGCACAATAGTTGAGTTGGAAACTAGGTCTTCATCTAGGTCTTCATGATTATGCTCATGGAGATAACATGTTACAGTGTGATGGCCTTACGTTTGATGATGGAGATGTTCTACAAAAATTGTAGGTCTCTTAGAGATGCTACAGCTTGTGGAAATGCTTGTTGGAGAGTTGAGGAATTGTTGGCACTCTTGCTAACTTTATTGTGGGCCTTCTAGGTCAATTTGGAAATGACACTTGGGATACATGTTTGATCCACTTGCAGATGTGTTAGAGGCTATGTCAGAGGTGTGAAGGATTGTACAGATGCTATAGAATGTGATCTAACAGGTGACTGAGGTTATGAGTTGAAGGATTGATGTTTTTCTTCATCCTTAGCCCCAGTCGCATGGAGCCAAGCCTATGGGAGTGGCTGAAAGGCTCAAGTCGCAGGAATATACGACTATAGGAGCGACTGAAGGTTCCATTCGAGGTCAGCCAATGTTATGCATGCCACCGAGTATTTTCATGAAAGTTTTTCTGTGTTTCTTGTTCAAATTAGAAGAAAATTAATAAGGAAATTCCTAGAGGCTTCCAAAAAAAGTGGTAAAGGTTAAAAATGGTTTAAAAAGGTCCTCCAATGATGTGAACTAATTTAGCGCACAAGTAGTGGTATCACTGGATTGATTTGGTCCAATTTGTGCACCCTTGATGCTAGCCCTGAGCTCTATTTCACCCTACATGTTTTATATTTATGACTTTGGAGCTTGTTTTTTGTTAGTTCAGTGTGTGAGTGAATGAGTGAAGGATGCATTGAAGAAATAGGCTTTTGACTAAGGTGTGAGGGTAGATGCTTCAATATATCAATGTTGAAGGTTGCATAATGAGCAAAATTAAAGCATGTTGCAGAATAGATCATATTTGATGTTGCTAGAGTAGAGATTGTTTGGAGAGATTTTGTATGTTGCTGGATAGTTTTTTTTTTATTGGTGACTCTCACACTTGTGTTTGAAGGAGTTGCTGATGCATTTGGCAAATAGCCATAGTTTTTTATGATTTTATTTTTACTATACAACATTATATTGATGTGAGGGTTTGATAGTATTTAGTTTTACTATGACCACTATTTTGCTAGTTTGGAGAGCACATATGTTTGTGGTATTTTTATTTTATAAATATGATGATCTCTTGTTGCTAGAGGTCGTATTGGTTTGAGCATAAATTCTTGGGATCCAATTTGAAAATAGATGAAAGGAGGTCTGAATATAGTACAGGAGAAGTGACTTCATGGATGTGGAGCAGTGATTGTGAATTTTCAACGAAAGGAACAATTTCTCAATCCAATGGTATTTGGATACTCCAATTAGAGTTGGGAGAGGATCGATTTATCGTGGTGGCTTTCAACGAATGGAGTGTGTAGATCCGTCGAGAACATAGTCTTTCAGGTTGATCAATAGAATGTAAGATGTGTAAAAGACATATTTTACTTAATAGAAGATTCAGATGGTGGCTTTCAACGAATGGAGTGTGTAGATCCGTCGAGAACATAGTCTTTCAGGTTGATCAATAGAATGTAAGATGTGTAAAAGACATATTTTACTTAATAGAAGATTCAAAGGAACGCAACAGTAACAAGGGTGGTTTTTTTCCCAGTGAAGGGTTTTCCACCAGATATCTTGTGCCTCTTGTGTGGATGTGTTGATTATTGTTTCTCTCATGGTGATATTATTTTAACTGCTTATATGGTTTATATGTATGAGATAATCTAATGTGTTGCTGGATAATATATGTGATTCAGTAAGTGAAGTAATAGCTAGTGAAATTTGGTAATAAGTTACACTATTGATTCACCCACCCCCGTAGTAGTGCTCAAAGGTTTCCAAGGAAGGAAACTGAGCCAAATATTAAGACATCATCCACAAAAAGGAGATGAGAAGTGAAACAATTTTATGCAACCACAACCCCTTTGAAAATACTTATAGATATAAATTCAATGATGAACTAGTTTAGGCCTGCAATGACCAACAGAAAAAATAAGTGAGATAGAGAGAATCCTTGCCTTAATCCACAAGAATAGCTCATGAAAAGAGGTCCTCAATCTTCCTTTGTGTCTCCCAAACCTCCCTGTAGAAATATCTTTTTCAACCAAAAGCTGAAACGGAAACTTTGGTCTTAATAAATTTTAGATTTTCCACCATTTGATGGATCATCAGCAATTGAGACATGGAGTTGATATGGGACCATTTTTACCCCACTCGCTGGCAAAAGGATTTTTGCTTTAACCAAGCTCTGTTTTACGATTTCCAGTACCAAAACTCCTTTAACTCAAAGGATAAAGTATGGTGCAAGATGAAAATGAAGTTATTGAATATAACATGTGCAAAAAATACATTAAAATGGGAATTCATTTTGTAATACTCACTAAATTTTTGAAAGCGTTACTTTCATATATAATTGAATTCATGAATCCAATCTACGTGATGTGCGACGTCGTGGATCTCGACTGTCCGTTGATCATAAACCATTATAGAACTATGAATGTGCTACATATTGTTTTGATCAGAAACCATACTTTCATAATTTTTTTGTTTTTTCTCCCAGGTTGAACTCTTCTAGTTCAAAATTTGTCAAGGAAAACGACATAGGGGTGAGGAAATTACAATCAAGAGACAATAGCTCATTCAAATCACACGAATTTTCGACCATTGTGGTTAGATTTCCTGCAAACCGAACGCAATATGCGGATTGTTGGTTTGTTGAATTGAAATTTCTAAATTTCGTTTCAATCATATTAACATCTCCGAGAATCGTAATGGTCATGTGCTCTCGATGATTTTCTGGGATTGGATCCTCCACATGTTGGTAGAGGAATAAATAGTGTAACAAAATGACTTAAGGTGAAGAGGAATATAGTGTAACAATGTCATGCACCATATAGGAACATAAATAAATGTCCACCTGAAGAAATAACCCTTACTCTAGTGTAAAACATGTAACTCTTAAGCAGCATAATTTATTACAATTATGATTTTATTACGCTTTAGAAAATTGTGGAATCACTTTAATAAACAAGTGTTGGAGGGCAGTTTAGTGGTTAATAGAAAAATAAAATTTTAGGCAGTTTAGTGGTTAATAGAAAAATAAAATTTTAGTGCCGTTTTTTAGGCACTAATAACATGAGTAAAATGTGAATTGGAATGATGGCTTAAGCACAAGGACTTGCATAAAATAAAACGCTAATAAGGTGAGTAAAATGTGAATGGGAATGATGGCTTAAGCACAAGGACTTGCATAAATTTTGGTGGGTAGTAACCACTAGTAAGTCCAGTGGTAAATAGGCAAATCAAATATTATAATCTTGCTTTGGAAAGAGCTAATTAAGTGAGATGTAAAGTGACTGAATTAATTAATCGCTCGATCACAAGGACTTGCATAAATTTTGGTAGATAGTAACTACTAGTTAGTCTACATATTTACAGTTTTACTCCTACATATAAGTTTTGGGGAAGACATAAATAATGGTGGAAAGTAACTCCTACTAAGCATATTTATTATATCTCATTGGAAAGTAACTCCTACTAACCATATTTATTTATATCTCATTTTTATTTATTTTTTTTATGCAAATACCTCCTTAAATTATGGTGAGAAACAACCAATAATAAATATGTTATTTACTTAAATATAAGTTACAAAATTTATTAATAAAAAATCAATACACAAATATTTAAAAAACATAAATGAATATTACAATTATATCTATAAATTATACCATTATACCATAAAATATGTAAAGTGATTACTACATAGAATTATGTTATACCAGCTATGTTATACCATGATCATAATTATAATAAAATATTTAGTTATATTCTAATCAAATATTTAAAAAATAACTTTTAATAATATTAAAAAATAAATATTTTATTCGAAAGTTGAACATTATTATTACACTCTCAACGAAACAAAATAAATAAATTCAACGATTTCCTAATAGAAATTTACAAAGAAAAACTGCACTCATAAGACATTTACTCATATAATTAGGAAGTGCCCTAAATAAAATGTGGAAGGAAATTTCTGAACCATGTCAAACATGGATGCCCTATGCTCATGAGCAGGTTCTATATTCAATTAAAAGTCAACATTTCCAGTAAAATTATCCCTGGCATCAATAAAAAAAAATTGCACTATGCTCATGAGCAGGTTCTATATTCAATTAAAGGTCAACATTTCCAGTAAAAATTATCCCTGGCATCAATAAAAAAATTGCAAGAGTAGTTGTGTATCCCAGAATAAATACAGATTTGTTCTCATTATTTACGCACAATATCTCTGAAGTGAGGAACAGAATCCAGGAGAGGATGAAGGAAAATTATTATATAGAGTGACATCCTGCACAAATGTTACCACCATAGGAATATTTAATATAGATTACGGGATGGGCAGATAAGTGGGGCATGGGGATTGCTTTCAATGGAGCATCCTTTTGCTGTGAGAGTCCAAATTTTTGAGTCATGATGTCTAACTGGGTATGAGTAATGGGGAGAGACAAGTTGAACGCATGAAGAAGAGAAACGGGAATGAAGTGAAGGATGCGATGGCCGTGGGGAATCGCATATTCTTCTTCCTGCTCCAAAAGGAATCAGTTCGAAGTTGTGTCTTCTGTAATCAACTGTAGGCATTTGCAATAATCTTCCTCGAAGAAATTCAATCTCGTCCCATCGCCCACAGATTAATGATCACTCGGGTGTGTTTCACTAATTGCAAGGGGCGTCTGCTCTGTTGGACAGAAGAGGAGCCGACAGGTGCGACCCGAAAACCTCCTTCAACACTGCGTGCAGATAAGGCGAGTGTTCGATTGCATCTTCCTCTTCAGTCCTCTCGCGACCCACCACTCCGATCAGTTCTTCCTGAATGCAACTACGAGACCAAATAAATACATACCTCTTTAGCTTATATCATATATTAAGCATATTAACCAGGGCATTGCTTTCCCAATAGGTGACTAAATTTTGGGAATCAATTTGTCCCATCCAGAAATGTACTGATCATCCAGAGTTCTCTATTAAAGGTTAACTGCAACCACCGGCCTCCGCCCTTCAATTAGCGCACCGACTGGCTTAGATTTGGCCAATATCTCTGATTTGGATCGGCTACTTCTCACAAAGTATACGGGTGGCTACTTCTCACAAATTAGTATATGGGTGGCTACTTCTCACAAGTTTAGGTGTGAAACTGGGACAGGATTGGGACAGATGGCATGAAGTTGAAAGGAAAAATAGACATCTTATGGGTGAGATTGGGACAGATGGCATGAAGTTGAATAAGATGAATAGATGGCATGAAGGTTCAGATAAGACATCAAAATTTATGTTTCAAGCTTTTTGTACTGGTGGGGTCATTTTTTTTTGTTTGTCTTCTTTTCCCACCCACCCAAGTTCCATTCTCAAGTTATGACATTTATGCTCCCTTGGAGCCTGAGTCTCTGTAACGAGATTATCTTTCGGATTGCTACTCCTTAGTAGCAGGATGGTGTTATTAATTTTTTAAATGATAATAATATATTATTTATTTTTAAAGTTCACATATAAGTCAAAGTTAAACTAATAGCGCTAACAATAAAGTCTTCTTTGCCCAGAGTAATAATATACAAACGTAATCACAGAAACATAATCATAAAAAAAATTGAATTTAGGTTAATTTTTCATATATATATTTTTAAATGATATTAATTTAAAGTTTATAGAATAATTTTCTTTTACCTTTAAAAATATAGCTAATTATTTTATAGCTTACAAAATAATTTTGGCTACATTTAAAATAACTAAAACAATTATTAAAAATTAAATTTCAATTTTTAAAATATATAAATTAATTCAAACAAAACCACTTTTTAAATTCATGCTATGTTTATTTCTAACTATATTAGTGTTTTAAAATTCATATTATCCTGTCATTTATTTTAAAAGTATAAGTAAATTTTAATAAAAATATATATTTCAAAAAAAAAAGAAATTGAAAGAGCATCATAGTATACAATCACACATAAACAAAATAATTTGTATATTACACTATGAAACCAAAACACATCACATATTTATAGTGCATATTTTTTTCAACATATTCTAAAATAAAATAAGAGAATAATGTTGAGAAAACCTCTCAACAAACTTCAACAACCAACAAACCAAATCTTCTAATATATTAATGTAAGTGTTAATTTCATGTCTCTCTCTTAATGCTTACATTACAAAGATAAATATAAGAGTCACAAATATAATTCACATATGTCTTCACTCGAGCTTCCCACTTTGAAATCTCACAGACCATGCACTTTCTTCACCACGCTTCCCACTTGAGTCATTCAAAATACAATTGTCTCCTATAAGATTAACAATATTGACATACTCGGCTCATCAGTGCTTGGATAAGGGCTGTCAAGTAAGGAACCACTCTATGTACCTATCGCTTTCAGCTATCAGTTAGTTGCTAAAAAAGTGACCTAGATACTAAATGTGCTCAAAAATTGATCAAACAATTTAACCTCTCTCACACACTTGGATCTCATAATAATAACCTATAACCCTAACTTCTAACTTGTAACATATTGTGTTCATAATTAAATCATGGTGCTTCCAAAATACTAACTTACTTATCTTGCTTTGTTCATTAATTGGTTGCGCCCTTTCTCTAATAAATAAAAAAATAACTTAAATATAATGCGCGGTATTTATTTGTTTAGTTTGGTAGATTGAGCCCTATCAGATGGAAAGGCAAAGAACAATCAGTCGTCGCAACAACTAATTGGAACTTGTGGAACCCTTTTCTACACTGCCTTATTTCAGACTTGTCGAACCGTTCTCTACGCTGCCTTTTTTTAGACTAGCTCACATATTGATCGGTTGATCTAAGCCTTCTACAAACATGTTTCCACTGATCACACACCAAATAAACAATGAAATAAAGCATTGCAAAGAAAAATTCATCTGATTCCTTGTCAATGACGAAATAAAGAAACCATCATAAATCCAGATTATTAATGAGATGTGACAGCAAATCTTGAGTTTCTAGAGTCATATATAGCCTTATTTCAGACTATCTCACATATTAACTAGTTGATCTAAGCCTTCTGCAAACATGTTTCCACTGATCACACACCAAATAAACAATGAAATAAAACATTGCAAAGAAAAATCCATCTGATTCCTTGTCAATGACGAAATAAAGAAACATTCATAAATCCAGATTATTAATGAGATGTGACAACAAATATTGAGTTTCTACAGTGAAATGTGTTGGAGGAACTTGTAGATCTGAAGCCCTTCAAGATATCAGCTCCTCTATAATCTTCAAATCAAGGTTGCAGCACAGATTGTGTGCCCTCATGATCCTGGCCCCAAACATGGCTTCAAGTAAAGGAATTTGAGCTAGCATTGTAGGATTCCCATAATGTGCTTTCGATTGATTCCGGCAATCTCAAATCGCTCAACAGGAAAGGAAAGTGAAAAACACAAAGCAATTTAACTACAAAACAAATGAATGAATACCCACAATAAATCTAATCACACACTTACTGAGAATCAACTATTACAACTCTCACATCTTCCTCGCCCTCTCATAAAAGACTTAAACTAGAACTGGCTTTCATACCAATAAAGAAATTGGAAGAGTGGCCATGGTATAGAATTCATACACAAAATAATTGGTATATTATAATGTAAATCCAAAATATATCACAAATTTATAGGATTTATAAGATCTAAAATATTTTAAAATTAAAAAAAATAAAAAGAAAGAAAGAAAAATAAATATTATTCATAAAACCATAGTTACCAAATTCCGCCCAATTAAACTGAAGAATTCGAAAATTCGGCAGTTCGGTCCTATTATACTATTAATACGTTAAAATTCGTTTCGGACACATCACAGTCTCCCAAATTTATTTTATAAATTTTCTTTGACTCGTGTTTTTGAAGAAGTCCTCCTTTTTTTGTGCATTGCCTTTAATTATTCTGCTTATGTCGATGTTTAAGAATATTGATTGGTTGAAACGTAATTCTCAGTGTAATTATTCTGTTTAGGTAGATGTTTAAGAATATTGAACGGTTGAAACGCAATTCTCAGTTTATGTAGATGTTTAAGAATATTAAACCGTTGAAACGTAATTCTCCCGGGTGGTCGATGTATCCAGTTCAGTTAGACAATACAATACTGAATATAGAAGGGACAAGGATGTTATGGACGGTTTGTTCTGTTATACAAGCCTGATTAATGATTAAAAAATTTATAGTTCTAATTTTTACATTTTTCTGTGTAATGTTTTTTAAATTAAAATAAAATAAAATTTATGTGTAATGTTTTGTAAATTAAAAAAATTATCATTAAAAGTGGTTATAAAAACTAAATAAATAATTATAATATTAAATTTTCATTTTTACATTAAAATAATTTTTGTTTATTTTTTAAATTTTAATATCTTTCATTTTCACAGTGCCCACTTTCTAAAATTTTAATCACTCTTTTATATAGTATTTTGATCAATAAGTAATGAAATTTAAATTATTTATTCCTAATAAAATTTGTTGGTTTTTTTGTTTTTAAGAAATTTGTAAGGAAAATATATTATATGGTTTTTACATCTTTTGAATAATTAGAAAAACAGCATGATAGTTCTAATTTGATGATTTTTGATCTATATTTTATTAAGTTAATAATTAAGAAATTATTTAAATATTTATCATTAAAAACTACAGCACTAGCTACTATATTTTGATTGACCAACTAAAAATTTTAAGGGTTAGGGTTTGTTTTTTTAATGTTAAAGAATTTGTTTCTTCCATTGTATGAAGAGGAGTTGTTTATACTAATTTCAATATCAAGTTTTATTTCCAACTTCTATAATATGATTCAAAACCTTCACATTGAAGAGCAGTTGTTTTTACTAATCTCAATATCTAATTTTATTTACAATTCCCATAATATGATTCAAAACCTTTTTTTTTTTTAATATTTGAGATTTTATACGTCAAAATTGTTAATTTAAATAATTCAAAATTTAATAAAATATATTTTTAATAATAATATAAGATGTATATTCCCTAATTTTGATAACTATAAATAAAACCTTTTAATAAAACAAAATATTGTTGAAAAAACCTAACCATAGACTCCCACAACTAACCAACCAAATCTCCTTATATATTATTGTAAAAATTAACTGCAAATATTTGAATCCATTTTATATGATTCATGTTATATAATAATCAGATTTTAACATTTTTTTTAAATCAAAAGATAAAATTATTCAATACTTTAACTATGAGGATATAAAAAGATAAAATTATTCAATTTTGTATCTCTGAGGATTTAATCATATATTATTGGATTTCTGCTTTCCAAGCTTGCGCGATATTGACTAAGTTTGTTTTTTTCCCCCCAAAAAATATTTTTATTATTTTTATATCTTTCATTAAATTTATATGAATTTCGAGATTATAAATTCTGACATATATAGATTGTAGATTATGAATTGGTATATCCCTAAAAGAAAAAATAACAAATCAAAATTAAAAAAAAAAAAAAAAAGTAGAAATAAAAATTACTTTTCATTACCAAAACTCAGGACAGGAGCACGCTATGAAAAAAAAACTGAATACGACAGGTGCGAACAAAAACATGATAATGCGACGTCAAGTTTGACTCAATTTTTTAAAATGCAGCTTTCATATAATATCGAATTCATGAACCCAATCTAACTGATGTACGGTATCGTGGCTCTCGACCCTATGTTGATTAGCAGCGATTGCAGAACTGTCAAAGTGCTGCATATTGTTTTCAGAACCAATACATCCATACTTTATCGTTTCTGCTCCCACGTTGAACTCTTCCAATACAAAATCTGTCAAGGAAAAGGACACAGGAGCGAGCATATTACTGTGGGGAGACAATAGCTCGTTCAAATCACATAAATTTTCGGTCATTGTGTCTGGATTTCCTGCAAACTGATTGCAATGTAAGGATTGATGGTCCGCTGAATTGAAATTATTAATTTCTGTTTCAAGCAGATTAACATCTCCCAGATTCGCAACGGCTGTGTGCTTTGGATGATTTTCTGCGATCGGATCCTCCACAAGTTGGTTACAAAATGACTGGAAGGAATTCACAATTTCTTGATTTGTAAAAAAATTGAAGGACTGATCCGACCTAGTACAGTTACTGTAGGCAGAACTGTTGCAAGCATTTGGATTCACCATTTCAGTGTGTTGCACCGCAGTTTTTATTCTGACAGGTCTGGGTTTGATCGCGTTAATTTTCAACGTTTTCTTTCTTTGAGATTCCTGTGGCGGCACCTTCTTTTGCAGATGATAGTGCCAGTGGTTCTTGATTTCGTTGTCTGTCCGCCCAGGCAACCGTCCTGCTATCAGGGACCACCTGCATGGTAATGACGTAGTCAGAAATCAGCATTCTGAAAGTTCTTGATTGATTAAATCATTTTTATCTCGATTGTCTATTTGTAAATATCTTGATTTCCAAATATATGGATGGATTAATTATTTTTATTGTTATGAAATTTTATATTCAAATTAAAATCAAATTATTTTTTATTATTACTATAATTTTTAATATTTATCAAATTTCAAAATATTCTTCAAATAAAAAAACTCAATAATTTTTTCCGTTCGACACACCATAAATCCACATACCTGTTGCCAAGAAGGCGATGCATTCGAATAATAATGTCCTCCTCATCGATGGAAATATTACCACGTTTAATGTCGGGGCAAAGATAATTGATCCAACGCAATCTACAACTCCTTCCACAGCGCTGAAGACCTGCAAAAACAAATTCGCTCCGCTTATTTAACCGATCAATACCTATTTAAGTATCTATCAATACACTACTATTGCAGGTTTGTTGGGACTCACCTGCTTTTTGGGGGAGATCTCTCCATCCTCCGGCGCCATGAATTCGAATGTAGTCGCACAGAATCATATCCTCCTCGGGCTTCCAGGGCCCCTGATTAAGCCCTTGTTTTGAGCAGCAAGGAGCTCTACCCATCTTAGATATATTCTCTTCTGCAACTCCACACCTGACGATCTGCTCTCCTTGCTCCCGCCTGGTCGCTTGTCTTTTGTTGGACCTTTGACTATATATCGAAAACACACTTAGCTTCACCTGCCCACAAAGGTTACTGCGTAAATCTTTGGCTAGTGAGGAGCGGCATATGACCCATAAATATTCTAAACAGCATCTCCTTGCAGACATAGTATTGGTGGGCATCATTATGTAGATTGTATATTTTGGGTATATCTACGAATCTAGATTGTTGATTTTTTTGAATATTTGGCAATCAGAGAGATATGAGGCCGTTAATTATTTAACTTTTGATTGCGCCTATGTCAGTCTGGTAGAGGATATGCCCGAGTAGGAGAGGGGTTAATTGGCCGTTAATTATTTAACTTTTGATTGCGCCTATGTCAGTCTGATAGAGGATATGCCTCGTCAGTCTGATAGAGGATATGCCTCAGTAAGAGAGGGTTAATTGTTTGATTTTTTTATTGACGATTAAATTTGAGGATATTTCCAAAATTTGCAATTAACATAAATTAATTATGGAAATTTGATAGATATAAACAAAACTAAACAATTGAGTTTATCAGATTTTAGAATATTTTATGTTTCTGAAATATGCAGCATAAAAATAGCTTATCAACACTTTACACCATTTTTCTATATTAAAAAAGAGAGAAATTTAAGTTAAGTGGAGGTTCTTCTGGTTTGCTGAGATAAACTTGTGAGTTCAGAGAAAAATCAATGCTTAGCAAATCAGGTTAAGTAAGCAAAAATAAAAGAAGGGTAGAACGAGAAAGGATTTCACTGTAAGAGTACCACAATCGATTAAGCAAAATAGAGGAAGGTTAGAAAGCGAAAGAGCTTCACAGTAAGATTGCCACCATCCAAACTAAAGAATGGCGTTTAAACTTTCACTCAACAAGATAGCTTTAAAATGACAGAGTGCAAGCTTCTCAGAATACGAAATATGCAGCTCTACTCCATAAAGATACTCTAAACTATAACCTTTTTCAATTCCACCTGCTATATCAGACATGCCATAGATGTTCCTAGAATGTAAACCACAGATAAAAATTGTATAAATATGAAAAATCATAACTTAGAATACAAAGTTACCTATTCCAATGAGTGAAGCAACTAGCACCATATTCTTCCATTCAGTCGAGCGAATAAACTAGCACCATGTTCTTCAATTCATTCTAACTCCGGATCCAAATGAACAGGAGAACTCTATATATAAATGAAAAACCACTCAAAAATAACCTCTCAAAAGTATGGGTAAGTAAAAATAATAAGTCATTGTCAAATCAGGTGGCAAAAACCATAACATCTAACATCCTCCCCTGCCACATAAAACATGACAACCATACAATAATTCCATGGTTTGCATGAAAAAAGAGTGAAAAAAAGCGCTTTCTTGGCCTCCATACAAGAATTCCCGCATACATGACAGGTCAAGTCCTCATAGGAAATTAAGAAGCAGGTCATTTTCCAATCATATTTGTGAACCCATGCGCCCGCCATGACTTTTCTCCCATGCAACGATCAGCTTAGAGACCAATTCAACGACGGATTCCGTGGTATCAAGATTACAGGTTGGTGAATGAGATCCTGAAAACTCTCATGGCGGGCTAACGAAATATCGCTGTAGTTGTGGATATATATACATTTCAAACAATGACCACACCAAAAATACGCACCTATTGAATACCAAAGAAAAAACCAATTAAAAATATTACCTATCTGACAAGGATCTCGCCAAAAACGTGTGCCATTGAATTTAAAAAAAAAAAACAAAAACTGTTAGATATTATCCATATGAAATTCAAAATTATATCACTGAATGTCCAAAATCAAATGAAATACGTTTCAAACATTGATGTCACCAAAAATTATATCGTTGAATTTCTAAAAATAGCAGAAAACAATAAAAAAGATGTCAACATTATTGACCGCAAGGTCAGTGACTAAAGAAATACGGCAAGCTATGGCTGCCATTGTGGACCATCTATCTTCATTTGGAGAGCACGAGGAGTTGCAGACATGCTGTATAACCAATGGCACAAGTTAAAACGGCGGCCAAGTGATGTGTGCCGCAATGTAAAACAAGAGCCCCCCATATAATACGTTTGACAAAACTGAAAAATGGACTAGATGTGACGTTCCCTCGGGTTTTATTGGATTTTCACTTGTAAAATGTGAACATGTGGAACATGTGCATGTGGTTTCCTACAGAGGGACTTTATCAGCCACGAATTTTATGGCAGTTTCACCGGTCACTTTCGAACCTACCAGTACTGGCTAAACGAGTTTTATTAGATGTTCACCTGTAATTTTTTAACATATTTTTTTTTTTTTACATATTTCAAAGAATAAATTTTAATGGACACTACAAGATTTTTTTTTTTTAACACTAGGACAATCGGTAACCTGGACACTACAAGATTTATCATTGGAAGAACAGAATTCTTAAGTCGTGACTTTCCCGTTAAGGACGCTTATTCATCGAATACTTAAACATATTAAGATAAGTAAGAGATTAGGTAACTACCATTTGCACGAGATGTTGCAAAAGAAACGCCATAAGGCATAAATTGAAGAACACAAATACAACAAAAGAATTCTTTGATAAAGAATAAAAATATATTGAACGCTCAAATCAATGCCCCATTAACTGGAACCACTTAGTAGACATATCTATCAACATTAAGATTATATACAATGATCAAGAAATTTCCCATATACAAACAGGGCCTTCCACAACAACCTTTTGTCACATCCACATTTTAAAAAATGCTTTGGAACGTGATTGGAATCTCCCATATTGCCTTTTTCATTATGCAAATAAATCTTCCACGGACAAAAAATTACAGCTAATTTGTTATAATTGGGATTATGTTTTATTTATTTCCTTTACAATCTATCATTTTTAAATTTTAAACATGGTTCTCTGGTTTTAGGTCGCAAATTATGTGATAAAAATGTGCTCATCATTTTCATTATACCTATATTTTTTTCCATTTTGTAAGTATTTAACACTGGCAAGCAATTGAATTTGCAACAAAAACGATCAAGAATAGCGGTTTTGTGAAAATTATTTATTATTTTTATTAGATTATTTTACAGAAAGTATGGCCAACAATTAGGTTACAGAAAGTATTCCCAACAATTATCTTCTCTCTCATAAAGTGAAATTTAATGCAATCATCATCTCCATCAAATGAATTGTCCGAAGGTGGAATTTGGCCCTAGTTGCCAATTTTAACACTTTTGATCTTTCAATGGTCTTAAGTTCCAAATTTCACTCCACTAAAACCTGAACCCTTAGTAATGATGAGAAAGTTTTAAATGGGGGAGAAAGCATAGTATGAATTCTATAGAAAGGTTGGAATGATCCCTCATTACGTTTTAATTGGCATGGAAAGAACATTAAACTAAGGAGATAACTCCCTATACTTTCATACAAAGGAGATAACTCCCTGTACTTTCATGGAATTGTTTTCAAAGTTTCAATTTTAATTTGAGAGCCACTCTTATAATCAATCACGTGCATTCTAAACTTTTCATTTAAACAAGACACAACTTTTCATTTAAACAAGACAATTTATACTTTTCATTTAAAGAAGATACGTGTTTTCAAAGTTTCAATTTTAATTTGAGAGCCACTCTTATAATCAATCACGTGCATTCTAAACTTTTCATTTAAACAAGACACAACTTTTCATTTAAACAAGACAATTTATACTTTTCATTTAAAAAAGACACTTTATACTTTTGTCCGTGAGTGTTGAACTTTTATCACAGTGAACTTAAAACATTTAATGGAGTATGAAACTTTTTAAAAGAACATATTTAATTTTTGTGCCAAAAAAAATGTGTGCAAGTTCCTCCCATAGCTAAAGTGAAGTTTTAACTCTGATAAAAATGAAAATTTACCTCAACTAGGTGAATTAGAAGATTTTTTGAAGTTGATGTAGAATATCTTTTTTTATATTGAAAATTTTAATTAAAAAAAAAAAAAAACAAAACAAAACTTGTTAAACTGAATATTAGTTAAAACAACCACTCAAACCAATATTTTCATCATTATTCAAAAGAAAAGATTACACAAAAAAAAATATTGAAAAAAATAATTAAATAAAAAATAAATTGCTTTTAAAGAACAAAAAGCCTATGTCTATTTTGTACATCTCTCATTTTTTCTTATATTTTTTTCCCTCTTTTGGGCATATTTGATGGTTAGATAGTAGAATTCTCAAATTCTTACTCATTGAAATATTAGGTAACTTTAAAAGTTTATAACTGCAAAATATTATGAATAAAATTGAGTTGGTTCATTGCATGAAGGAAAAAAACACATTAACAATTAGCCATCACTTATTATTAAGACCTATAAATAACAAGACCTATGAACCTTGACAAGTATAACATAGCTTGTTTGGTAGAAATGAGAATAAAATGTTGATGTGAATTGGCATAGTATTACTACATATAGAGGTCAGAACTAAAATAGAAACAAAAAAATGCAGATGTGAAACTCAAAATAATAGAATCAAAGCAGAAATTAAAAAAAAAAAAAGACAAATTAGTTAGAGGCACCTTACATCCAACTGCACTGCCTGTACAAATCCAAGTTGTCTGGAGTTCTCCAATATTACCTTGATTACCTTGTTGAAGTGATAAAAGTTACACAGGAAAAAGGGTAAACTCCATTTGTATATAACAAGTGAAAAATCATAACTGTCAAAGTTTGTCAAAGTCACTGATAAGAGTTATTGAACTCTTCTTAAGGACCCAAATATAGAATATTATAAGAAAATAATGAGCTTACATGGTAGCTCATATTCTACTATATTGTACATTTATTCAGCTTGAGTTTTAGGGAAATGAAGATTTTTCTCCATTCTATTGTAAACCCAATATGACCAATGTCCAAAGCTCTAGTTAAGATATCTATTGGATGGAGTACTCTGAAACAAGTTTTGCAAATGCAGAAAATTTGTCGCTGAGTAGTTTGGATGGAGTGTCATACTCAACAATTTGTCGTGATCAAAACAAATACAAAGTAAGTAAAAAATGAAATGTGTCCAAAAAAATAGTAACTGTAAAAAAACACTAGAAAATAAACAACTTATAAATATTATACCATCCTGTAATAGGAGAACCATATCACTCTCAATAACAAAAGGAATCCAATGTGCTATAGTAATGATTGTGCAGGTAGAAAATTGGTGGCGAATTATTTGCTGAATAAACCCATCAGTTTCAGTGTCAATTGCTGAATAAACCCATCAGTTTCAGTGTCAACTGAGGCAGTTACCTCGTCAAGGACCAGTATCCAACTTTGTTTTAGTAGTGCCTATCCCAAACAGACAAGCTGGCATTGACCCACACTCCAGTTTCCTCCATTCTAAGACACTGTACAAGAGATCATTCCATTAAATTCGATTCTCAATTTTCATTCTAAAAAAAAGTGGTCCTCGAGACCAGGTAGGTCTCAAGGACACCAAAAAATAAACAAAACATGAGCACTAAGATGGAAAGCAAATAGCAGAAATAGCTACTGTAAAAGGTTTTATTTTTCTCCTTCAGGACTTCCATTGAATGTGATAAAGACACACAGACTTGAGGAATCAAGTTTCTTTTCTTTTACTCGTACAATCTCACCAAGTTGGCACTTGTCCAAAGCCTGAGAGCACAAGAAAAATCGAAGTAGATTCATAAACAATAAACTTACAGCAAGATCCTCAGGGAAATATCTATATTCTTCAAGGCAAGAATAATTGGCACTAAAATTGGTACTAATGCTTATAGAATATGAATCAAAACTAACCTCCCAAATCTCATCATCCAAGCAATCTTCGAGAGGATCCAAATTATTTCTTATAGTGCCTTCAAACATTGTTGGTTCTTGGGGAATAATGCTTAATTTGGATCTTCGGTCATGGAGGCCTATGGATGAGATGTCGACTCCATCGATGACAATTCTGCTCGTTGTTGGTTCCACAATGCGAATAATGGATTGAATAAGAGTATATTTGCCACTTCCTGTCTGCCCCACAACTCCCACCTTCGTGCCTCCAGGGAAAGTGCATGTAAGGCCTTTCAAGACAAGCGAAAGATGTGGTCCATAACGCACCTGATTGTATGGATCAAATTTATAGATGAACTGACATGCAAATTACTAGCATTGAATGCGTGAAAAAGAGTCTATTTGTATTGAGTTCTGACCTGCAAATCAGTTAGATCTATTGTTCCTCTAGATGGCCAATTAGAGTTTGGTCTACAATTCTCTATAATCACTGGTGACTCACTGGGAATTCGTGAATACTACATTATTCTCTCCGCTGAGATCATGTTGGTCTCCACATAACAAAGGCACCATATTACCCAGGCTTGTACCATGTTCAGACTTAGACTATATGTTACTGCCAACCCTACAGTGCCTGTTAAGGTGCCATTTCATTTACTTTCATATTTCATTATAAAGAATATGTCTAGTCTACTGAGATCAGTTTAGGAAAAATAATTGTAAGCCAAGATAGTGCTTCTGTACCTACTTGGGCTAATTACATCTTGAGGCAAGCGAATGAGGAACACCAAAAAGAATGCAAACACAAGATTTGACAGAAAATCCATCCGAATGCCAAGCCACTCATTGGCTCCAACATTGTGGAGACTAGGTCTCATATATATATCAATCAACTCGAGATTTCTTTCCATGAATCGAAATTCCTGGTCAAAACTTCTAATGGTGGCTGCTCCAGAGATTGATTCTCCAAAATGTTGTACGATTGGAGCTCTACAAACTGATTCCAGCCGAGCCAGTTCCCTAGTTGATGTTATGTAGTATTGTTGCATGCAAGGAAGGTCAGAGGAGTTACAAGAACTCTCTTATTACTATAAAAACCGAAAAGCGTGGAAACAAAGAAATACAGATAAACTGTTGTCATGATAGAATCCTGATGCAACTTTATCTATTTGATAACATCCTTTTCAATCAGATTATGGGATCTACCTACAACAAACCTTGAAGTAGAAATCAAACTCTCTTATCGCCAATTTATGTTCCTCTAAGAAAATTAAAATTTGCAAGTTCGTATTTATTATTATTGAGAAATACAGAGAATACCTGATACCATATACAACTTGCACCCACTGGTATAAACACAATGAAGACCTGCCAAGCAATATGAGACATGACTGCAATGATCCCCAAAAGTTGTATAAATGCAAAAGCCAATTCTCCTAGTTGAGAAGGAATCAATGTGTCCATTGCACTTTGATCAGTTGATGCCTGCCAAGAAACAGAGAGCTTGTTACTGACCCACTAGAATCAAATGATTTCCTTCTCTCTCAGGAAAGGTATTAGCCTATTCAAACAATAAATGTAAACTGACCCGATTCAGTATTCGCCCAGATGGAGTTGCATCGAAGAAGGACATTGGTGCACGAAATATACACCTGTGCAGAGTGTTGAAAAGCTGATTAGCAGTTTTAAGTCCAACCAATGAAAGAAGCATAGACCTCACAAGAACGCACAGGGAGCTGCTTAATGTCAAAGCAACATAAACCAGAATGAAAATGGACTTTCTCATAGGGGAACTCTCATTTTCTTTTGTAGAGGCTTCCGATGTCATCCAAAGGTTACTACATATTTGAATTAGCTGACTTATTATTTGGGCCAGTAATATTATAGGTATCAAAGTACCATTGTATGCAGCAGTAATGTAAAACCAGTATATCGACATGCTTATCTTGCCTCTCTCTCTTTCTTCTTCTTGTACAAGCTGTGAATTTTTATTCTCTTTATCCAATTTTTCTTTGTGGTTTTCTGGTTCAACCTCTTCCTCTACATCTATTGAGTTCTGAACACTGCACTGCTCCAGTGTGTCACTGGCAGTAACATTTTTCACTGTAGCTGTATTGCCAGGACATGAGCTTTCATAAAATCTCTCTGATGTGTACACTTCAGATTTCTCCATAGCAGAAATAGTTTTTAAAGCTTTCTGATGTGCACAAACTATTTCCACAAAATCTGTGCCTGATTGTAAGATGTCATCGTATCTACCAACCTGAGTAATTTCACCATCTCACATTACCTGTGAAGAATATCATTTACATCAACAAAATATGGATCACTTATCTCCTCCTCTTAATAAATGATCAATAAACCCACTGTCCCTTTACCAATTACATTGAAAATTTTAATATCACTAGAACAGGATGAAAGAAATTCAAACCTACCAGAATGATGTCAGTAGAGGGTAAAAACTCCACTTGATGAGTTACATAGACTACAGTGTTTGAACCCAGAATACCAAGTATGCATTCCTATAACAAGCAAGTCCAATTTCTTAGATGTTTATGGACATGAATTTGCAGCGGCACAACCAGCAATGTATATTATCCAGACTGAACAATGAATTGCAGAGTGCTACTGTAGAGCTTCATCATTCCATCAAAACATTAAAACTAATTAATTCAGCAAACCTACAGTATGTAAAGGATAAGAGAAACATACTTGGAAAATATGTTTTCCGGTATGTGCATCCACAACACTAAAAGGGTCATCAAAAATATAAATGTCTACATCTTGATATAAAGCACGGGCAATCTGTATTCTCTGTTTTTGTCCACCACTCAAATTTAACCCTCTTTCTCCAATGTTTGTCTCGTCCCCATAAGGAAAAAGTTCAAGATCTTTCCTCAATGCACAAGCATCAAGTACACTATTGTATCTAATAGTATCCATCTACTTTCCAAAGAGAATAGTGTCTTTAATTTTCCCACTTCGTATCCAAGGAGACTGAGGGACATATGCTTTGGTACCACTTAAGCTAACAGAGCCTGATATTTTTGGTATTTCACCTAATATGCAGGATAAAAGGCTTGATTTTCCTGAACCAACAGTTCCACATACTGCAACCCTCATGCCTCTCTCTAGTTGGACATCTAAACCTCTTATAGTTGGACTAGAGGAATCAGGATTCCAAGAAAATATCCCTCCTTGGATTTGAATCGCGAAGTCTGTTGACTCCTTTGATACCTTTTCTACCCCATCGTGTTGCAGCTCTTCCTCCTGTAGAAAGGCCACAATGTGATCTATTGACACTTTAGTTTGAGCAATCTGAGGGATTAAGCCAGGAAGCATGCCCATAGCTCCCTGAAGTGTCCCATAGGTTGCGAGTGCAGAAAGAATTCTCCCTGCTGTCAAAGGCACTCCTATAAGCATACACGTACCAAAAGTTGCAACAATGATAAATATTGGTCCAACAGAGGAAACAGATGTTGTGATAGCTGATGCATAAACATATTTTTGTAGCCAACTATATTCTGCCTGCCTCAAAATTTCTAGTTTCCGAAGAAATCTTGTCTCCCAAGCCTGCAATTTTAAGATCCTCATAATTTTTAATGTCTCCGATGTGGCCTTGTACTCTGAAACAAGTTTTGCAAATGCAGAAAATTTGTTGCTGAGTAGTTTGGATGGAGTGTCATACTCAGCAATTTGTCCTGATTCAAAACAAATACAAAGTAAGTAAAAAATGAAATGTGTCCAAAAAAATAGTAATTGTAACAAAACACTAGAAAATAAACAACTTATAAATGTTATACCATCCTTTAATAGGAGAACCATATCACTCTCAATAACAGATGGAATCTGATGGGTTATAGTAATGACTATGCAGGTAGAAAATTGGTGGCGAATTATTTGCTAAATAAACCCATCAGTTGCAGTGTCAACTGAGGCAGTTGCCTCGTCAAGGACCAGTATCCGACTTTGTTTTAGTAGTGCCCTTCCCAAACAGACAAGCTATCATTGACCCACACTCCAGTTTCCTCCATTCTCAGACACTGTACAAGAGATCATTCCATTAAATTCGAATCTCAATTTTCATTCTAAAAAAAAGGGTCCTAGAGACGAGGTAGGTCTCAAGGACACCAAAAAATAAACAAAACATGAGCACTAAGATGGAAAGCAAATAGCAGAAATAGCTACTGTAAAAGGTTTTATTTTTCTCCTTCAGGACTTCCATTGAATGTGATAAAGACACACAGAGCTGAGGAAACAAGTTTCTTTTCTTTTGCTTGTACAATCTCACCAAGCTGGCACTTGTCCAAAGCCTGAAAGCACAAGAAAAATCGAAGTAGATTCATTAAGAATAAACTTACAGCAAGATCCTCAGGGAAATATCTATATTCTTCACGGCAAGAATAAGTGGCGCTAAAATTGATACTAATGCTTATAAAATATGAAGCAGAACTAACCTCCCAAATCTCATCATCCAAGCAATCTTCGAGAGGATCCAAATTATTTCTTATAGTGCCTTCAAACATTGTTGGTTCTTGGGAAATAATGCTTAATTTGGATCTTAGGTCATGGAGGCCTATGGATGAGATGTCAACTCCATCAATGAAAATTCTGCCCGTTGTTGGTTCTATATTGAATAAGAGTAGATTTGCCACTTCCTGTTCGCCCCACAACTCCCACCTTCGTGCCTCCAGGGAAAGTGCATGTAAGGCCTTTCAAGACAAGCGAAAGATGTGGTCCATAACGCACCTGATTGTATGGATCAAATTTATAGATGAACTGACATGCAAATTACTAGAATTGAATGCGTGAAAAAGAGTCTAATTGTATTGAGTTTTGACCTGCAAATCAGTTAGATCTATCGTTCCTCTAGATGGCCAGTTGGAGTTTGGTCTACAATTCTCTATAATCACTGGTGACTCACTGGGAATTCGTGAATACTGCATTATTCTCTCCGCTGAGATCATGTTGGTCTCCACATAACAAAGGCACCATATTACCCAGGCTTGTACCATGTTCAGACTTAGACTATATGTTACTGCCAACCCTGCAGTGCCTGTTAAGGTGCCATTTCATTTACTTTCATATTTCATTATAAATAATATGTCTACTCTGCTGAGATCAGTTTAGGAAAAATAATTGTAAGCCAAGATAGTGCTTTTGTACCTACTTGGGCTAATTACATCTTGAGGCAAGCGAATGAGGAACACCAAAAAGAATGCAAACACAAGATTTGACAGAAAATCCATCCGAATGCCAAGCCACTCATTGGCTCCAACATTGTGGAGACTAGGTCTCATATATATATCAATCAACTCGAGATTTCTTTCCATGAATTGAAATTCCTGGTCAAAACTCCTAATGGTGGCTGCTCCAGAGATTGATTCTCCAAAATGTTGTACGATTGGAGCTCTACAAACAGATGCCAGTAGAGCCAGTTCCCTAGCTGATGTTATGTAGTATTGCTACATGCAAGGAAGGTCAGAGGAGTTACAAGAATTCTCTTATTACTATAAAAACCCAAAAGCATGGAAACAAAGAAATACAGATAAACTGTTGTCATGATAGAATCCTGATGCAACTTAATCTATTTGATAACATCCTTTTCAATCAGATTATTGGATCTACCTACAGCAAACCTTGAAGTAGAAATCAAACTCTCTTATCGCCAATTTATGTTCCTCTGAGAAAATTAAAATTTCCAAGTTCGTATTTATTATTATTGAGAAATACAGAGAATACCTGATACCATATACAACTTGCACCCACTGGTATAAACACAATGAAGACCTGCCAAGCAATATGAGACATGACTGCAATGATCCCCAAAAGTTGTATAAATGCAAAAGCCAATTCTCCTAGTTGAGAAGGAATCAATGTGCCCATTGCACTCTGATTAGTTGATGCCTGCCAAGAAACAGAGAGCTTGTTACTAACCCACTAGAATCAAATGATTTCCTTCTCTCTCAGGAAAGGTATTAGCCTATTAAAACAATAAATGTCAACTGACCCGATTCAGTATTCGCCCAGATGGAGTTGCATCAAAGAAGGACATTGGTGCACAAAATATACATCTGTGTAGAGTGCTGAAAAGTTGATTAGCAGTTTTAAGTCCAACCAATGAAAGAAGCATAGACCTCACAAGAACGTACAGGGAGCTGCTTAATGTCAAAGAAACATAAACCACAATGAAAAGGGACTTTCTCATAGGGGAACTCTCATTTTCTTTTGTAGAGGCTTCCGATGTCATCCAGAGGTTACTACATATTTGAAGTAGCTGACTTATTATTTGGGCTAGTAGTATTATAGGTATCAAAGTACCATTGTATGCAGCAGTAATGTAAGACCAGTATAGCGGCATTCTTATCCTGCCTCTCTCTCTTTCTTCTTCTTGTACAAGCTGTGAATTTTTATTCTCTTTATCCAATTTTTCTTTGTGGTTTTCTAGTTCAACCTCTTCCTATACATCTATTGAGTTCTGAACACTGCACTGCTCCAGTGTGTCACTGGCAGTAACATTTTTCACTGCAGCTGTATTGCCAGGACATGAGCTTTCAACAAATCTCTCTGATGTGTACACTTCAGATTTCTCCATAGCAGAAATAGTTTTCAAAGCTTTCTGATGTGCACCAACTAATTCCACAAAATCTGTGCCTGATTGTAAGATGTCATCATATCTGCCAACCTGAGTAATTTCACCATCTCGCATTACCTGTGAAGAATATCATTTACATCAACAAAATATGGATCACTTATCTCCTCCTCTCAATAAATGATCAATAAACCCACTGTCCCTTTACCAATTACATTGAAAATTTTAATATCACTAGAACAGGATGAAAGAAATTCAAACCTACCAGAATGATGTCAGCAGAGGGTAAAAACTCCACTTGATGAGTTACATAGACTACAGTCTTTGAACCCAGAATACCAAGTATGCATTCCTATAACAAGCAAGTCCAATTTCTTAGATGTCTGTGGACATGAATTTGTAGCGACACAACCAGCAATGTATATTATCCAGACTGAACAATGAATTGCAGAGTGCTACTGTAGAGCTTCATCATTCCATCAAAACATTAAAACTAATTAATTCAGCAAACCTACAGTATGTAAAGGATAAGAGAAACATACTTGGAAAATATGTTTTCCGGTATGTGCATCCATAGCACTAAAAGGGTCATCAAAAATATAAATGTCTACATCTTGATATAAAGCATGGGCAATCTGTATTCTCTGTTTTTGTCCACCACTCAAATTTAACCCTCTTTCTCCAATGTCTGTCTCATCCCCATAAGGAAAAAGTTCAAGATCTTTCTTCAATGCACAAGCATCAAGTACACTATTGTATCTAATAGTATCCATCTGCTTTCCAAAGAGAATAGCATCTTTAATTTTCCCACTTTGTATCCAAGGAGACTGAGGGACATATGCTTTGGTACCACTTAAGCTAACAGAGCCTGATATTTTTGGTATTTCACCTAATATGCAGGATAAAAGGCTTGATTTTCTTGAACCAACAGTTCCACATACTGAAACCCTCATGCCTCTCTCTAGTTGGACATCTAAACCTCTTATAGTTGGACTAGAGGAATTGGGATTCCAAGAAAATATCCCTCCTTGGATTTGAATCGTGAAGTCTGTTGACTCCTTTGATACCTTTTCTACCCCATTGTGTTGCAGCTCTTCCTCCTGCAGAAAGGCCACAATGCGATCTATTGACACTTTAGTTTGAGCAATCTGAGGGATTAAGCCAGGAAGCATGCCCATAGCTCCCTGAAGTGTCCCATAGGTTGCAAGTGCAGAAAGAATTCTCCCTGCTGTCAAAGGCACTCCTATAAGCATACACGTACCAAAAGTTGCAACAATGATAAATATTGGTCCAACAGAGGAAACAGATGTTGTGATAGCTGATGCGTAAACATATTTTTGTAGCCAACTATATTCTGCCTGCCTCAAAATTTCTAGTTTCTGAAGAAATCTTGTCTCCCAAGCCTGCAATTTTAAGATCCTCATAATTTTTAATGTCTCTGATGTGGCCTTCATCCTTTTGTCTTTTTCTTCCATTATTGTCTCTTGAAATTTTTCTTGCAATTTTGCAAGTGGGAAGTTTGGCAACATAACTGCAAATGAGGCAGCCAACCCTGAAAATACTACCAAGCCCAACATCTGATATAGAATAATGAAGGCCAAAACAAATTGAAGAGGGCAAATCCAAATACTATGCATATAGTAACAGAAACATGAAACATTCTGAACATCTACACTCATGTAGTTGATAATCTCTCCGCTTGTATGGTTCTGTCTTGACTGACTGGAAAGCAACAAGCCCTTCCTGTATATAATAGCTGTCAATGCTGCTCTAACCCGTAAAGTTAACTGATGTTGTTTGAAAAACCCTTGTCGATGTGACAAAGACTCTAATACCTTTGCCACAAAAAAAGCACAAACTAGCACATAGCCTTGACTTTCAAACTGTTTCTTTCCACCTAGAAACTGAACAAAGGCATTTATAAAACATGTACCTACATATGATGCACAAGTCTCCAGTGCTGCTAAGAATGCAGTCAAAAGTACTTACTTCCGAAAAGATAGGAGTAAGGCTTTTGCTAATAAGCCTGTATCACCTTTGGCCTCTAGCTGAGCTCTGAATTTAGGGTATAATTGGCCTGTCCTGTCTACCTCTGCAACTTGGGGTACATCATCAATATGCAAAGGGCTCTTATAACCAACAGCAAGAAAAGGACTCATCCAAGAAAATGACAGCCGACTGAGAAGGTTGGTTGTTGCATAAGTAGAGACTGCCTTAATGTTTCCACATTTTTGGGGATTGTCTTTCAAGAGAGGTTCTAGAATGGTCTGTGAGGAGGACTCTACACCACTTCTGGCACATTCGTAGGCGTCTTCAACAACACCCAACACGAATCTGAAGAAAAATTTCGAAAACGGCAATGGATTTCTCAACGGCTTTTCTTCCTCTGGGGCGGATTCGCCCTCGACTCCTGCAGATTCAATCACGAAAACCATTTGGACGCAGCAGTCGTCATCAAACGATTCATCTCTGACCTTATTTGATCTGAATCTCATTTCTACATTCAGGAAAGCCATGGATGAAATTTCCCCAGAGGTTCGATGGAGCCCGTTTTAGAGGTCTGTCACGGCAGCACGGGAAGCAAGAGCGGAGAAGACGAAAGGGTACCCAGGCAAATCAAATCGTGAACAGTTGCAACCACTCAACTACCTTCCTGGATTGAACGATTAACAATCCTCTAATCGTCTAACACATAATCTAACGGCACACAGGGATGACAAGTAGATTTTAGGAAAGTCCATTTCAGAGGGAAATGCCTTACCGTGTAAATATATTAAGGTAATTAGGAAATTAGGTGGTTGAATACTTAAATATATTAGTGTAATTAGGCGATTAGGTATGAGCAAAATATCTATGAAGATATGTAAGATTAAATACAAACAATTATAAAGAGTAAATTTTATAAAATTATATAATATTATAAATTTGATTTTGAATATTATTTAAAAATATTTATATTTATTAAATTAAAAAATATTTATTTTAAATAAAAATAAGTTAATTATCCAAAACTTACTAATATTATGAATATGTTATAATAGGAACGGAAACCTATGACCAACCAACTATATCAAATTATTCGAAATCATATAATAATTTTTTTAACGATTATTACTAAATAATAATAAAGGTAAATAGTATAAATTTACAAATCATAATGTTTTTCGAGTTAATGCTTCATTATATTAAATTAGCTTATAGATGAATTCACTTATAAAACTAATTTAGAGTAGATATATAAGTAAAATATGAGTAGTATTTTTTATTTTTTAAATTAAATTTGTATTATTTTAAAATTTCAAAATATTTTATTGTAAATAACATAGTTCAAATTATTATTGAAGGGAAATTAGATTTGTTAATTTAGTAATAAGTTAAGTAAAGTTTTTTGGTTTTTGGAAGCTCTGTTTCGAACATATAAGTGTGGTTCATCATCACGACTAAATGAAGAGGTAGACCATGGCAAACGCTTAAATAGAGAGCAATGTTGAGACATAACTTCAAGTAACGATTATATTTGAACACTAATATGTAAATTATGATATCAATTTATTAATATATGAAAAACAAATATTATTAAGTAACCACTATATTAAATAGTTAGTTTTTGAAAAGTAATATTTAAATTAATTTATTAAAAACAAATATCACTAGTATCAAGATTAAGTGTCTATTAGTGAAAACAAGAAGTCCTATCATAATCTGGATTACATAGAGAAACACAATATCTAAATCATTACATATCACATGATCAAGATATTGAAGAGGTCATTGGAGCAAGGCCCCAGCTCTTGTATTAGTTGGTGCAGAAGGCTTGAGTTCACATTGAAGATGAATTTGTATGTGAACCAAGTGAGCATCTAGGCTAGCCAAACATGAACATTGGTGTCACTACACTCACTTAATCTCATTCAAGGAAGAGATGATGTAATTTTGGTTTATGTTCTTCTCGTCTAAACCCTACCCAAAAGAGTTTTCATCTTCCAATGGAAGGTGATAGAGATCAAATACTAAGCTCCTTTTTCACCTGGTATGATCAGGGTCAAGAACCTAATTGGCTACTTCCTCCAGGATTTGAGAGTGAGAATATGCCTCGCGATCATTAGTGGTGAAGGTTTCAAGCTCGTGAATTGCTTCATGGATGTCAAGAGGAGTTGCAAAGTGAAATATGGTCATGACTTTTGAGACCTAGGCCTAGGCATGTAGCTGGACTTGCGAGCATCTACCCCCACCTCACCTACGAATATGCATGTGTTTTCCAAACATTCTATATCATAAAGACAAAACCAAGCCAGACAAATATCCTACGACAAACCCGGACGGAGAACAAAGGAAACTAAACATACCGAACCTGAAGAAGAGCGAGGCGAAACAAAAAAATGGGATGGCCCAAGCCAACAAGAAAAGAAAGGCCGCAATTTTAGGGACACGAGCATACTCCTTTAGATAGGGTCACCTTCGCACCGAGAAGCCCTACAAAGAAAGTCACGTCAAACCCCACAAAATTTAAAAGAACAATGCCAAATTATTTGTTGTAATTTAGAAATTTCTTAGAACAATGCCAAATTATTAGTTGTAATTTAGAAATTTAAGAAATTTGTTGTAATTTAGTTTTCCTGTTTTTAAAAAATTTGTAAGGAAAATATATTATATGGTTTTTAAATTTTTTGAATAGTTAGGAAAACGGCATGATAGTTCTAATTTGATGGTTCTTGATTTATTTTTTTATTCAGTTAGTAATTAGGAAATTGCTTAAATATTTATCATTAAAAATTACAGCATTAGTTACCATATTTTAATTGACCAACTAGAAATTTGAAGGGTTAGTTTTTATTTGCAGTGTCTATAATATGATTCAAAACAATTTGACTTCCATTGAAGAGAAGTTGTTTCTACTAATCTCAATATCTAATTTTATTTGCAATTCCCATAATATGATTCAAAACATTTTTTTGAGTATTTGAGACTTTGAATGTCAAAATTGTTAATTTAAATTATTCAAACTTTAAGAAAATATATTTTTAATAATAATATAAGATGTATATTCCCTATTTTTTCCAATATTGAATTTTAGATAATAATTTCTTTTCTTATCTAATCCAATTGAAACTTGGTAACTGTGGATAAAACCTCTCAATCAGAAAATATTGATGAAAAAACCTAACAATAAACTCCAACAACCAACCAACCAACCAAATAACCTATTGTAAATATTAACTCTAAATATTTCAATTCATTTGATATGATTCATATTATATAATAATCAAATTTTAATTTTTTTTTTTTTTCCAAAAAAATTAAAATTATTCAATATTGTAACTATGAGGATATAAAAAGATAAAATTATTCAATATTGTAACTATGAGGATATAAAAGAATAAAATTATTCAATTTTGTAACTGACGATTTAATCATATATGATTGGATTTTTCCTCTCCAAACTTGCGCTATTGACTCATATGAAATAAGTTTTTTTTTTTTTAATATCTTTCATTAAATTTATATGAATTTCGAGATTATAAATTCTGATATCCATATAGATTGTAGATTATGAATTGGTATATCTTATTTAAAAAAAAAAAATACAAATCAAAATTTAAAAAAAAAATTGATTTCCATTACTAATACTCCAAGACAGGAGCACGCTATGAAAAAAAACTGAATACGACAAACACATGATAATGGGACGTCAAGATTGACTCAAATTTTTAAAATGCATCTTTCATATAAAATCGAATTCATGAACCCAATCTACGTGATGTACGGTATCGTGGGTCTCGACCCTACGTTGATTAGCAGCGATTGCTCCTCAAGACTTCTAGATCGTTCTTGGTCATTATGATCTCATCGACATATCTATCCGGCCTTTTTATCTATCAGTTTTATTTTCATATGATATTGTCACTTAATTTCTTTGTGGCTGCAGGTTTTAGTTTCTATGGCTCTTCAACGTCTTTTTAAGAGTTTTGACTATGGCTGTCAGCATGTTTTGTCAGCTGATTTTTTGGAAATATCCTGCACTTTTTAGCTTTATCTCCTCCATGATTTACAATGTCAGATCTATAGGATCTATATGTCCTTTATTTTCTTCATATGTGGAAGGAATAGCACTATATGAACTACGAGTCGGAGACTCTAAATGAATGTACTTTCAGGCTTGTTTATATTTCTTATAGAAATATATTATGTTTTTTCGTCCTAAAAAAAACAAGTACTACATATTGTTTTGATCAAAACCAATACATCCATACTTTCTCGTTTCTGCTCCCACGTTGAACTCTTCCAGTACAAAATCTATCAAGGAAAAGGACACAGGAGCGAGCATATTATAGTGGGGGGACAATGGCTCGTTCAAATCACATAAACTTTCAGCCACTGTGGCTGGATTTCCTGCAAATTGATTGCAATGTGAGGATTGCTGGTCCGCTGAATTGAAATTATTAATTTCTGTTTCAAGCATATTAACATCTCCTAGATTCGCAGTGGCTGTGTGTTTTGGATGATTTTCTTGTTGGAAAAACAATAGTAATTCCAACCACCACCATTAATGTTGCGTCTAGCTTTTTCTAGAATTCGGCGGAGCTGGATAGCTTCCTAGAGAAGCCACCGACTCCAGAAAGACTCCAGAAAGTTCTTTATTGTGTATAAAAACTGCTTCAGTAATCAAACGAAGACAGTTCTGTGTTTAGTGTATGATCTCTGATTTGGTATCAGAGCGAGGTGAGGTTGAGTGCTGCAATGTTCTTCTGAGAGGATGCATTTTAGAGAGGCCGGAGGTGTGAGAAGAACAAGCTGTGGCACAGCGGAAGCGTGGAGGGCATATTGTCCAGAAGCTGTGCATAAGTTTGTGTTGGTGCGGTGAGGGAAAACTAAACTCTCACCAATTGCTTGATGTTATTAGTCCATCATTTTTTTGGCTTATGGTGTTCTGTATCGTGGTTAAGATTCTATCATTTTGACTAGAGCATCACTCTGCCGAATTTTTTTATATATAATCTGTGTTGTGTTAAGTTCTGAAGAAAGCATTTTGCTGAGGCTGCGGTGTAAATCGATTTGGGAGAAGGGTGTCACTGTACACCTGACCTGTGTTTTGTTTTTTATACGTGCTGTTGTAACTCTGAAGCAGTCTGTAACAAAATTTTATCTTTAAAGATGAAGGCCGATGGGCCTCGATTTTCAAAGCACGTTCTCGTAGTTCTGTACACAGTTGTCAAAATGTTGTCGATGAAATATTGAATGTGCTTCTGCTTTGTTGGTTGAACGAGTTACTTTCACACGAAACAGAGTCGATTTTTCAATGTTTGATACTTGTTCTAAAATATTGAAGTGCCTTTGATAGAACGCTGTTAGAAATCTATTAACATGTTTTATAAAAAAAAAAGAAGAAAGAAGAAGGCAACCATATTATCCAATAATATTGGATAAAAATTTTTACTTAAGGATTTAGAAGCTTATTGACAATGGCTAATATATTGGCAGAATCTTATTTATCTAAATCTAACAAGTTAGATGGTGAAAATTATGCAAATTGGAAGTTTAAGTTGCAGACTTTGATGGAAGGCAACAATACATGGACAATTGTGTCTGGAGCTGAAGTTAAGCCAATGTCCCCTCAAGCCACAGATGTTGCAATTCAAGATTGGGAGCGACGGGAAAACAAAGCAAAGGTGCTTTTGCGGATGATGGTTAAGGACAACATTATTCCACACATTAGAGAGTGCAAAACATCCAAGGAGACATGGGACACTCTCAAAAATTTGTATGAGACGAAGACTACAAATCGAATATTGTATTTAAAGAGTAAGCTTCTTTCAATTAAGATGGAAGAAAATGAAAGTGTTAGTGATTTTATTTCTAGAATTAAAGATCTAAAGGATAAATTAGGTGACATTGGTGAATCAGTATCTAGTACAGACTTGGTTACTGTGACATTAAATGGAATGCTTGATGAATATCAAATGTTTATCACTGGTCTCTCAGCTAGAGAGAAGGCTCCTACTTTTGATGAGTTAGCAGGTATACTTATGTAGGAAGAAGAGAGGAGAAGAAGCCTTAAACAAAAATCTCCCAATTCAGATTTGGCATTGACGGCCAAAAGGAAGCAGTCCTTCAAAGGCAAACAGTGGGAGAAAAATAAAGGCAAAAATCCACAGGTAAAATCATTTCAAGGTACCCCTTTACCAAGAACAAATACCAAATCAAGTAGAGGTGATGTGTGTTATTACTATGGAAAACTTGGTCATTTTGCTAACAATTGTATGAAAAGGAGGTCTGATCAATTTAAACAAAGAAGGCATTCAGGAAATTATGTTGACAAAGATGAAGCAATTAGTCAAGATGTTAGCAATCTTAAATTGTTTGTGTCCAATGTTGCTTTATCAGCGGAAACTAATGATGATACCGCTTGGTTTATAGATTCTGGTGCATCAATCCATATGTCATGCAAAAGAGATTGGTTTGATACTTATCATGAGATTAATAATGGTGGACACATCTTTTTAGGAGATAATAGATCACATGAAATTAAAGGATATGGTAATATAAGTGTTATGATGCCTAATGGACAAGAAAAACAAATTCAAAATGTGGTGTATGTTTCAGGATTAAAGAAGAACTTAATTTCAGTCTCTACTATTACAGATCAACATTTAAAAGTTGAATTTGTGAAATCACATTGTTTGGTAAAGGATGTGCAGGACAACTACAAGGTTGTTGCAAAAGGAATGAGAGTTGGAGGCTTATACAAATTGGATGTAATGAAGAATGGGCATCAAGCTTTGGCATCAACAGGCATGTCAACTATGGGTCGCGTTAGTTCGCGCATTTCTCATATTGATGTGAGGAAATCTGCCTTAAGCGTCCACTTCAATTGGTTCAAGTAAGTTACTGAGTCCATCATCATTTTATTGGTACTGAGTCCATACAATACCTGCCATACGTTTTTCTGCTACCAAGAAGATTGAGAAATTATCCAACTTGGACACTACTTGCATTTGGTATAAAGCACCAATCCATATTCTGATTGATTCAGCTGGATTTTTAGATTTATCCAAATCTAGAACATATCCGGATGAATTAGTAGCAAATAAATCCTCTTCGACTCTTGGATATTTTGGTTCTCTATACATATTAGCTTTCTGCAGGGAGGGCATTATGAATGATGGAAATAAAGTAGCAGCATTTTCAAAAGTCGCCAATTCACTTTTATTTCTATGAACTGTGTTTGACTTTGGCTTTTCGACTCTGAAACCAATTTGGCTACTGCTAGACTCAGCTACATCTTCTTGGGAATCACTGGTTTCCCATTTCTGAGGGATCTCCATAGTTTTAGAAAACTTTGGAGGTGCAGATGTCAAAAGAAAGTTCAACTTAGAGCCTCTCAGTGTGTTTTGAGGACTCTTCAGTATCTCAGAACTTTTTCAGAGCCTTGGGATTATCAGAGTATGGAATTCCGAAATCCAATAGAGCCTAATCCGTTTTCACAAATGTATGGTACGGATAGTGTTCTAGAATCCACATTGGCAGAAAACCCAGAGCAGATAAAAAAGATTTCTATGTGGCTTCAAGAATTCCATTCATTAAAATTACCAGAGAATCTCAATGATCAAAACACTGGAGCCGATGCAAGGAAAACATGGAGTGATACGATTAATTATTAATTAGAAGGCATTAATGACCATCAGTGTCTCTTCAGGAAATTAGACAGAAGATTCGGTATGTCTTATAAATCTGCTATTATCAAACAGGGTATGCCTCGGGAGAATTCCAGAAACATCAAAAAGGTTATTTCCCTGCAGAGAAAGAAACCCTTGCTATTTTCAATGGAATTCAGAAGTTCAAAATTTATTTGGCTCCTGCAAAATTCTTAATTCATACTGATTCCATGAATTTTAAATACTTCCTGAATGCAAAGATTTCAAAACAGTTAGCTCGTGGAAGATTGTTAGCATGGCAGATGTGGTTTCAAATGTATGAGTTTGATGTCGAATGGATCCCAGGAAATTCTAACTTCTTAGCAGATGCCTTGACAAGAGAAATGAATAAAGTTCATGTGCAAAAACAAGGTTTGTTTGATATTTCAGGTAAATCTACTTCTGATGATAATTTTGAGACTTTTGTACAGCGTTTCAAATACTTGTGCTGGCAAAAATTTTACTTCCTTGGATTTTCTGCATAATGGTTTCTTGTCTGGGCATAGGATAATTAAAACTCTTTGTTATTGCATTTAATGGCTTGTAGTTAATAACCATCCTATCTTTTCCACGGACTATTTCTGAATGATTTCTGACAAGGAATGCAGAACAAGAGTAATGAGATTCACTTCTTTCAATCAACTGAAGATCTAACAATTCTTGAATTTACTTTCTCATTTCTTTTTCTTCAGCAGGGGTGCATGGTATCAATTTACCGGTTACCCCATTATCATGCAATGTAATAATCTCTTGCTGTGGACTTTCTGTAGTCCAGAATGCTTGAGGGTTGTTTGAACAACATTTTAACAATTCCTCATACAAACTAATTTGTTCAGAGGACCAATTGGGATCTCTATTGGCCTTTTGGGTAGGCTGTGATTTAGCCTCATATATCATCAATACTTCTTTCCAATCATGAGAATCGTTTTTTGTTTTTCTGGAACCTACCTTCTTCTGACTCTGCTCTCTTCTAGCTTCTGAGTTTGCCATTGTTAACCTTGGAACTGCTATTGCTTTCTTCTTAATATTGCAAATGATTTTATCTTCGCTTATTGTTACTGGCAGTACTGAATTAATAAATGGCATACCTAAAAATAGAATTGAGCTTTGGCATCAAAGGTATGGACACTTAAATCATAATGACCTAATGTTACTACAAAAGAAATTGATGGTAGAAGGTTTTCCAATTATAAAGGGTGAACACTTTGAATGTGAAGGTTGTGCACTAGGAAAACAACAAAGGGAAGAATTTCCTGTGCATGAAAATAGAAGAAAACGTGAAATACTTTAACTAGTGCATACTGATGTATGTGGTCCAATGCAAACTAAGTCACTTGGTGGAGCATATTACTTTCTTATATTTATTGATGACAACACCAGATTCACCTGGGTGTACTTTATAAGAAACAAAAGTGACGTGTTTGAATACTTTAAATAATTCAAGAGTATGGTTGAAAAGCAAACAGAAAAGAACATTAAAATTCTTCGATCAGATAAAGGTGGTGAGTACACTTTAGGAGCTTTTATCAAATATTGCAAACAAAATGGAATTATGCAACAATTTACAATACCACATACACCTCAACAAAATGGAGTAGCTGAAAGAAAGAATAGAACATTAGTTGAATGTGCTCATAGTATGTTAAAAAGTGAAGAACTTTCTAATAGTTTTTGGGCTGAAGCCATTAATACAGTTGTATATCTTAAAAATAGAAGTCCTACTAAGTATCTTCAGCACAAAACACCATTTGAAGCATTGAATGGTTTTAAACCTAAAGTTAGTCATTTAAGGATATTTGGATGCAAGGTCTTTGCTCATATTCCTAAAGAGGATAGGAGAAAGTTAGATGCCAAAGCCATCAAATGTATTTTTATTGGATATTACACTGATCAAAAAGCATATAAATTGTATGATCCAAGTACTCAAAAGGCCTTTGCAAGTAGAGATGTTATATTTCATGAGCATATAGATAAACAAATAAAAGAAGATGAACATGATATATGGCAGTCTTCTTATGAAAGCCTTAAGCAAGAAGAAGAAGTTGTGGAATCAACCCAAGAACTAGAACACATGGACATTCCAAAAGACACATCAAGGAATCAAAGTCCACAAAGAAGTGATGAAGGCACTCCATAGAGAAGAAAAGGAGAAGATACTCCACAAAGTAATGAACCTCTAAGAAGGTCAACACGACATATTCAAGCCCCCATCAGGTATAAAGATTATGCTTTAATGTCTCAAGTAATGACTATTTTTGAGCCCTTAAATTATGAACAAGCCAAAAATCATAAACAATGGATGGAAGCTATGAAAGAAGAATATGACTCTATAATGAAAAATGAAACTTGGGAATTAACAAAATTACTTGAAAATAAAGTCCCTATAGGATCAAAATGGTTGTACAAGACAAAATTTAATGCAGATGGTAGCATAGACAAGTATAAGGTAAGATTGGTTGCAAAAGGTTATTCACAAAAAGAAGGAATAGATTATGAAGATACGTTTGCTCTAGTTGCAAAAATGAATACTATCAAAATAATGATAGCATTGGCAACTAAATATGATTGGAAGCTACATCAATTAGATGTAAAGTTAGCTTTTCTAAATGGTGACTTAAAAGAAGAGATTTATCTTGTTCAACCAGAAGGATTTGTAAAGAAAGGTCAAGAACATCTTGTATGCAAGTTAAAAAAGGCCTTATATGTTATAGACATTTTTGTGCCTTACAGCTCTAAGCATGAAATGTCCATAAACCAAGGGATCCTAAGTCCCTAAAAGTGTTGTTCCGGCCCCTAAAGGAACAAGGTCAACAAATTACAGCTTCTCCCAGAAGTTCTCCACCAGAAACTGCTCAGAATCAGTCAAATCAGGATCATTTCAGCTGCTCCACTAGCTAGCTGCGTTGCATAGCACCCAAGTACACTAGCTAGGTGCGTTGCAATGCACCTAAATGCACTACCAGGGTGCGCTGAGCGGGAAATGACAAATGGCAGTGTCATTCCGCGAGGTGGACAGACAATGGAAGCTTCCAGAATCTTCCCCAATGACACTTGCCTCACTGAGTTCGACCAAGGATGAGTAAGAGGCTCTCAGTCTCCAAGTGGAAGCAAGAACTGACAGAGAGAAGCCACAAGTCAAATCATAAGCTGACTCATCTTCTTTGCATACATCTATATATGGATCCCTCATCCCAGAGATCCAGAGGCTGGAATTTTGTACATTCCGGAGAATTGCTGTTGGTTTTGAGATAGAGATTAGAGTATTGGGTGATTTATGCTTTGTTGGAGGTGAAGAGGGGATTCCTTTGCTGGGGGGTTGATGCTGGATCAGGAATCATCGGTTGTAACTCCTCCTGGACCTTCTTGTTATATCAATAAAACTATTTGAGTTTCTCCTACATGCTTGTGTATTAATGATGTTTGTTATATTTGCATGTTTAGCTTAAATATGATCCTAAGCTATTTATGAATATAAATCCATGTCTTTGTGTAGTTTTCTTCTTTTGTGATCTTGCAGGAACTTGGTGAAGCTGGGCAAGTAAGGGAGCAGGTAGCTGGAAGCTGTCAAAGAGGAGAGAGATTGGATCAAAGGACTAGCGCAAGACACAGGTTGGTTCATCCTATTCCTCTTCGTTTATAGTTCATAAAGAAGAATACGAAAGTAGTTTTCTCTGTTTGTTTCTAAGGTACTGTCACACCTTAGTGGGATAGGGGCGTTCTGAGTAGACACTTTTCCCGTTAACAAAATGGCGACTCCACTGGGGATCGTGTCTAGTTAGTTTGTTTGTGTTTCTCTTCTTGTTTGTTTCATAAACACAGAAGTGGAAATCGAATTGCATTTGCCATTATCAAATGCAAAGTAGACATCTGCTACTTCAATCCATTCACTGGATTTGTTTATGATTTGAACAGCTAATTCACAAATGATCTGATTACCCTTTTTGATAGCTCTTAGACCTCCTTTAAATCTACCCTCTGATTGTGCATTACTGATTGCTTTTACTCGGCCAAAAACCATAGATTAAACTGCAAACCGTGACCCAGAACCCGGATAGAATTCTCGTTTCTGCCCTAGCACAGGCTCTGTGAAGAGATTCTGCATTTCAACACAGTTCCCGAGAGGGCTACCTGTGCTGCAATCTAGTTTCTCTGTGTAACAAGTGCGCTGATCAGCCTAGCCCTGTGCAGCTGAGGTTCTTTGCTTCATTTTTTCAGTTTTGTCTCTGATTTTGTAGCCTGTGATCAGTGTGTGTCTGTTTAAAAACCCCTTTTCTTTGCCTTAATTCCGCCTCCTTTGTACAAAAAGACTGTAGATGTTCTTTGTGTGTTTGTTACATCATTTACAGTTTTCCATTGAAAAAGTAGAATAGTCATAGTGTCGTCCTTTGATTTAGATCTGTCGTAAGTGTCATTTTTGATCTTAGGAGAAAGTTTATTTGCTGTTGACAGTCGATTATTCTTTTACTTTTGCCTTTGGTTTGAATTTGTGACTTTCTAGTGTCGAAACGAGTATTTATTTCAAAATCATAAAGTGTCGTAATCTTCCCTACCTTTTGATTTCGAAAAGAAGCTTGTTTGTGTTTGTCGCTTGAAAGCAAATTCAGATTTGTACATCAACTTTCTTTTTAGGCATCAATATTAAGAAAGTGAAAACAAATACATGCATATGTGCATTTGCATATTGATAGTCTGCTTGGCTTGATTTAGGAAAAGTGCATTTACAGTGTGCTCTTTGCTCTTTGAGAAAAGATTGTGTCTTTCTTTTCCCCTTGTAGCTAGGATTTTCATTGCTGAAAAGAGATAAAAGCTTGCTTATCATCTTTAGATTGCATTTTAGGAATTACATCTACATCTTGTGGTGATCCCAAAAGGAAAACTTCTAAGAAAGATCAACTTAAAATAAATTGAATGAATCTAACAATGCTTTGGAACTTAACGCACAACATTTAGAGGTCTAGGCTAGAGACGTATTCCGGCGTCGTAAAGCCTGGTAACTGTTGTCCTCACTGATGGTTGGGTGATTCCTCCACTTTGAGACAATAAGTGCCAGTACGGACTTGTGCTCCCACGTACCGTCGAGTATATATTGGGAGACCCCTATAGGCTTAAAACTTTTTATCCATAGGAAGTCGTGTCGGCCGCCCTACTGATCGCAATGCACTGAACACAGCATTCGGGAAGATTGACTGCCGTACCGTAAAAAGTATTCTGCAGTTTTGCGATTGGTTAGGTACTCCCTCTACCTAGATCTCCAGAGCAGTCCCTTTCGTTCATTTTCAGACTCCTTAACGGAAAAGGTCCATCTGAGCACTTGTCACTTCAGGCTCATTAAAAATCGAAGGAGACTAGAGTCATCTTTTGTTTTTTCTCGACTCTTAAAAACTGAAAAAACAAGTTGTGTCAAAAGCATCTAAAATTCATTTAATTCGGAAACATACTTCCCCTTTTTATTTTAGTTGATCGAGTAATCCGCAATCGTGGAAGAAAGTCAATTGAAACCCCATCATTCGCGAAGGCTTACGAGTCAACCGTCTTTGTCTCCGGAATCGAAACCAGTACGGACAAAGCGAACTCGTTTAACCGGTTCAAAATCTCCTATTAAAGTTAGAAAAAGTGTTCCAATGACATCATAGATTCCGGTTACTCCAAACATTTCTGGAATCCCTGCCTCTACAGAAGAAGTTCAACAGCCACAGAGGGACAGTGATATTGATCCTAGTCTGAGAGTAAACACTTGCGTTACCGAACCAGTTCCATCTACAACCGGTTCGGAGAATCTTGCTCTTCAAACATCTGTCGCTGTCGATTCCACCCCTTCTTCGGCACCAGAAATATTTTATGGACCTAACGGTCTTCCCCTTTCACCTGGTCTGATTGCAATTGAAGAAATTGTAGAAGATCCTCAAACAAATACTCCAACGCACTTTGGAGTCGAGATCACTCTATATCCTTCTTCATCAGAAGTTAGTCTACCACCAACGGAAGTTCCTGTAGAATCGCTAGGTAATCTTTTGGATAGACTCCAAATGTCTGAACAACTGTCAACATCTAGGACTGTGTCGTCTGACACAGCGACAGCAGAACTCCCTGCCGTCACTCCGACAATGTTCGCCGGCATACCATCTGTCCCAACTAGCTCTCAACCGCTAGAAGGAGCCCACTCAGGGGCTATTTCGACAGTCTGGTCTGTTCCTGTTTGTTCATCCGGAATAATATCCGGAAACTCTTGTGTTGAGTCTCAACAAATTGATCCATTTGGAGGTCAATTTGGGCAGTCTGGTCCCCAAGGGCAAACAATCCCCTTGAGTTCTGGATTACCACCGTATGGGGGGTAGTATGCCCTTTCGTTGTCCCCTCTGGGAGGATATCCATACGGGAGTTCACAACAATATTCAGGTTATATTGGAATTACCTCAAGTGGTTGGGTACCTATACTACCTCAACAACCAAGAGTTGTGTATTCGATGCAACAATGTGTACCTATGTCGAATATCCCGACTACACCGGCTATTGTGACGTTGTCACAAGTTCAAACGTTGCCTGTTGTATGCCAACCTCAGATTTCTCAGGTCGTAATGCAACAGCCCCTTGACCCTGCGACTCAACCACAATTGCCAACTAGTGGGGTGACACAGGTCCATAGGCAACTTTAGAGTTACCTGATTTAAACCGGTTAACAAACGATCCAATTGCTTACGCCCCTTGGTGGCCAGCGATTCCGCATAAACTTCCATCAGATATTCCTAAATTTAATTGAAATCTGGGTGAAGATCCATCGAATCACGTGATGACATTTCATCTATGGTGTTCATCAAACACCCTAAATGATGATTCGATAAGGCTTCGCCTCTTTCAGAGGACGTTAACGGGTCCAGCGGAAAAATGGTACATTGAATTGCCTAGAGCTTCGTTCGACAACTTCAGTACCTTAGCCACAACCTTTTTAACCCATTTTCAATTACCGATAAGGTATGAAACGGGAACAGAACTCCTTACCAACTTCAAACAGACAACGGCCACTCACATATTTGATCATATACATGAGTGGCGACGTCGTCGTAGGATGGTAAAAACGTACGTTCCCGATCAGCTATTAGCTGAATGGTTTATCAAGTCATTATTACCTTCCATCACGGAAGATGTGGCAAAGGGGGGAGTCGTAACGGAAGAGCAAGTTATCGCTCGTGCGCAATATCTGGACTTGATTTATACTCAGTCTGGCACGCTCTACGACAAAATACTTGACGCCCCTAGACCGGAATTCTCAATTCCTCCTCCTCCTAAATTGAACAATGACTCTCACGCTGGCAATGGCGTGATTGGCACAACAGACACGAAGTCGACAAAGGCTACATCCAAGAAAGCCTGTAAGATTTCAGATCAAAATGCAAAAGACGAACTTCTTGCTTCGGAAGTAAATGTCGTATCGACAAATAAGGGCAAAGAAACCAAACAACCAGGAAGCAAGAAGAAAGGCAAAGGGAAGAAGAAGAAACACGATGAATCATCACCTGAAAAATCTTCTTCAAACCCTCTTGGAAATAGGAAACCCCCTGCAGGGTGTCACATATGTGATGAGGATCATTGGACGAAAGAATGTCCATACAAAGCTGAGCTTAAGAAATTCTTTAAAAGTTTGAAAACCTCAGCAGTGTTAACTGATCCGTTTCCAACTCCAGGAACAAATCTAGTTGAAAGTGGAAATGCTTCCCCGTCTCAAGTGCTAATGCTATCGATTTCAAAACAGCAGAATGATGCTTTGATTTCGACAAGGAACAAAGATTACGGGAATCCGCAGCTGTCGAACAACAAGGATAAAGATCAACCGAGTAGCTCGACAACAACTTCGACAGAAGTTGTACCACCCACCATTCCTGAATTGACAATAAAACCGCCGAAGGGAGTAGTACACAAGTCGACATTTAATCCCCGCGCTAGAGCGGCGCAGCATTATAACATAGTGGAAGATTTGGCCCAATCGCCATCTGCTATGTCGACTCTTGAAGTACTACAAAATTTCCCATCCCAAAGGCAAGCTTTGTTATCGGCCATTGGTGGGATTGATCCAAAGGATTCCAATCTTGTATCCTTCGACCACAAAGGATACGATCCTTAGTTACCAGCTCAACTAGCTTTCCTCGTTCAAGTGAAAGCCCTCAACAAAACTGTTCATCGAACAATTATTGATGAGGGGGCATCTACATGTATTATGTCGATGAGTTTCTGGAAAACTTTAGGATCTCCAACCTTGTCGAGGTCAGCGACGACATTAAAAGCATTCGACGGAAGGACATATACCCCATATGGTATCCTAAATAACTTGAAAGTTGAACTAGGGGGAAAAACGGTAGAAATAGATGTTGAAGTCATCGATGGGAATCTTGATTACAACATCCTACTAGGAAGACCATGGATATATGCCATGGCAGCTGTTGTGTCGACCTATTTTAGAAAGATTGCATTTCCCTTTCAAGGAGGGATTACAATCGTCGATCAACAAAACTTCTTCCCCAATGGTTCTCAAGTTACTTGAAGCATTCCCATGATCCATGGAAGCCCCCATTCGCTTCAGAATATCGGAGTAGGCCTACTAAAAGATCCTATACTAATGGGAACTTTCGCTCTTCCACCTCCAATCAATCTGGCGGAAGTAGCGTCAATAGGAACCTGCAATATGATATCTTCCACAAAGATCTCAGAAAACGATATCAACATGGATCATGCAATGGTTTTGTCCCCAAGCCCAATAGAAATATTATAGCAATCAATGTTTCTAGCATGGGAGGCAAACCCAAATCAACGCTCATCAAGCGTTTGGATAGATAGGTCTAGAGAATATGGTACTCCTTCAGATCCTTGGTCGCAAGTGCATGTCACCGACGAAGGAATTATCCAAGCTATGATAATTGAAGGAGCACCATGGAATGATTCCCACCATCGTTCCCTTCTTCCAGATTGTGAAGAAGAGACTCAACATGACCTTTATCATCCCTCAATATTTGGTTTTCTTTCAAATACTGTAAATACGGTGGATTCCGAGCGAAACTTATCCAACATTGAAGAGACTATAGCCATAAATATCTCGACTAAAACAGATGTTGTAGAGAATATTTATGTTGGCAAATGTTGTTCTCCTTCAGAACTGGAAATATATAACGCTCTTTTTCGCAAATTCAGAGATGTCTTTGCTTGGTCATACAATGAAATGCCAGGCATCGACTCGAGTATCGTTGAACATGAAATTAAGATGTATCCAGATGTCAAACCGGTACGACAACAGCTAAGGCAGGTGCACCCCAAGAAAGCCGCTGCCATTAAGGCAGAAGTTGAAAAACTTCTCCATGCTGGTTTCATCTACCCGGTTCCTCTAACCGATTGGGTATCGAATATTGTCCCTGTTATGAAGAAACAGGGGACAATTAGAGTGTGTGTCGATTATAGGGATGTAAATCAAGCTTGTCCAAAAGACAACTACACTACACCCTTCATCCACCAGATAATTGATGAATGCGCCAGATGCGAAATCTTTTCATTCATGGATGGATTTTCCGGGTATAATCAAATAAATATCCGCCCATAGGACCAGTCAAAGACTGCATTCATTTGTCTGTGGGGCACATTCGCATATCAAAAATTACCCTTTGGCTTGAAGAACGCAGGGGCGACGTTTCAGAGGGCAATGAATTATGCCTTCCATGACATCAAAAACATCGTTCAACCATACCTCGACGACCTTCCGGCTCATTTGCGAAAGCAGACTGATCATCCGCAGCATTTAAGAGCGATATTTCTACGTTGCCGACACTACAAGATACGACTCAATCCGCACAATTGTGTATTTTGCGTCAGTTCTGGTCGTTTACTTGGCTTTGTAGTCTCCAAGGATGGAATTCGTCTCGACCCGTGTAAGGTCCAGGCAATCATAAATTTGCCTCCACCTTCAAATTTGCTTTAGATTCAGAAACTCCAAGGGAAAGCAAACTTTCTGAGGAGGTTCATTCCAAATTACGCCGAACTTGCTAAAGGTTATACACGTATTTTGAAAAAGGAGGTACCCTTTGTCTGGGACCAGGTCGCGCAAGCTTCCTTTGATGCTTTAAAAGATTCCCTAATGAAAGCATCATTAATGTACGCCCCCGATTATCAAAGAGATTTTAACTTGTATCTGGCTGCAACAGATACAACCATCGCAATGGTTTTAGTTCAAGAAGTCGATGGAATTGAACATCCTATATATTATTTAAGTAAGAACTTAAATGATACAGAAAGAAAATATTCTTATGTTGAAAAACTGGCGCTTGCAGCTGTTCAAGCGATACAAAGATTTTGACACTATGTCCTCTTTCGAAAAACTACCATTCTGTCAGATTGCAACCCCATGACTTATATATTGTCGCGACAGTTGCTGGGGGGAAAATATTCAAAATGGATAGCGATCCTTCAAGAGTTTGATTTGGAATTTGTAAAATCCAAGTCAAAGAAAGCTCTAGATTTTGCAGAACTATTATGCGATCTCCCATCGTCGTCCAACGATGAAACATCTGAAGAATCAATCGTGGATGAGAATTTGTTTCTGATATCTACAAGCAATGAGTGGTATGGAGATATAATAATTTATCTCCAAACCCAAAAATTTAGGCCAAACACCTCACACTCTGAACAAAAACGTATTCGATACCAAGCAAAAGACTACATGATCGTCGGTGATACACTTTACCATCGTGGTATCGATACAGTTCTGAGAAGGTGCCTCACCCATGAGGAGGCCGAAAAAGCCCTGAATGAGTGTCATTTAGGCGCCTGTGGGGGGCATCAATCTAGATATGCTACAGCACAAAAAATCTTACGAGCAGGATACTTCTGGCCAACAATGTTCAAAGATTGCATAACCGTAGTCAGAAGTTGCCATGCTTGTCAGATTTTTGATAGCAAAACCAGAAAACCACCCGCACCTCTACAGCCAATAGTTGTTGTTGGGTCGTTCGCCAAATGGGGCATCGATTTCATGACATGTAACCCCACCTCGACCGGGGGGCATGGGTATATCATAGTCGCAGTTGACTATTTTACCAAATGGGCCGAGGCGATGCCTACATTAGATAATACTGGTGAAACAGCTGCCCTTTTCTTTTTCAATCATGTAGTCGCCAGATTCGGCGTACCACAGGCTATAGTCACAGATCATGGATCACATTTTCACAATCACATGATGGTCGAATTAACTGCCAAACTAGGGTTGTCTCACGATAGCTCTACTCCGTACTATCCGCAAGCCAACGGACAAGTTGAAGCGATCAACAAGGTCCTGAAGCGCATGTTGCAAAGGATGATCGGAGTTCACAAAAGAAGGTGGCACCTAATCCTGTACTCAGCCTTGTGGGCTTACCGAACATCGGTAAGGAATGCAACCGGGTTCACACCCTTCCAACTGTTATATGGCCTGGAAGCAGTCTTACCAGTCCAGTGTGAAATCTCGTCTCTCAAACCCGCAATTGATCTCCTCCCTGGAACTTCAGAAGAAGAGGCTCATTTCCTGGGATTAATCCAATTGGATGAAACCCGTCGTGATGCCGCTTTGGCTAACGAAGCCCATAAGAAACGAGTCAAGGCGCAGTTCGACAAAAATGTCAAACCCCGTGTCTTCTCAGAAGGTGACTTGGTCTTGCTTTACGACCAAGAATCTGATAAATTGGGAGCAGGTAAATTTAAGTCTTTATGGATGGGCCCCTATATTGTTAAAAGAGTGTTAGCAAAAGGAGCCTACGAGTTAATGGATTATGACGGAATTCCACTAGCGCAACCTCGTAATGGGTTGTACCTCAAGCGTTACTATGCATAAATAGTAACCAATATGCTTTTGTTATATTTTTTTTTTCGCTAAAGTGTTTGTTTTGGTCGAGTAATCCACCTTTTTACATTTATTGCAGATGTCAAACCTTTTGGAGCCATGTGTCGGATATGCCGACGGAGCGAGTCGTAGTTCGCGGAACCTGTCCTCCGCAGCCTGGGCCATTTTTGATCCAAGCGGCGAGTTAGTAAGTTTCAGAGGTGTATGTATTGGTCAATCAACGAATAACATCGTTGAGTATAGCGCGTTGATAGAACTTCTCTCTGATGCCATCACCCATGGTATACGCCGACTAATTGTCAGGCTAGACTCACAACTCATAATACTACAACTCAATGGTATATATTCCGTCTGAAACCCAGCTATTTATCGCATGTTCCTAAGGGTTAAGATTTTGGAAAGACAATTTGATCTTATTCAATACCAACATATTTCCAGAAACTTAAACACATTAACCGACTCATTAGCAAACTATGTGTTAGATAGACATTTGCAACATTTATAAAAAGAAACACATCATCAATGTTTTACATGTGGATCATATAGCTCAACCAAAATAAAACCTCGAAAATCAAAAATATATATAGCTGTTTATGGTTTACATATAATGTTCTGTAACCAAGACAAAATCGGTCACATGACCCAAAAACTCAAAATGCTAGGGGGCACCCTAGTCTAATGATGCTCATGATAGCAAGTCACAGCCTGTGCGATCATGCGTAAGAGACGAGTCCATCGTCTAGGCACACCAGTAGTATGCCGCTGTAACTGCAAAGGTAGCTCGTCGATCCTCACATCTGGGATACTGAGAGTAAGGCTCTCAACCTGCTCCTGCACAGCTGTGAGAGTCTCGGCCACATTGAGGTCACGAAGAATAACTCTCCCGGCGGCCTCTCCTGCCGGGGCAACAGTTGGTACTCTCAGGCGAACTACTGGACGAACAGGACCAACATCTGCATGTACACATGAGTTTGATTAAAGTCTTGATAGAATAAAGCACAAGGACATTATAAACAAAAACAGTAAACAACGATATAGTCAAAGATTTTACCAATAGCACCCCACTGCTCGCCATCCGGCAGTACTAAATCTGGATCACCCCGGAAGTCCATGCCAGCATATGGATACTCGGCATAAACCATCTCCTGACGATCAAACCACCTGATGAAGGTATCAGAAAACGAAATCTGAGATTGGCCAGCATGCCTAGACATATGGTCAACCCATCTCTGCATACGTGGTTCAGTAGGAGAAGGTAAGTCGAGTGCAATGTACTGCGGCTGCATCAGTGGTATCTTCTCCAAGGCAAAGGCGGTCAAAATAGAACTGAACCCAAAGTTCTTCAACCTCCCGTTCTTTATCTTGGTCAACTGATCTTTCATCACAAGAAGTACTGCGTCGCACCAGTTGAATACCTTCGGTTGGAAGCATTCCAAGGCATGCTGCATATAGGATCTGTTGGCTACATGAAGAGACGCACTACCGGCCATCCTACCAAAAGTAAACAGGATAGTCCTAAGGGACCTGTCATTGACATCACGGATAATGATCTTGCCGTCTTTACTCGGCTGAGATCCTTCCCTGCAATACTGGCAGACATAATCTCTCACAGAATCGCCTCCTCGGGCCGAACCTGACAAAGAGATGGGGGCACCCCGCCTCGACAAGCCAGTCAAAAAATAGATGTCTACTGCAGTCAAGGGGATAGATTTTCCCCTAATCTGGAAAACTTGATTGATAGAATCCCAAGCATCGAGCAAATACTGCAATAAGTTAATCTGTTGTCTCATGCTAGAAATGCGGAAGAACTTCAGCAAGCCACAATTCCGCAGCGCGTTCACTGTAACTGGATCATGTAGGGCAATCATGTCCTCTTCTTCATGTTCTCGTTCTCGCCATGTAAGGGTCATTTTTCTCTAAGATCTCTGAAAAATCAAACAAGAGAGGAGTTAGATCCTGATTTTGATGAGAAACAGGAAAAAATTCCATCAAAAACTGTGCAACAAATTCCCTTTCTGCGCCCAACGCACCTGCAGCAGTGTTCCAACTGCGTTGAATGTCAAACTGCCTTCATACAGGCCAACATTCAGCGCAGGTTTCGATGTACTAAGGGTGCGTTGATGGCAGAACGAATCCCTCAAACCCCAGGGGCTCAGAAAAGCAGGGAATGAAGCACAGAATACAAATAGGAAACCATGAAATGAAAGAGCTCGAGTTTAGCTCCTACCTGGTCTAGACGGCGCCGAGAATCGTCCACAGAATCTCCCGAAATCATCTGATGAAAATCGAGGGGGAAAAGACACCTCCAAAGCTCCAACAAACCAAGTTCAAATGAAATGGTAAAATGAGAGGTAAAAAACACTTTTTGATTGCTTTTACATAGTTCAAAGTAAAATATTAGCGTTTTAATCTCATTTTCAAGCAAATATTGTTCATTTCTAACTAGTTTGATGAAGCAGTTGAAAATACAGTACTATCTTTGGAAAGACGAAGCTATTTATGGTAAAAATCAAAACAAGACCATCTAATCGAGTAGTTTTAGCACATAGTTCAAGCTCGTTAAAAAATAAACATAAGACATGAGCAAGTGTTTCCACCCGCGTTTAAGCTCATTAAAAAATGAACTATTCCCCTGTAAATAACCACTGTGAATGTAGCATTTCAGCCATTAAAGCCTTGGTCGTGTTTGCACCGTCACCTCCACTTTTCCATTGGCCGATCATTCACATCCATTTGATTGTTTACCCATTTTGAGGAACAACTGCGAAGAGTGATTTCACTAGCCATCCTTGTGACACTGCCGTGATTGGAAAATTCCAACCCTTACCTGGAATCAGCTGCTACCCATTTTATCACTCGTTCCTCAAAAGACGAGTCTTCTTTAAGCTATTTTCAACTGACTCGTAAAATATGAAAAGATTGCCGAGTTTTCGGAAGTGCTATCCCTCCTCTAGATTTTAATCTTTTTGGACTTGAGGGATTATTGCACAAAAAGATCGAGCGCTTGTTTTGTTCGGCTCATTAAAACTATCGAAAATTCATCCCTTCTGTATTGTTTTATACTTTTTAGGACTTAAGGGATTAGATGACGAAAAAGGAATTTTGGAGTTACCTTTACGTACCTTTTTAGACTCTCTAAAAATGAAAAGGACCGAGTTATCTTTGTCGTTAAACTCGTTTAAAAGATTAGTAGCGACAAACTTGTCTTTAGACGAGAACGAGTTTCACTATCGCTAGGCTCGTTAAAACATAGCGATGGGTTTGCCCGAAGGGCAAATTATAGAACAAGCATATGTTATCCTCCTCAAGCTTGACAAAAATAAAGAGGTACTGGTCAGCAATGACTGGGAAAAAATTGGGAAGAAACTCAAAGAATCTTTATTGGTAGCAAGTCACTCTTGAACATGACACTTCCATTCCGTGCCTAAGTTGGGTTGGGTTGTTTCATTCACCGGTCACATCACCATGGTCATGCCATACCATCCACATCTGGGGTAAATGCTACCAATCCATCACACAAGTGTCGCCGACATGTTCAAGAGAAGTCATCCAGAGAAGTCACCCGTGTCCCATCCACTACCATACATTATACTTCATTCTTTCATGACTGCCATCCTGAACCATATATCATCAGATCGTTTTCACCTCCATCAAAATCATTTGCTCCGTTCCGTGTCATTGATGTGGGATTCATCAAGGCCCTCCTTTGACGGATCGCTTCTTGTCGACATCAGCTCATTATCCAAGAAGTTGATCTAGGAACACCCCATCCAGTACTTTGAAGCTTGCATGCCTCAATGGCAAGTTGCTCACTTTCGGCAACAGGTATACATCAATGACCTTCGACCGAAATATTTTGCGTGGTGTTCGACGCCAAGTCCTTTATTCACACCACGTGAATTGTACTGCAGTACCTTGAGGGTCATCATCATTATCGGTGATTCCTCTCGCGCTTGTTAACAGTTTACATCATTGACTGGTAATCAAGCGATGTCTTTCCATGTTCGACTTCAAAACATTTCTCACATGGATCGACTTGTACTTCGAGTAAAGATCGGACGAGATTGAAGACCCCGGATCTAGTTTCATCCATCCGGGCTACAATATATATTCAGGAGAATAAAGACATTGAAATGTACAGCATTGCAGCACAGATAATCATCCTACCAAAAGGATGATGGCTCTATCAGAATCATCAGTCTACCATCAGACGATTGTCTGTCCTATGTACATGAAAATGAATTTATAAAACTGAGCATGGGAATGCCCGCCTCAGCTAGATCATGAAAATAGTATGAAGATAATGTACTGCATTGTATCTTATTACAGGTCTCCTCCCAGCATTGAAAGAACTTCGAATCCTCCTAATAAAGCATTTCACCCGATAAATGGCCTCATACTTTAGGGGGCAACTGTTATAGACATTTTTGTGCCTTACAGCTCTAAGCATGAAATGTCCATAAACCAAGGGATCCTAAGTCCCTAAAAGTGTTGTTCCGGCCCCTAAAGGAACGAGGTCAACAAATTACAGCTTCTCCCAGAAGTTCTCCACCAGAAACTGCTCAGAATCAGTCAAATCAGGATCATTTCAGCTGCTCCACTAGCTAGCTGCGTTGCATAGCACCCAAGTACACTAGCTAGGTGCATTGCAACGGACCTAAATGCACTACCAGGGTACGCTGAGCGGGAAATGACAAATGGCAGTGTCATTCCGCGAGGTGGACAGACAATGGAAGCTTCCAGAATCTTCCCCAATGACACTTGCCTCACTGAGTTCGACCAAGGATGAGTAAGAGGCTCTCAGTCTCCAAGTGGAAGCAAGAACTGACAGAGAGAAGCCACAAGTCAAATCATAAGCTGACTCATCTTCTTTGCATACATCTATATATGGATCCCTCATCCCAGAGATCCAGAGGCTGGAATTTTGTACATTGCAGAGAATTGATGTTGGTTTTGAGATAGAGATCAGAGTATTGGGTGATTTATGCTTTGTTGGAGGTGAAGAGGGGATTCCTTTGCTGGGGGGTTGATGCTGGATCAGGAATCATTGGTTGTAACTCCTCCTGGACCTTCTTGTTATATCAATAAAACTATTTGAGTTTCTCCTACATGCTTGTGTATCAATGATGTTTGTTATATTTGCATGTTTAGCTTAAATCTGATCCTAAGCTATTTATGAATATAAATCCATGTCTTTGTGTAGTTTTATTCTTCTGTGATCTTGCAGGAACTTGGTGAAGCTGGGCAAGTAAGGGAGCAGGTAGCTGGAAGCTGTCAAAGAGGAGAGAGATTGGATCAAAGGACTAGCGCAAGACACAGGTTGGTTCATCCTATTCCTCTTCGTTTATAGTTCATAAAGAAGAATACGAAAGTAGTTTTCTCTGTTTGTTTCTAAGGTACTGTCACACCTTAGTGGGATAGGGGCGTTCTAAGTAGACACTTTTCCCGATAACATTATATGGACTAGAACAAGCCCTCAGATATTGGTATGAGAAAATTGACAAATTCTTCTTTCAGCAAGGATTTAAAAAGAGTAAAAATGATCCTAATTTGTATGTCAAGACAGACATAAATGGGGATATAGTATTACTTTCTATATATGTTGATGATCTAATAATAATAGGGAGTGCTAATAAATTAATTACAGATATAAAAATGAAGTTATCACAAGAATTTGATATGAAGGATCTTGATGAGATGCACTATTGTCTAGGTCTTGAAGTATGGAGAAATGATGAAAGAACCTTAATCACACAAAGCAAATATACAAATGAAGTACTAAAAAGATTTCATATAAATGGATGTAAAGCAGTGAGCACTCCATTGGAACAAAATATCAAATTAAAAAGTGATGATGGAACAAAAGAGGTGAATGGAACATTATATCGACAATTAGTGGGAAGTCTGAATTATCTCACTACGACTAGACCAGACATTGCTTATGCAGTAAGCATACCTAGTCAATTCATGGCTAAGACTCATGAAAGCCATTGGATAGCTGCAAAAAGGGTCCTTCGATACTTAAAGAGAAATATCAATTTTGGTATTGAATATACTAATGCTTGTAATGTTGAATTGACAGGTCATTCTGATTCTGACTGGGCTGGAAATCCAGATGACAGGAAATCCACCACTGGATACGTCTTCAACATAGGATCAGGAGCTATATCATGGAGCAGTAAGAAATAGGCAATAGTTTCCTTGTCATCAACTGAAGCAGAATATAAAGCATTATGTAGTGGCACCTGTGAAGCTATATGGCTCAGAAGAATACTTGAAGATGTTGGTGAGGGTCAAAAAGAACCTAACGTGATCATATGTGACAATCAAAGCACCATCAAATTGGGGAACAATCCTATATGTCATGCAAGGTCAAAACATATAGACACACAATATCATTTTATAAGAGAAAAGGCCTAATCAAAAGAAATTTCTTTAATACACTGTAATACAAATGAGAATGTAGCTGACATATTAACTAAGCCTCCTGGGAAGACAAAATTTGAGTTTTGTAGAAGTAAGTTATGTGTTGTAGAAAATCAAGATTATATCATAAGCCTAGCTGAGACTTAGACCAGCAGGCATGTCAATTAAGAGTATGTTTACAATCTTTTATATATTGTATATTTGTTATATGGTTGGAATTAAGGGGGAGTGTTGGAAAAACAATAGTAATTCCAACCACCACCATTAATGCTGCGTCTAGCTTCTTCTAAAATTTGGGGGAGCTTCGTGTAAAAAAATTGAAGGAATGATCTGACCTTGTACAGTTACTGCAGGCAGAACTGTTGCGAGCATTTGGATTCACCATTTCAGTGTGTTCCACCACAGTTTTTATTCCGACAGGTCTGGGTTTGATTGCGATAATTTTGAACATTTTCTTTCTCTGAGATTCCTGTGGCGGCACCTTCTTTTGCATATGAATGTTCCAGTGGTTCTTGATTTCGTTGTCTGTCCACCCAGGCAACCGTCCTACTATCAAGGACCACCTGCATGGTAATGACGTAGCCAGAAATCAGCATTCTGAAAGTTCTTATCGATTAAATCATTTTTATTTCAATTGTCTATTTGTAATATCTTGATTTGCAAATATATGGATCGATTAATTATTTTTATCGTTATGAAATTTTATACTCAAATTAAAATCAAAATTATTTTATTTTTTATTATTACTGTAATTTTTAATATTTATCAAATTTCAAAGCATTCTTCCCAAAAAAAAACTCAATAATTTTTTCCGTTCTACTCACCATAAATCCACATACCTGTTGCCAAGAAGGCGATGCATCCGAATAATAATGTCCTCCTCATCAATGTAAATATTACCATGTTTAATGTCGGGGAAAAGATAATTTAACCAACGCAATCTACAACTCTTTCCACACCGCTCAATACCTACAAATACAAATTCGCTCCGCTTATTTAACCCACCAATACCTATTTAAGAATGTATCAATATAGTACTATTGCAGGTTTGTTGGGACTCACCTGCTCTTTGGGGGAGATCTCTCCATCTTCCAACGCCATGAATTTGAATGTAGTCGCACAAAATCATATCCTCCTCGACCTTCCAGGCCCCTGATTAAGCCCTTGTTTTGAGCAGCAAGGAGCTCTACCCATCTTAGATATATTCTCTACTGCAACTCCACACTTGACGATCTGCTCTCCTGACTCCTGCCTGGTCGCTTGTTTTTTGTTGGACCTTTGACTATATATCGAAAACAGACTTAGCTTCACCTGTCCACAAAGGTTACTGCGTAAATCTTCGGCTAGTGAACAGCAGCATATGACCCATAAATATTCCAAACAGCATCTCCTTGCAGACATAGTATTGGTGGGCATCATTAGTAGATTGTAGATTTTGAGTATATGTAGGAATTAGATTTTGAGTATATCTAGGGTAAATGTTGAATTTCTGAATATTTGGCAATCAGAAAGACATAAGCATGGTCAATTATTTAATTTTTGATTGGGCCTAGGTCAGTCTGACAACAGATATGCCCCAGTAAGAGAAAGAGAGGTGTTAATTGTTTGATTTCTCTCATAAATATTAAATTTGAGGATATTCTCAAAATCTGCAATTGACATAAATTGAGTATGGAAATTTGATAGATATAAACAAAATTAAACAATTGAGTTTATCAGATTTTAGAATATTCTATGTTTCTAAAATATGCACCATAAAAATAGCTTATCAACACTTTACACCCATTTTCTATATAAAAAAACGGAAATTTAAGTTAGGTGGAGCTTCTTTTTGTTTGTTGAGATCAACTTGTGAGTTTAGAGAAAAATCAATGCCTAGCAAATCAGGTTTAGTAAGCAAAAATAAAAGAAGGGTAGAAAGAGAAACTGTAACAGTACCACAATTGATTAAGCAAAATAGAGGAAGCTTAGAAAGCGAAAGAGTTTCACAGTAAGAGTGCCTCAATCCAAACTAATGAAGGGCATTTAAACTTTCACTCAACAGGATAGCTTTAAAATGACAGAGTACAAGCTTCTCACAATATGAAACATACAACTCTACTTCATAAAGATACTTTAACCTATAACCTTTATCAATTCTACCTGCTATATCAGACATACCGTAGATGTTCCTAGAATATAAACCGCAGATAAAAATTGTATAAATATAAAAAATCATAACATAGGATACAAGGTTACCTATTCCAATGAGTGAAGCAACTAGCACCATATTCTTCCATTCAGTCGAGTGAATAAACTAGCACCATGTTCTTCCATTCATTCTAACTCCGGATCCAAACGAACATGAGAACTCTTTATATAGATGAAAAACCACTCAAAGAAACCTCTAGAAACTATGGCTAAATAAAAATAATCGTCATTGTCAAATCAGCTGGCAAAAGCCATAACATCTAACATCCTCCCCTGCCTCATAAAACATGACAACCATACAATAATTCCATGGTTTGCATGAAAAAAGAATGAAAAAAGTGCTTTCTTGGCCTCCATACAGTAATTCTTGCATACATGCACGGGTCAAGTCCTCATAGGAAATTAAGAAGTGGGTCATTTTCCAATCATATTTGTGAACCCATGCGCCCGTCATGATTTTTCTCCCATGCAACGATCAGCTTGGAGACCAATTCAACGACGGCCTCCGTGGTATCAAGATTACAGGTTGTTGGAATGAGATCCTGAAAACTTGCATGGCGAGCTAACGAAATATCACTGTAATTGTGGATATATATATATATATATATATATATATATATATATATATTAAAATTTATTAATATATTTGATGAATATGAGATTATTGCAATAACATATGATGAGTTCATTTGAGCTTCATACAGATTTAGGTCCACAGATCAACCTGTCTCTTAGAGGTATATTGAGATAAGGGAGAGCTATGCATGATATGATGTTTTCCTAGATTATTTAGCATATTCTTTATCGTTTCCACTTAATTATTTGCAACATATTTATGTGTGTTTTCATGAATGGAAAGGAGTACATTTTTTAGCCATACATATGTTTTTCGTTTCCACTAACAGTTGGTTGAAACGATGTGCATCCATGTATAGAATGTATTCATTCCTCCATCCATGTATAGAGATGACATGTGACATGGACCATCCATGTATAGGTTGTTATATGATGATTACTACAACCATGTATTTACCATTGTATCATCATTATGTATTGGTTGAGATTCCAGTCTTTAGTGTGATGATTCATCACGATGATAGGCTTGTTATATAGGAGTATCATGAGTCTATTTTGCAGCCATATATATGGGTTAATGATGATGTAATATTCATGATGTATCATGTATTTGAGTCATTGGTCCATAGACAACACTCTAAATTTTGAAACGAGAACTATGAACTCAAAACGAGAATTCTAGCAAAAAAAACCCCGAAAACATGAAAAATAGTGTTAAAAACGAAAAGTGTTGATGTTGGAATAACACTTTTTTTTTCGAGGGTAAATTTTCAACATGTTTTAAAAATGGTAGTGAAAACCAACTTTTTGTGCAAAAATTGTGCAAATAACACCCTCAAAGCTAAAAGTGTTGATGCTGCAATAACAATTTTTTTTCCTAGGGTAAATTTTCAACATTTTAAAATAATGGCATAAAAATTTCAAAAGAATAATGAAAACATAACATTAAAAATAAAAACAAATGGAAAAAAAAAAAAAAAAAAAATGTAAATAAAAATATATATTAAAAGCACAAAAAAAAAAAAAAAAAAAAAAAAAAAAAAAAAAAAAAATATTTAAAAAAGACAAAAAAAATCAATCATAAAAATGTTAAAAAACAAAAAAAAATTAATAAGAATTTAAAAATTAAAAAAATATATAAAGAAATAAATAATAAGAAAAACATATTTAAAAAAAAAAAATGTAATCTGTTTTTATCTAGTAAACCATAAAAAAATTTGAAAAAAAAAAAAACAAACAAAACAAAACAAAATTTAAAAACTATAAAATTAAGTAAAAATAGAAAAATTTACAAAAACATTAACAAAAAGTAAAAAATAAATGAAAATAAAAACAAACCAGATTAAAAAATATTAGAAAAAAAAAAAAAAAAACAAAAGCAAAATTAAAAACTAACAAAGTTAAGATTAAAAACATTTTTAAAAAAATCTAAAAAAACAAAAATATACTCAAATTAGAAAAAAATAAAAATAAAAAACAAAAACAAACAAAACAAAACCAAAAAAAAAACAATCAAAATTTAAAAAAGCCATAGAGAAAGCTGAAAGAAAGCTGTCATCTCATGAGCATAAGGCGCAAGACCAACCTCAATGTAGTAAGATTTTTCTACCTTATATCCATGGTGTTACAGACAAAATCGCTAAAATCCTAAGAAAGAAAAACATTATCACTCATTTCTCATTTCATTCACTTAAATTCCATCTCCCCAGAAATAAAATTTACGATGGAACTCGAAGAAAACATGAGCATCCCATTTTTGGACGTTCTAATCATCAGAAAAGATGATGGCTCTCTAGGCCACAAGGTTTTCAGAAAGTCAACCCACACAGAAAGTTACCTCCATGCGGATTCCCACCATCACCCGGCCCAGAAGTTTGGGGCTCTAAACACCCTTGCCATTAGAGCCCTTCGAATTTCTGACTCAGAGCATCTGAATGAAGAAAAGAGGCATCTGGTTTTAACTTTTAAGAATATAGGCTACAAAGAGCATGAGATTAAAAAAGCCATAGAGAAAGCTTAAAGAAAGCTGTCATCTCATGAGCATAAGGCGCAAGACCAACCTCAATGTAGTAAGATTTTTCTACCTTATATCCATGGTGTTACAGACAAAATCGCTAAAATCCTAAGAAAGAAAAACATTATCACTCATTTCTCATTTCATTCACTTAAATTCCATCTCCCCAGAAATAAAATTTACGATGGAACTCGAAGAAAACATGAGCATCCCATTTTTGGACGTTCTAATCATCAGAAAAGAGGATGGCTCTCTAGGCCACAAGGTTTTCAGAAAGTCAACCCACACAGAAAGTTACCTCCATGCGGATTCCCACCATCACCCGGCCCAGAAGTTTGGGGTTCTAAACACCCTTGCCATTAGAGCCCTTCGAATTTCCGACTCAGAGCATCTGAATGAAGAAAAGAGGCATCTGGTTTTAACTTTTAAGAATATAGGCTACAAAGAGCATGAGATTAAAAAAGCCATAGAGAAAGCTGAAAGAAAGTTGTCATCTCATGAGCATAAGGCGCAAGACCAACCTCAATGTAGTAAGATTTTTCTACCTTATATCCATGGTGTTACAGACAAAATCGCTAAAATCCTAAGAAAGAAAAACATTATCACTCATTTCTCATTTCATTCACTTAAATTCCATCTCCCCAGAAATAAAATTTACGATGGAACTCGAAGAAAACATGAGCATCCCATTTTTGGACGTTCTAATCATCAGAAAAGAGGATGGCTCTCTAGGCCACAAGGTTTTCAGAAAGTCAACCCACACAGAAAGTTACCTCCATGCGGATTCCCACCATCACCCGGCCCAGAAGTTTGGGGTTCTAAACACCCTTGCCATTAGAGCCCTTCGAATTTCCAACTCAAAGCATCTGAATGAAGAAAAGAGGCATCTGGTTTTAACTTTTAAGAATATAGGCTACAAAGAGCATGAGATTAAAAAAGCCATAGAGAAAGCTGAAAGAAAGCTGTCATCTCATGAGCATAAGGCGCAAGACCAACGTCAATGTAGTAAGATTTTTCTACCCTATATCCATGGTGTTACAGACAAAATCGCTAAAATCCTAAGAAAGAAAAACATTATCACTCATTTCTCAGCTTCTGGTACTATCAGACAAGGTTTGAAGTCTGTTAAAGATGATATTGACAATCTTCAGCTTAAAGGAGTCTATAAAATAGACTGTTCTTGTGGAAAAAGCTACATAGGTGAAACAGGTCGCTCCCTCCAGACAAGGCTCAAAGAACATGGCGCTGATATTAGGAATGGAAGATCTCGTACCTCAGCATTGGCAGAACACTCCTTGAAGACTAAGCACCATATCTGCCTGGAAAACGCATCAATTATCGCAAGAGAAGAGCAGCATCAAAGACGAAAGATCAGAGAAGCACTTGAAATTATTAAGCATCCTCAGAATCTGAACAGAGACAATGGTATGGAAATTAGTGGAAGCTGGCTTCCCTTGATCAAGAAAATTAAAAGTCGCCATCCCATCCCCAGGTAACCCCTCAGGTAAGTTATCTCCCCTCTCCTTTTCCATTTTTTGGTCCAGTTTTATATCATTAAAATACTATAATATATTGATTTCTATATATAGCTATTATTTAATATATTAATTATTATATTAATTACTATAAATATTAATTATTTATGATTATTAATATTAACATGAGTTATATATATTAATTTAATTTATATAATAATTATTATATAAATTCTATAAATATTAATTATTTATTATTATTAATATTAATATGATTTATATATATTAATTTAATTTATATAATAATCATTATATTAATTATTATATTAATTAATTATTATTATTATAATTAATTATTATTATAATAATAGTTAATTAATTATTTTATAATAAATAATTAATTTTATTATATTAATTATTATATTATATTAATTTATATATTAATTAATATATGAATTATTATATTAATTAATTACAAATATTAATCATTTATAATTATTAATATGATTTAAATATATTAAATTAGTTTAATATATTAATTTATTTCTTATTGTCCCTAGTTTTATAATTAGGTTATGAACTATGTTTCTTTCTCTTAAAAATTTTAATAATATTAAGAAAAATAAATATAAGCAATTTAAAAATAAAAAAAAATAAAAAAAAAAAAAAAAAAGATTCTAGCCGACAGTGTGTTCTTCCTTGAAAAATTCTTCCTCATTAGTATTTATTCCCTTATTTGCTCTTCTTTTATCATCATTCTTCAATCCTGATGATGGATCCCACTTGGGATTTGAAACGTTGGTATAAAAATGCTCATACTATGGATTCTCTGGTCTCTGATTCAAAAAAATATATATATATTTTCAAATTTAAAAAAAAAAATAAAAATAAAAATAAATAAATAAAATAAAATAAAATAAAATATTTAAAATTTAAAATATATATATTTTTTTGATTTTAAAAAAAAAAACATTTAAATTTTTTATAAAAATATATATTTTAGATTTTATATATATATATATATATATATAATCTAAAATATATATTTTTATAAAAAATTTAAATGTTTTTTTTTATATTCGATTTAAAAAAACATTTAAAATTTTTAACAAAGTATATATTTTTGATTAAAAAAAAATTGCGCCCCGCTAGCCGCGCCCCCATGGGTGGACGGTTGGTGGCAAGTTGATTTTGAGAATTGACCTGCCACTGCCCATGGGGGTGCGGTCCAGGCGGTGACAGGTCGATTCTCAGAATTAATTGGTCATCGCCCAAACCGCGGCCCCACGGGTGGCCAGCTGGTGGCAGGTCGATTCCAGCCGCTCGGGCCGTGCCCCCACAGGTGGCTGAGCGATAGCAGGTTGATTCTCAAAATCGTCCTACCACTGCCCGCCCGCTTAGGTCATCCCCCGATAGGTGGACGAGTGGTGACAGGTTGATTTTGGGAATCGACCTGCCACCGCCTGACTGCCTAGGCTGCGCCCCATGGGAGGTTGGGTGGTGGTAGGTTGATTATGGGAATCGACTTGCTGCCACCCGGGCGGTGGTAGGTTGATTCTCGGAATCAACCTGCCACCTCCTGAGCGGCTGGGTGGTGGTAGGTCGATTCTGGGAATCGATCTACAACTGCCTCGCCACCCAGGGTCGCGCCCCCACGGGCGGCTGGGCGGTGGCAAGTCGATTCCCAGAATCAACCTTCCACCGCCCGACCACCACTAGGGTCGTGACCTGGGTGGTCAGGTGGTCACCGGGCAATGGCAGGTCAATTCCCAGAATTAACGTGCCACTGCCCGACCACCCGTGGGGGCGTGCCCGAGTGGCCGGTCATGGCAGATCGATTCTGTGAATCAACCTGCCACTGCCCGACCACCCGTGGGGGCGCGGCCTAGGCAGCTGAGCGGTGGCAGGTCAATTCTGAGGTGCAAAAGTTCTTTTTTTTTAATCAAAAATATATATTTTGTTAAAAATTTTAAATGCTTTTTTTTTAAATCGAATATATTTAGTTTTTAAAAAATTTAAAATGTTTTTTTTAAATCTAAAATATATATTTTTATAAAAATTTAAACTGTTTATTATATATATATATATATTGTCGTCTTTTATTTTTTAAGTTGAGTATATTTTTATTTTTTTAGGTTTTTCTAAAAATATTTTTAATCTTAATTTTAGTAGTTTTTAATTTTTTTTTCTTTTAATTTTCTACCTTTTTAATTTTATTTGTTTTTTAGTTTTATTTTTTTCGAAATTTTTTTATGGTTTACCAGATTTTTTTTTTCACATTTTTTATGTTTTTTTTGTCTTTTTTATATATATTTTTATATTTTCTTTTTTAAGTAATCAACATTTAAAAAAAGAAAAATAAGACAACTAGAAAAATTGTAAGTAATTATGATTTCAAAAAACCTTGGGCATAAAAAATTTTAAAGTGTCAAAAAATATAACATTTAAAAAAAAATATCCTCACTTAATACATAAAAAAAAATTAAAATGTGAAAAATAAACCCTCTAAAAAAAGGTTGATGTTGCATCAACACTTTCAAAATTAGCATGAAAATCACTAACATTTAAAAACAAATATTTATATTTGATACATAAGAAAATTTAAAGTATCAAAAATATGATCCAAAAGAAGAAAGTGTATTCTGCATCGCCACTTTTCAAAATCAGTTGAATTTTTTGCTACCTCAACGAAATGGGTAATCGTATTAGTTCCCGTTTCAAAGTTTACATTGTTAGAGCATGATCATAGCATCTATGTATTTATTGACATATTCATGTAAAATGCTCATGAAGCCATGTACTTGTATTGTACTATCTTTTGGGTCTTATAGTCATGAGTCATGAGGTCATGTTACGGTCATATGGGAGAATGTATGAGGTCTTATGTTGCTGCTACATACATTTATTTATCATTTTATATGTCATATGAGTCATGGTCATGTGGAGTCTCGCTCAAAAGGTGCTTCTATGTGTCAAGGAAGCATTGCTTGCAATATAAGAAACCACCACAGGTTGGAGATGGCATGTGTTCAGGGGAAGCATCTATTTCGTCTTGTTTACTTCAGCCATCATTGTTGGCATTATGATCCACTTAGAGGTGTTCATGGTATGCCTCATATTATGCTATGACATTTGGGGTTATTCATATCATGTCATGTTTAGAGATGTTTGGAGGCTGCTGCAATGTGGTTGCTATGGAGAGTGATGGAGTAATGCTCATGTGCATATTATTGCACATACTTGATGTTGCTCATGGTCAAGCATATTATGATGATGTTGTATATCATGATTGTATGGTTTCGTCATGTTGGCATATTGATGCTTGTTGTTAGAGGTTGATGGTTGGTATGATTCTCTGGATGATGATTGGTTCATTTGTTGCTTGTTTCTACTGATGTGGAGAGACATGGACGTTTGTTGACATACATCAATTTTCACCCTTCTTGAGATCAATTGTTTCATCGTTTGTGCTTCAATTCTTGTTGTCTATTCATATGGATTTGACCCTATTTCATTGATGTCTAGGTCAATTTGGCAATGACACTAGGGATACATGTTTGATCCACTTGCAGATGTGTCAGAGGCTATGTTAGAGGTTTGAAGGCTTGTACAGATAATATAGAAGGTGATCTAACAGCTAGCAAAGGTTCTAAGCTGAAGAATTGATGTTTTTCTTCATCGTTAGCCCCAGTCGCATGGAGCCAAGCCTATGGGAGTGGCTGAGGTAATCTAGTGTTATGCATGTGACTAAGAATTTTCATGAGATATTCTTCGCATTTCTTGTGCAAATCGGAAGAAAATTAACAAGGAAAATCCTAAATGCTTCCAGAAAAAGTTGTAAAGGTCGGAAATGGTTTAAAAAGGTACTCCAATGATGTGAAATCATTTAGTGCCCAAGTAGTGGTATTAGTGGATTGATTTGGTCCAATTTCTACAACCTTGATCCTAGCCCCAAGCTCTACTTCACCCTACATGTTTTATATTCATCATTTTGGAGCTTGTTTTTAGTTAGTTCAGTGTGTGAGTGATTGAATGAAGGATGCATTGAGGAAATAGGCTTCAAACTAAGGTGTGAGGATAAATTCTTCAGTATATCATTGTTTGAAGGATGCATAGTGAGCACTGAGCAAAATTGAATCATGTTGCAGCATACATCAGATTTGATGTTGCTGGAGTAGAGATTGTTTGGAGAGCTTTTGTATGCTACTGGATAGTGTTTTTTATTGGTGACTCTCATACTTGTTTTTGCAGGAGTTGTTGATGCATTTTGCACATAGCCATAGTTTCTTATGATGTTATTTTTACTATGCAACATTATATTGATGTGAGGGTTTGATAGTATTCAATTTTACTATGACAACTATTTTGCTAGTTTGGAGAGAACATATGTTTGTGGTATTTTTATTTTATAGATATGATGATGTCTTTTTGCTAGAGATAGTTTTGAAAATATGAATTGGTTTGAGCATAAAGTCTTGGGATCCAATTTGAAAATAGATGAAAGTGGGTCTACATATAGTAGATGAGCGATGACTTCCTGGATGTGGAGTACTGGTTGCAAAGTTTCAGTGAAAGCAACAACTTCTCAATCTAATGGTAGTTAGATACTCCAATTGGATTTGGGAGAGGATCAATTGATCTTGATGGATTTCAGTGGATCGTAGTCTATAAATCTGTGGAGAATATAGTCTTCTGAGCTGATCAATAGAATCAAGTCTCTAGGATGATCAAATTCATTTGATCGTATATTAGGTTGAGTCTTCATGCTAGTGGGAGTTAGAAAATCTATGTAAAAGATATATTTTACTTAATAGAATATTCAGAGCAGCGCAACAGTAGAAAGGGTGGTTTCTTTCCCGGCAAAGGGTTTTCCACCAGATATCTTGTGTCTCTTATGTGGATGTGTTTTTTATGTGTTGATCATTGTTTCTCTCATGGTGATATTATTTTAACTTCTTATATGCTTTATATGCATGAAATAATATCATGTGTTGTTGGTTAACATATGTGATTCAGTAAATGAAGTAATAATTGGTGAAATTTGGTAATAAGTCACATTATTGATTCACCCACCCTCCCAGTAGTGCTCAATGGTTTCCAATAAAGGAAACCGAGCCAAAGATTAAGACATTATCTACAAAAAGGAGATGTGAAGTAAAACAATTTTATGCAACCTCAAACCCTTTGAAAATACTTATAGATATAGATTCAATGATGAACCTGTTCAGGCCTTTAATGACCAATAGAAAGCAGAGGTGAGCTAGGGAGAAGCCCCACCTTAATTCACAAGAAGCTTTTGAAAAATGCGAGGGAACTCCATTAGTAATCATAGTGAAATATGTTGATCCTAAGTGGACCATATTCCAAGAAAGAAATGAAAAGTCAAGACCAATTTGCTAAAGAACCAGTTTAAGTAATCCTCAGTCAACCTTGCCATAGGAATTTTCGAGATCTAATTTGAGAGTAACATTAGATATGATTCTTTTCTTAATGGAGTGAAATACTTACTAAGCGATACCAATTGCATTGTAGATCTGCCTATTCTTAAGGAAACCCACCTGTTCATTAAACATGAATTTGGAGAGGACATCCTTTAAATGATTTGCAATAATCTTCAAGATTAATTTATATAGGGAATTGCACAGGTAAATCAGATGGAAATAATTAAAGTAGGAAGGATTAACCTCCTTAGGAATTAAAGCAGAAAATGTTGCATTTAAATTCCCTAGAATAAATGCTTTCATCATGTATTCTTCAACAACTTTGGCCAAATATAGACCCACTACCTCAAAAAAGGAGAGAAAGAGATCCATGAAGCACCCATCAAGCCTTGATCTCTTGTCCCTAGGCATCAAAGTGATGGAGTCATATATTTCCTTTAAAGAGAATTCATTGTTGACATGTGTTAGCTCCTAATCAGAGAAAAAATGAAGGAAAACCATAACCACCTTCATGTGAGCCTTCGGGCTTGTAGAAAAACCATTATACAACTTTTCAAAGAAGCTAGTTCCTTCCTTTGAGAGGACATCAAAGGAAAAAATCATAGATTTATTCTAATCAAAAGTGATCCCCCATATATGATTAACACCCTTCCTATGATTATCATATTGGTGAAAACACTTAGTGTTTTGATCCCCCTTAGGTATCCATATGGCCCTACTCCTTAATCTCTAATTCGTGTCTTCTTGTTTCATAATCATAGCTTTCTTATCTTCCAGAGACTTAACCAATAAGGTCTCATGATCAATTAGCAACCCTTTAGCTGATAAAAATAGATCCTCATTCTTCCTCGCTATCTCCCAAATCTCCCCGTGAGAATCTTTTTTTCGCTCCAAAGCCCAAATGGAAACTTTGGTCTTAATAAATTTTAGATTTTCCACCATTTGATGGATCATCAACACTTGAGATCTCGGGTTGATATGGGACCATTTTTCCTCCACTAGCTCTAAAAGGGATTTTTCCTTTGACCAAGCTCTGTTTTAGAATTTTTAATAACAAAACTCCTTAACTTAAAGGATAGAGAAAGTATGGTGCAAGATGAAACTAAAGTTATTGAATATAACATGTGCAAAAAATAAATTAAAAATGGGAATTCAGTTTGTAATATTCACTAAATTTTTTAAAATGTTATTTTCATATATAATTGAATTCATGAATCCAATATACGTGATGTGTGACCTCGTGGATCTCAACCCTCTGTTGACCATAAACCATTATAGAACTGTGAATGTACTACATATTATTTTGATCAGAACCCATACCTTCATAATTTTTTTTTTATGCTCCCATGTTGAACTCTTCTAGTTCAAAATCTATCAAGGAAAAGGACATAGGGGTGAGGATATTACAATCAAGAGACAATAGCTCATTCAAATCACACGAATTTTTAACCATTGTGGTTAAACTTCCTGCAAACTTAATACAATCTTCAGATTATTGAATTGAAATTTCTAAATTTTTTGTTTCAATCATATTAACATCTTCGAGATTCGTAATGGTCATGTTCTCTGGATGATTTTCTGTGATTGGATCCTCCACAAGTTGGTTACAAAATGACTTAAGGTGAAGAGGAAGAAATAGTGTAACAATGTCAAGCACCATAGAGGAACATAAATTATGCATGTCCATCTAAATAAATAACCAACTCTTACGTCAGTGTAAAACATGAAACTCTTGATTGCAAAGACCATGACTTGGTGAATACTGTGTTCACTGGGGAGAACCTTGAAGGAAAAACAGCGGAGCTTTGGTTCTAGGGTTTAACTAAGCGAGGGACAGAGGGCAACAGGCACCCATGGAGACATAGGGAGGAGGGAGCTCCACTCCCTCCTACAGTAATATGGTAGCAAACAGAGGGAGAGGAGGGAAAAAGAACAAACCTCCACAACCCTTGGAGGTAAAGACAAAAAACACCAAAACTCAGAAGGTGGAAGGCAGCAAAACCCATGTAGATCAAGGGGCCCACGAAGAAGACTGTCAGGAGGAAAAAGAGGAAGACAGAGGTCAAGGATCAGAGAACAGAGCCAAAATGGGGCTCTGTAAACCCAAGACCATATCTAAACCTCGGGTTATTCTGAATGATCCAGCTCTGCAAGCACACAGGGATCACATGGAAAACTATGCCATCATATGCAAATTCATGGGAATCTGGCCATCAAAGAAACCGTTGTACACCTGGATAAAATACAACTGGAAACCAAAGGGGGAGTTAAATATACATCTTGGATCCAAAGGTTTTTTTTATTGTGGTGTTTACGAATATGGAAGACAGAGACAAAATTTTTGAAGGAGGGCCATACTTCTTTGCAGCTGTTGGTCTCTATATGCGACCATGGATGATGAACTTCGTGCCAGAACGAGAAACCTTCACTTCGGTACTGGTATGGATTAGACTATACTCCTTACCTTTAGATTATTGGATGCCAGAGTCTTTAAAAGCTGTAGGCAATAAATTAGGTCATTTCTTAAAAATTTCAAAAGCAACTCTACGGGAAAATATACATCCTATGCCCGTATATGTGTGGAGATGGACCTGTCAGGAGGCTTCTATATGAGGTCATTCTAGAAGTCTATGATGAATAATTGGTTCAAATAGTTGACTATGAACATATACCATTCAAATGTCACAAGTGTCATGAGCATGGGCACCTATCCAGAGACTGTCCTCTCAATAGAAGGGAGGAAAACCTAAACAATAGCAAAGGGAAGGACCAGACAGGTTTCACCAAAGTAGAAGGAAGAGGAAAAGGAGGGGGAAGGAAGACACAAAAGAACCCTATTGGGAATGATAAAACAAAAAGTTACAACAGGTTTGAGATCTTAGGAGAAAAAGAGACAGATGGAGGGGATCAAGAGAATACAGAGAATCCGACAGCAAGGGGGAAAGGAAAAGAGACTAGCATGGAGTTCACTCAGGAACAGAATAAACATGCAATGGATCCTTTGAGTACCATGGAAATAGAAAAAGACCAGGAAATGACTCAAAGTGAAAGTGGCACAGAGGATCAAGACTTACAGGAGATTCTAGAAAGGGAGAACCTAGAGCTGGAAAAGTTTCTAGAACAGGGAGGAAACCGAGGAATAAACTCCATCCCTCAGGAGGATGTGCACAAGGTACAATAGATATTCCTTAATAAGTCAGATCAAATAGCTGCAGGAGTCAAAAGAGGACATGAAAACTAGGAAAACAAAGGGACTTCCTCAATAGGATTAATAACAGGAAAGCTAACAAAGAATCTACGCAAGAGAAGGGGAAGAAAAAGACATAAAGAACTACTACTGGACTGTGGAAAACTCATGATTGGCTCAGGAAGGATGAAAGACCTTTCCAGTTACTCCTTGAAAACCCCACCTCAATGAAAATTACAGCCTAGAACATTAGAGGACTAGGGAGTAGAAGAAAACAAAAGAATCTAGGCAAAAGGATCAAAGAGGAAAAACCTAACATAGTATTCATACAAGAAACAAAATGCTCTGTGGAGAGGATCCGTGAAAAACATAGAAAATGGTTAAATATATACGAATACCTTGAAGTTAAGTTAAATAAATCTGCTGATGGCATTATCACTCTATGGGATTCACAGAAATTTGGTGTGATTGATTGGGAGGCATCCAGACATCACCTTTCACTGATTTTCGAATCGGTGGGTGAAAAACAATGTTACATGATCACCAATGTCTATGGTCCGCAGCCAATGGAGGACAAACTTCGACTCCTCACAACATTGGAGGTTATGAAGAAGAGATACCTAGCTCTACCCTGGATTCTTGGTGGTGATTTTAACATAACAAAATCACTCTCGGAGATTTAAGACAGTCTTAAAGGTGCTCAATGAATCTTTCATAGCCTTAATCCCCAAACAGGAAAAGTACACCTCTCCAGATAGATTTAAACCTATAGCATTATGCAATTTGATATACAAAATCATATCCAAAGTGATTGCCAACCGTCTTAAACCTCTCCTCCCAACCCTAGTGTCAAAGGATCAAACGGGCTATGTGGAAGGAAGATGAATTTTAGATAATATAATTCAGGCACATGAAATGGTGCATTCACTCATTACCAACAAACAGGCAGGAATGATTATGAAGTTGGACATAGCAAAGGCCTATGAAAAGCTTAGCTGGTCCTACATAAGAGCAATATTAAAAGCCTATGGCTTTGATCACAATTGGATTGAATGGGTTATGACACTAGTTACCACCGCGAGCTGTTAAATTCTTTTCAATGGCTCTCCTTCAAGAACCTTCAAGCCTTCTAGAGGACTCAGGCAAGGAGATCCTCTTTCTCCTTTGCTTTTCATTCTAATGATGGAAGGGTTAGGGAGAGCTATTAGAACTGCCAAGGAGGAAGGGAGAATTCAGGGTCTGAGACTCACTCAAGGTGGGGACACGATGACACATTAGCAATTTGTGGATGATACCATGCTTCAAGGCACACCCACTGTCAAGGAAGCCAAAGCATTCAAACAGATTCTGAGTGAGTTTGCTAGGGCAGCAGGCACAAAGGTAAGTCTTACTAAATCTAAGATTTTCTTTTTCAATACGGATATTTCAATACAAAGAAATCTTTCCAGAATTTTGGGCTTTCAAAGGGAGTCACTGCCTACAAAGTACCTGGGAGTTCCTCTCACTAACAAACCGCTTCACAAAGGTATCTGGGAGCCTGTTCTTAATAAGCTAAAAGACAAGATTAGCAAATGGAAAAATAGAGCACTAAATCTAGCAGGGAGACTAATTCTAACTAAGGCTATCCTACAAAGTATCCCTATCTATATGGTATCTACCATTCCAGCACCAACTAGTGTAATTACTAATATAAGAAACATTCAGAGAGACTTTCTCTGGGGGAAAGGTGAAGAGAAGAAGAAATGGGCCCTTGTGGCATGGGACAAAGTGTGCAAACCTAAGTCCCATGGTGGCTTGGGTCTTCATGACTGAAGAATTCTTAATAAAGTTCTTGGTGTCAAAATTTGGAGGAGATGGATAAAAGAAATACAAGCTCCTTGGGAAAAACTTTGGAAGAAAAAATATGCTAGCGAATGGCAGGAGAAAAATCTAATTAGAATGACAGGACAAGTAAAAGGTTTTGCAATCTGGAATAGGGCATGGCAGAACAGGGCCCTAGTCCAAAATTACAGTTTCTGGGAGATCAGAAATGGTAACCTGGCTTGGTTCTGGGAGGATAATTGGCAGCAGGAGGACAATCTCCGAAGTGAAGAATTAGCAGAAATTCACACTGATACCATCAACAAAGGATTAAGGTGGGTAAGTGACTACTAGGACCAATCAAGGAACAATGGGAAATGGAGAACATGGAAACTTCCAGATTACAGAGGAATGGGCATGTTGCATACTCAAGCTATAGCCCTTAAAGGTCTTTTAGACAAGAGACAAATCTTAAACTCAAACTTGAACGATCAACTAAGATGGGGAAAGAACAAGGCAGGTCTCTTCAACCTTAAGGAAGCCAAAACGATAGATGTAGGGTTTAACCTTTCAAACACGGATAAGAAGTGGAAAGAAATCTCAGAAAATCCTCGTTGGATGAAAGTCAAACTGTTCAGGTGGCTGGTTCACCAAGGCAAGATTCTGACATGGGATAATCTTAAAAAAAGAGGCTTTGTTGGTCCCTTAAGATGTCACTTATGTAAACAACAGGAAGAAACTACAAATCATCTCCTGGATAGATGCACTTTCACCACAACACTTTGGAATTAGGTTGGAGAAGTCTTCGAGTAGACAGATAGAGATGTTAACGACATCATCACTACTTTGAAGAATTGGCAGGAAATTTTTTTCAGAAAATGAGATCATAAAATCTACCTGGATGCTAACCCCAAGATTCATATTCTAGAATGTTTGGAAGGACTGCAACAATAGGATTTTCAAGGAGAGAGCGAGTCTGGTGGGCAACACACTCAATCTAATCAGCAACTCAAAGAAACTGTTCATATCTTGGGAGGTGCAGCTATAAGTAAACCCATCAGTCAAAGAGAGGCCAGAATTCTGGAGAAGTTAGAGCTCAAGGTTAATCCCCCTCAGGGTTCAATGGAGATTAACAAGAAACCCTCAGCAGAAAAGTCTTCTTGGAAACCCCCTTCTTATGGTTTTTTAAAATTTAACATAGATGGGGCTTCAAAAGGATATCCGGGAGAAGCTAGTTATGGAGCGGTCTTGAGGGATGAGGAAGGAAACATACAAATCATCTTCCACAATTATCAAGGACAAGCAACCAACAACATGGCTGAGCTCATGGCGATGGAATGTTGCCTGGAAATACTGCTAAAGTACAAAATTCACAATGTCATTATTGAGGCTGATTCAGAATTAGTCATTAACTCAGTGAAGAGGATAAATGCTGACATTGCCCCTAAGAAAATCTCAGAACACTGGAGCCTTCTTCAAGACTACCAAAGAATTCAAGCGCACCTAAGAATGTTGAAAACTCTCAGGTTGGTGCATGTTCGTAGGGAAGCCAACAAAGTTATGGATTGGCTGGCCAATGAGGGAGTACGAAGCAAGAATATCGATTTGTGCTGCTGGTGGGAGGAGATAACAGATGACAATTTGAAGGAGGGATGCTCATCCAGGGCCCTCAGCGATCGACAGCAGAGCCACAGAGACGGGGTCTAGTTGATCTAGAATCTTTATGAAGAGTTATGACATATGTGAGACCTTCTCTGGGATGCAGGTCTATGGAGGCCTCATTAACTCAAGTAATAGAAAATTAGATGTCTCAAGGGAATGACTGGAAGGAGGGATCTTCATCTCCCTTTGGCCCATGCGCCGGAGCCTAGATTTTCTCGGTAAATGCAAAACCCCAACTTTTTTCCCGGTGAATAGCTTTACTGCCCTCGGAGTGGTTTCCAGTATATCGTATGCTCATCAAGCCGGAAGAAGTTTTTCACAATCGGGAGAGATTCCACTCATCATGTGACACGTGGCTAAGGGTGGGGAGGAATTACCACCTTCATCACATAGTAACTATCAGTGCTCTTAGTCCGCGCGATATGATCCTTAACCGTTAGATCTAGCAAGGCTAATCCACGGCCAGGATTTTGCGTGCATGTTGGTGGGCCAAAAACAGTGGTTATGTCTCAAGTTGTTCACACGACCTCTCCAGGATCGCATGCAAACGATGGATTTCGGGTGGTTAAAGTGATCGAAGGATAAGTCAAAAATGGACCCGATAGGATTATAGATTATGGTCTATTTGGGTCATCGGACCTAATTGGTTTGTTAATAGGTTTTCATGTTGGCCACCCGATATGTTTTTCATCCACTGGATCTTCAGATCAGGATCCAACGGTCTGTGTTGGACTGCTTGTTTGTTTTGGCGGACCTGCGTCCCTGGGTTCGCTTTGTAGTCTTTTGACCATGAATTGGGGTAGCCTATCATATTGGTGGGCCTCATTGCCGCGGTCACCTTTTGTACACTATTTCTATTTTTAATTGATTAGAAGGATCCGCTCTTGCCTTAGCAAAAAAGAAAAAAGTAAAACATGAAACTCTTAATGATCATAACTTATTACAATTATGTTTTTATTATGTTTTAGAAAATAGTTTTTTTTATTGTGGATTCACTTTAATAAACAAGTGTTGCATGACAATTTAGTGGTCAATAAGCAAATGAAATCCTAGCCTTGTTTTTGTAGGAACAAATATAGTGATATGTGAATTTCATGAATTAATTGATCACTTAAGCATAAGGACTTGCATAAATTTTGGTGGGTAATAACCACTAGTAAGTCCAGTGGTAAATAGGAAAATCAAATATTATAGTCTTGCTTTGGTAGGAGCTAATGAAGTGATATGTGAAGTGGCTGAATTAATTAATTGCTCAATCACAAGGACTTGCATAAACTTTGCTGGGTAGTAACTACTAGTAAGTCTACACATTTATAGTTTTACTCCTGCATATAAGTTTTGGGGAAGACATAAAAAATGGTGGGAAGCAGGCCTAGAATTTCAAATTCCCTCTGCACATCAAATGAAAATTTCATTACGTTTTTAGATTTTACATGCCCTTCACTTTATGTTGTACACCAATAAACCACCTTTCATACTAATAAACTAAAATAGTATCATTCGATCTTCTCGCATTGAAATCTTCTATGTAATAATCAATAAATAATTCTATGTTTGTTCATAAAGCTTCAAAGTAGAATCATATAGTTTTCACATAGATGCTAGTGAGCAGTGTACAAAATCTGCAGTGTGAGCATGGTCATTCAAGCCTCGAATGTGAGTATAATACTAATCATCTTACACTCTATGATCTTGAAAATATAGTGAAATTATGGTAATTTACTAAAAGTAAGAGCTACTAGCATTTATTCATGCTTAACACAACATTCTTTAAACCAAATTACCAATGTTGTGCTTATAATTGCAAACTTTTAGACTTCACATAGATATATCCGTCTCTAACAAAAACAAATGGCTAAAATATCAACACGTGATCCCCAATGTGGACAATTATATCAACAGGTGATCCCCAATCTGGACAATCTTCAAGCAGCAGAAAACTTGAAGGCAAATATGGACAGTGTGGACTTTTAGTTAACCATTCAACTATAATTTTTCACCATTAAAGCAAGAGGATTGAACAATTACAAATTGTTCTTGTAAATTTATCTTTCAGTTGACAATTGGATTATCCCAAATGATGCTAGAACATTAATTTAGGATTTTTTTACACAGATCAAGACTAGAGTTCAATTCATAAATTCTTCTCATGCGTGTACAAACCAGATTGAAGCGATTTTCCTCATAAACTCCGAAATAAGGAAGGGAAAATTATAATCACTAAACTTTTTCATTTTTCTAAAAAGGCTCAGAAAATTCTAATCACAGACCTTTTTCATTCTTCTAAAAAGGCTCAGAAAATTCATTCAAATCACACACATTTTTCATTCTTCTGTAATATTTTATATAATCACACACATTTTTCATTCTTCTATAATATTTTATGTAGTTTTACCATTAACAACGCATCTAAAACAATGTACAAAGGACAATATGTTCAAACATTTGTCAACCTGGAAACATTATTTTTAACATATTCTAGTCTATACGTATATTATATATGAAAATTTTCAATCTCCCCTCACTAACATACTCGAATTCTAGTTTTATTACAATTTCGAGATCCAAAAAAATAGGATCAATTTGACTAAAATTAAAAAGAAATATTTGTTTTTCATTTTTTCTAACATAAGTAAATAAAAATAAAAATACATCTAACACTAGTTAGTTTTCAAACTAGTTTTATTATAATTTCCATATCCAAAAAAATAAGATGTCTCACTAAAAATAGAAAATAAATATTTGGTTTTCATTCTTTTAACTTAATTAAATAAAAATAAAAATACGACACAACAATTAGTTTTCAGAAGTCATTTATTGTTGTGCACCTCACTACCATACTCAAACAAATCTAGCATTATAGAAGTCAACAAACAAAATAAAGAAATTTAACGACACCATGCATCATTATACGTGGGTAAAAATAGTGGAATTGTAGTCTATCATATTTATAGTCCAAATTTATAGTGAGACTATTTAAACAATGAAAACCATGCAAATGTAGTATAAATAAAACATTTAGTGGAATTTTTCCAAACTATAGTGTATTTCATTGAAATTCAAACTTGTTAGAGAAAATACAATTCTTTTTTTAATAATAGATCGTAATTATACTTCATTTAAAGTCAATCTTTCTAGAGAAACTACAAAAAACTTTTCAATAGGGATATCTTAACATAACGTAGAAGAAATTTTAAAGCTCAAGAATCCTTCTTGACTTTGTATCAGTCCATACCTCATATACTGCATGCCAATCAACATTAGATGATTCAGGTCCATTCAAAGATATTCTCATTAAAGCATCCAGTGTATCCAACCCTAGCCTTGATTTTTTGATGTCCTTGATGATGTTTTTCTTAGAAAATCCCCTTTCACAATCTACTGTACTTGCAGGAATAGTGAGCACGGCTTGCCATAATTTCATCATATTAGGATAAATTTTGTGCCATTGTTTTTTGTTACAAAAGAATTTCCATGCTTCTTTCATAGAAAAACCCTCACAAGCCAGATTTAATGAATCAACAAAAGGGTGCAACTCTCTTTTACAAGCTTTAACATCAAATAAAGCTACAAATCCAACATCACGTGATATGGTACATGTTGCAATTGTTGAAAAAGCTTTAAAAGCCAACGTTCTAATTTTTTCTCACAATTACGATGCTCTTCTGGATAACAGCAACGACTGCTACATTAAAAAAATGAAGGTCTAGAAATCTTTCATTTAAAGAGTCTATGAGAGTCTCTATATAACCTTTTGTGAGTTGTTGACAACTCTCTTGTGTACCTTCAATACAAGGTTTCATAGATTGTTTCCTTGCTTCATTGCATTCAATATCCATGGCTGAGATAGAGATGTATCGTAATTCATGTATGTCTACGAATGTCCCTTCATCTTTAATATCAATGTATCCATTTTGAGAATCACTTGAAAATTTTGAAAGATAAATTGTGTCTTCTGCAAATGTCTATTTTCTCAAAAACCATCTAGATAATGTACTTATAGTTACTTCAAGAGCCAACCCAATAGTTGTAATGTCTACATTTTCTTCTTGAAAAGTCATATTCAACTTGTTCAATTCTCCTAGAACATTAGCAAGCATATGTAAACAATATTGGATAGAATATATCCGTGCCTTATCATACCATGATGAAGGTTTTTTTTTCATTTTTCCACAAAGTTAAAATTGCTGGCATAAGTTTCACAAGCCTTATAATAACTTCCCCTCTCGATAACCATCTCACTGAATGTATTTGTAGAACATCAAGAACATCAATTTGGATGACTCTAAGCAAATCATTAAGTTCATTATTTCTTTTTGGGGAGTTTTGAACCCATGAATACACTTTGTTTGCAATTTTTTCAACATATAATATCTACTGCTGCTAAAGACTCACGATGAGCCACACAATGAACTACAATAAGGTTTGGATTGTTCTTTTTCAAAAATGAAACAAGACCATTTTCATGTCCAATCATTGCTAAAGCTCCATCTATAGAAACAACTATCGAATCTTTATATTGAAGGCCTCTAACATTTATTAATTGATTGAAACTATCATATATTGTTTTCCCTTTTCCATCCACTACATCACTGAGCTTCATAAACTGTGAGATAGGTGGACCAAAACCCTTTGAGTCTAAATATGTTGCATAAACAACAAGGTGTTGCTCTAAGGTTCGATCAGTGCTTTCATCAACCATTAATGAGAAGAAATGGATTTCCATCATATATTTTATCTGAATCTGTTCAAGATGTTTTGATATGCAATATATAAAATCATTTTCAGACTTACGATTTGTGTATGAAGAGTACTTTTGAGACTTTGGCATATATGGAGTTTTTGCATCCATTAGAAATTTGCAAAGTTTCTCATACTTTGAAAGAGATAAATCTTCTTGACAGATGAAATATGCTACTTTCATTGCAGAAATCACTCTTTCCTTATTGACATCTTCAAGCTGTCTAATATGATTTGGAATTGGTTTCATCTTTCCCTGTAGAGAATTTATCCATCTTGCGTGCACATCTTTATGCACCAATGATTTTTCATGAGTAACAAGAGAATCATGTTGTAATGTTGTGCATCCATTACCTAAACCCCATGGTCCATTCATCTTATACTTCTCACAATAACTACACTTCATAGCTATTTTATCATCAAACCTCACATAATTCAACCAAAGAAACTTATCTAACCATTCCATACGAAAGTGTCTTTTTGTTTTCACTTTCATTTTTGAATTATTAGCAACTTCTTCTTTAACTTCAATTATTTCTTCATCTAAATCACGATCAGAAGAACTTCCAAAAATTTCATGTAATTGTTGTTCCACATCAACATTATGGGTTTTTTCACATGTTTCTAAATTGTTTTGAGTCATGGAAGCTTTCCCTTTTGTCCATCCATACATTTCCCCAATTGTAGCTTATAGTTTTCTCTTTTGAGACATTTAACAATGTAAATTTTGAAACGAGAATTGATACTGTTACCCGTTTTGTAGAGATAGCAAAAAAGTGACCTGATTTTGAAAATGGGTGATGCAGAACACACATGTTTTTTTTATAGCACAGTTTTTGGCACTTTAATTTTTTTTATGTACATTGCGTTTTAGAATGGTAGTGATTTTCATGCTGATTTAAAAAAGTGGTTATTCTGCATCAGACCCTTTTTTTAACAGTCCTATTTTTTGACTTTAAATTTTCTAATGTATAAAATGTAAATAATTATTTTGTAAATTTAATAATTTTGGAAGTGGTCTTCTTCTTCTTCATATATATATATATATTGTAGTGAGGTTTTTATTGATTTGCATATTTAAAAATGAAGGTCGATATTTTGCATTTTTGATATTCTACATATTTATACATCATTAATTAAATTTTCAATCCACATGAAATAATTGTCTCTAAAAAACAAATATAAAAATATATATAAAAAAAACAAAAATAAAAAATAAAAAATGTTAAAAAAAATTATCTCATATATATATATATATATATATATATATATATATATAAGTAAAAAATGAGAAAAAAAAAAAAACAAAAAACAAAAAAATTAGTAAAAAATAGGAAAAAAATAAAAATAAAAACAAACTAGTTTAAATAATATTAATAATAATAATATTAATAATAATAATAATAAAAACTAGTAAAATTAATTCTAAAAAAACAATAAATGTTAAAAAAAATTATCTCACAAACCATAAAAGAATTTGGAAAAAAATAAAATAAAATAAAAAAATAAAAATAAAAATATTATATATATATCTATCTATATATATATAACTAAGTAAGTAAAAATAGAGAAATTGAAAAAAACATCAGCAAAAACTGGGAAAAATAAAATTAAAAACAAACTAGTTTAAAAAAAAAAATAGAAAATTAATTTAAAAATTAAAAAACTAGTAAAATTAATATTAAAAAAAGCAAAAGAAAAAACCAAAAAGACGCGTATTTTTTTTTTTTTTTTTTTTTAATTTAATTATTTTTTATTAAACATACATATTTTATTTAAAAAAATAAATAAATAATTTTTTTTTTTTTTAAACAATTTTTTTTTTTTTTTATTTTTTTTTTTTAATTATAATTTTTGTCAGGCTAGGCAGTAACTCCATAAGGAAAAAATGATTCGACTGTTCTATTCTATCAGATAGGTCTTCATTATATACATGAGGGAGAGACTGTTCAGTTCGTCTCCCGATGACTGTTCATATTTCCTATTTATCTATTTACATAAATTCACCCAATCACAAGGATTAGGTGTCAACATTCCCCACCTTAATCTGAAGGGATGTTGGTGAGTCCAAGCATCATTCTGAATCGTTCAAGCTTTTCTCTTCCAAGCTTTTAGTGAAGATGTCTGCAATTTTCTCATTTGTGGAACAATGACGGAGATGGATTGTTTTGGCCTCAACATGATGTCGAATTAGATGATATTTAGTATTGACGTGCTTCGTTCAATCATGGAACTTTGGGTTCTTGGCCAACTTTATTACAGAGGTATTATCAATCATGAGTGGAGTTGATTGTACTTGTTTTACCTGCAAATCTTCAAGAATTTTCCTAAGCCACACAATTTCTTTTGTTGCTTCAGTTGCTGCCACGTATTCTTCTTTTGTTGTGGAATCTGCTGGAACTGATTGTTTGCGTGATGTCCAGGAGACAGCTCCTGATCCAAGACTCATAGCATATCCTGAAGTTGATACCCCAGTTTCTTTATCTCCATCGAAGTCTGAGTCAGAGTATCCAATCAAACTGAAGTTGTCCACCTGTGTATACTTGATTCCAAAGTCTTAAGTTCCCTTCAAGTACCTTAGAACTCTTTTTGCAGTAGACCAATATCCCTCACAAGGCTTTTGCATAAACCTGGAGAGGATTCCAACAGCAAACGAAATGTCTGGTCTGGTAGTAGTTAGGTAGCTGAGACTTCCTACAAGCTGTCTATACTTTATTGCATCCTCAAATTCATTTCCTTCAATGGATGTGAGCTTTAAGTTTTGTTCCATTGGAGTAGTAAGAGGATTACACTTTGTCATGCCAAACCTATTCAATAGATCTCCAATGTATTTCTTTTGAGAAAGAATTATGGACTTTGGATGTTGGGTTACTTCAATGCCAAGATAGTAATGAACATAGCCCAAATCAGTCATTTCAAAACTTTTCCCCAATTCCTTCTTTATGGATGCAATGTAGCTTTCATTGTTCCCTGTCATCAAAATATCATCTACATATACCACAAGATATACAACTGTTTTGCCAACTTTCTTGATAAATAAATTTGCATCATCAAGATCAAAATGTTTGAAATTGAGTTTCAGAAGATGCTCAGTTAGTTTTTCATACCAGGCTCGCGGTGCTTAATTGAGGCCATACAAGGACTTCACAAGTTTGCATACTTTATGTTCATGTCCTTGCACAGCAAATCCTTTAGGATGGGACACAAAAACATTCTCTTTTAGATCTCCATTCAAGAAAGCAGTTTTTACATCCATTTGATGGAATTTCCAACCATTCTGAGCTGCTAGTGCAAAGAGTGTCCGGATGGTAGCCCATTTTGCTGTGGGGGCAAAAGTCTCCTCATAATTGACCCCTTCCTTCTGTGTAAAACCTTTTGCCACAAGCCTAGCTTTGTGCTTGTCAAGTGAGCCATCAACTTTATACTTGTTCTTGTAGACCCACTTCCAGCGAATTGGTTTGGTTCCTAACGAAGGATCAACCAGCTTCCAAGTGCTATCCTTTATTAGGGCATCATACTCCTTTTGCATCGCTTCTTTCCATTCATCATGAGAAGTAGCTTCTTTGAAGGAAGTTGGTTCAAAATCTGTAGACAATTTCAATTCACAATCATAAGAAACATTCGTATCAACAGGTAAATTAGAGTCATCTACATCACCTCCATTTTGCCGGTTTGAATTTATGGTTCCTGTCTTTCCAACTTCATCAGGATGAACACTTTCAAGTGTCTTTGTCAGCCACTTTGGGGGACCTTTCTCAGATGGTCCAGGCTGCTCCGTTGATTGAGTTGGGACTGAATCAAGATTGAGTCTCCCAATTCTATCAATCACATCACTTAAAGCATCATCCGTTGTTGGAGTTTCATGCGGGGGACAGTGTTCTTCAGAAGAAGATTCCACATGTTGATCTAATTGATGAGCCCCAACAATGTACAATTATTTGGGCTCATTCAACTTCCTAATTTGACTTAATCCACCATTCTCATTTGTTTATTGCATGTTTTTGATTATTTTTATGTTAATAGAGTGAATTTGGTTAGTCATTATGCCAACAAGTCTAATGGGTGCTTTGTGTAGCCTTGTTGGTCAACTTGGAGACAAATTTGAAGGTCTTAATGAGCACTTGGCAGCCAAATTCGTGGGAGAACAAGCTAGAGGATTTGTAGGAAGGTGTCCCCCTCATTTATGGGCCCTTACCTCGAATTCTCCACCATCAGCTCGGAGTTCAAGGGCCACCGAATCAATCAGCTCATGGGCAGCCAAGCAAGTCAAGTTGGACTGCTGTTAACTCCAAGTCTTGGGCAGCCAAGTCCCTAACTTTTAGGAGGACTGTTGGGTCCTCAAATTGTATAAATAAGAAGGCTTGGGGCCTCATTTTGGTTAGCTAGTTGGTAGTCATTTTTGGTAGCTAGTAGTTAGTCATTTCGTAGCAGCTAGTTAGTCAATTTGGTTTTCGCTCTTTGTAAGCCAGTTTTGGCATGACATTAGACTTTTGATTATGAATAAAAGCAAGCAGTTTTGGATCAGATTTTGAGTTTTTAAAGGAGCCTAAAGCTCTCAGGGTTGGGCCCAACCTGAGAGCTCAGGCCTCCTTCCTTTGTATCAATATTGTTCCTTTCGCATTTCGTTTCCATTTCCCTTTACATGCATTCGAGTATAGCTGCTGATTTAGATTTCCTGTAGTGGTTAAACAGTTGCTGATTTGGATTTCCTGTAGAAGTCAAACAGATTGGTTTTATCAGTTAGAATTGTTGTAGTTGTTTGGAAGTAGGCTGAGGCATTACTTAGATCCATTCATGCACTTTTATATTTAGCATTACTTCTTCATTCCACTGCCATGCATGAGTTTCCTTCACAATTTATATTGCTGCTCATTGATTTTATGTCACAGGTAGCTCAGGTTGAAGCATTCTCGTTTTGGTGACACTCATAAACAATTTTTTTCATCTACACTGCTCCATACCACTCCATTACCTTCCTCCTCTTGTCAACCACACCTAAAGCCACTCAGCCACCCTCTGTTCAGCTCATTCAACTTCCAGCTCTTCTATTACTCACATAGCCCCATCTACTTAACCTTTCATAGATACCATCCTTCCATTCACCAACCCACTCCATGCACTCTTTCGCCATCTGACTTCTCTGTCTCTGAGCCATCACCAGTCCCATCTCCACCTCACCTATCCTCCCATACCACTCCATCACTTCACCATCACTCAAAACCCTCACGGCCAAACATCCTGTAGAAATTCCTTAGTTTCCTGTAGAAACCCCTGCAGACTTCCTGTAGAAGCCCATAAACATGGTTCCTTGACGGCCAAACTTTGTGAGACTCTCTGGAAGGGTGTTAGGGACCCCTTAGATCCTCTATGAACCTCCCCAACCTTTCCCAAGCATTTCTCCTCCTTGATCCACCTCTGTGCAGCCAAACCCTAATAAGAACAAAGTCACAATCAATCCAACCATTAAAGCAAAAACATAAAAACAACATCCTTCTCCATGAAAGTAGTTTGAGTTCATGCATTTCACATAACTAGAGGTAATGGCATCATTCTTAGACATCTGTACTCTCACTATTGCATCATAGAAGTTAAACTAGTCAGATTAGGGTTTCCTAGGGTTTCCATGCTTTGGTTTGCTTTCAGTTCATTTTTGCCAAATAGATTAGTTTTCTTTGAGCTAGCTTTCGTCCATCATTTAGCAAGCTTCTTCTGAGAGCCTATAGAAGTTGGCTTGAGCCCTAGCGGACTTGTGCCAGCTGACCAAGTGACAGCTGCGACAAGAGCTAGTACTTGTGCATACAGCACCGCCGCTTCCAAGTTTGTACGAACTACCGGGTTGATAAAATTAAGAGACAGGAAGCCCCAGGAGTTGTAGCATTATTGCTACAATACTGGAGCTCACCATCTTTTTGGCGCCGTTGCCGGGGAAGCGGCAGAGTATTGGTGATTGTTGCTATTCTTCTATTTTCTACTACAACTTTCTGCTAAGTAGTTTATTTCATTTCCCTTATGCAATTTCATTTATGCAAAAGTAGATTAGCATTTCTTGCTTTCATAGATTAGTATTTCCTGCTTTCATAGATTAGCATTTCTTGCTTTCCTAGATTAGCCTTTCAATTCCGCAATTTCAATTTTGCAAGCGTAGACTAGCCTTTTCCTTCCTGCAAGCGTAGATTAGTATTTCAATTCTGCAAGCGTAGATTAGCATTTCTTGCTTTCATAGATTAGCATTTCAATTCCGCAATTTCATTTCTGCAAGCATAGATTAGCATTTCATTTCATGCTTTGTAGGAGTAGAGATAAGTTAGAAAAATGATTGCACAACCCCCCCACTGCTTCACACAGCCAACGTTCTTCTTCGATGGCTGTGATGAAAGAACCCCTGGGTGGACATCAAGACATATATGAAGAACCTCTAGGGGAGAAAAAGAAAGAAACATTCCTCTGGAGCAAATGGCTACAAGCAGAGATGTTGGGAGCAACATCTTGTCCAAAGATGAATTTGAAAATCAGATCAAAGATTTCAAGAGTGATATGAGGCAGTTCCTTGCCATGCAACTGGATACCTTGCAGATCCAAAAGAAGCAAGAAGAAGCCAAGAGGGCTTTGGCCATTTTTTGTCCTAGGTGCACTAGAAGGCATCCTTGGAACGAATGTCCAATGCACTCTCTAGAAGTGTGTTTCATCTGTGAAGAATACCATCCTACAGATCAGTGCCCTTCCTTGCCCAGAATCAAAGCTACATATCAAAGAGCCAAGGGAGCCACTGAATCACTCTGTTATATGAACCAAAGGAGGCCACATGGACCCATACCCTACCAGCAGGAACTACAAGGGACACCCGAGACCTATTATGACCCTTACCAAGCCACCTTCATGCCTTCTTGGGGTCCCCCTGCTCATCCTTCTTGGTTCACACCTCCTCCTTATTCCTTCACAGATCCATATTATGCCCAACCAGCTGCTCATTCGTTTCACTCTTATGCTCAGCCACAGCCTCAGTGGAATGCACCTTATCAGGAGTGGAGGCCCCAGTACAACTCTCATTCCACTCATTTTCCTCCACCACCTGCTCATCCACAACCATCGCCTCCTCCTCCACCAAGGCAACCCCAAATGCCTACCCAACCACAATGCCATCCATCTCCATCTCAATTTCACACCTCCACTCAGCTACCCGTACCTCCATTTCCAAAACAATGCAATGGAGCAGCTCAACCCAATTGCAAATCTGAGGCATAACATGTGCAAATGATTCCTCGTGAGCTCAATGATGTTCACCAAAGCTCAGGAAAAGTAATGCAAAAAAGAGATCATCTTGAAAGCATTGAAGGACCAAAAGCAAAAGAAGATTCAAAAGAGGAGATCAAAGAACCATGGGCTACACTTGATGAAGAAAAGAGATCAGAATCAGAGATTGAGAGAGTTCCTTCATGGTTACCATCAGATTTTCCATGTATTCAAGAGAAAGATCAGCAAAAAGAGGAAGATGAGAAAGTCATGTTAGAAGGTGACATGAAGAATGATCCAGATCAGCAAAAGAACCAAGGATATCAAAGCTATATTGAGACATGGTTCCAAACAGTCACTAAGTTGCAACAGTACTCTCTTCCTCATCTATGTTTGATCCATTCAAAGTCAGATCATCTTGTCTCTGAAATCTGGATCGTTGTCAAAGCATGCATTTCGAGCCTTCACATCATTTTTTCTCTAATCTCGATGTGCACATGGCTCCATTGGAAGTATTCTTATACTTAAAAATGATTTTGTTTTTCAAGTAGGGTAGGGTAGGAAAAAAGAAAAAAAAACAAAAAAAAAAAAAGAGAAAAAAAAGAAAAAAAAAGAGGAAAATAGAAATCTAAGGTGAAAACCTCCTCGGAGGTGCCTTAGATTGGCTCATTGATTGAAAACCTCCATGAGGCGGTCAATGGGTTGAAAAAAAGAGAAATGGAATAAGATCCCTGGGTGAAAACCTTCCTTGGAGGCGCCCAGGGCAGGCAATTAGGGTGAAAACCTCCATGAGGCGCCCTAGTTGTTTTTCAAAAAAAAAAAAGAGAAAAAGAAAAATAAAAATAAAACTAATCTCCATTGGCTAAATGCAGGGTGCAAGAGGGACGTTTCATGACAAGAGGAGCACTCAAATCAAAGACAAAGGAGTTTTTGTGCCTTCTACAGGAAGTTTCGTATCTTCTACAGGAAGCTTACAAAAAAGCCAAATTGATCTTCGAGGAGGACCTGAAGGCTTGGAATATGTCCATGAGGCCTACCCACATCCATGTTTCCATTCCTCACCCATTTTCCATCATTTTTTTCATGTCATTAAGCTTCTTTCCTCCAAACTGTGTCTTCTACAGGAAAGCTCTGTTTTTCTACAGGAAACATCCTGTAGAACCTTGGGACGAGCCAAATCCAATTTCAAAGGTGAACCTGATGGTGGGAGTCTATTGGTCAGGCCTGCAAGCACTTGTGTGTCCATCCCTTGCCTTTATCCATCATTTGTCCACCTCATTTGCTTCTCATTGTGCTTCTACAGGAACTTCCTGTAGAAATTGTGGGAAACTAGGCATACATTTCAAAAAGTGGTTTGGCGAACATGCTAGCTTCCTCAAGGGTTCAGAAGCCCTCATGCAATCTTCCAACTCCTCCTCCATCATCTCCATACCTACATCACAGCCAAAATTCATTTTGTCATACCATGCAACCAAAATGCAAAGTGCCTTGAAGCAAAAACACATAGAGCAGAATTTGTTTTTGCCATAACCTGAAAACCATGCATCCATTTGACAAACCGTTTTATGGGGAATTGTACAAGGTGGATGACAACATGCCTGAGCAGTTTCATGCAATTCCGATGCACGGTTTCCACGAAATCAGCCTCCATCACCATCAGCCATTTTTGCATTTTCTCCATAACCGTGCATCCATTTCAAAACCTGTTTCATGGGGAGATGCACATGGATGATAGTAGCCTACCCAAGCAGTTTCAGCCGATTCCAATGCACGGTTTCCGAGAAATCGACCTCTGAAATCTTCAGCCATTTTCCATTTTTCTCGAAATTCGTGCATCCATTGATCACGAATTTGCTATGGGAGATGCATAATGATGATAGAAACATGCTCAGCAAGTTTCAGCTCGATCCGCTTTGGCGTTTGGGAGAAATGTCAAAAACAAGTTCTGGTTTGGTGAAGATGCAGCAACAGCAGCTTGGACGTGCAGATTTGAACGTGGAAACAATTGTCTGGAGCTTGGATCCGGCCATAGGACGCCTGCACAAGAAAAAACAACCATGAATCATCAATCAAGCCACCATGCAACTACATCAACACATGCATGCAGCAAATGAAGATCAACACAGGCATGCAGCAAAGCAACCACGCACGACTTGCAAGTACGTGACTAAACTTGTTCCTCTGTTTGCATAAATCTAATCTAAAGCATTGCATGAATGGATGAGATGGTGAGATTCAGTTAGAAAGGTAGCAAGACACCCAGTTCTCTAGCGCTCAAGGAAAAATCACGCAGCATACGTGTATGGTCATTCATGAAAAATTTGAAAAACACAGTTAATGGAAGATTTGTTGAACTTCAGTGCACAGGGCTTCAATTGATTAACAAACAGAAGGAGACATACAGTTAATAAATAGAACTGCAGTCTGCATGTGGCCACGTACACCTGGCCACTTCACTCCCTCACCAAGAATCACGCAGCAATGTAAAATGCTCGGCTGAACCTCACACCACCTGTTGTCCATTTGCACTTGACTGAAGTATGCATCCTCCGATTCCAAAAGTGATGAACTAGTCATCCTCCACTGGTTTCTACCTGTTTTCAAAATTATCCCACGTATCAAGCTCGCTCAGAGGCGTAGGGGCACTCTACAGGTGTTTCTACAGGAAAACGTTCTACAGGAAAGAACAGCAGAGCCTTCTAGAGCAGAAAAGCTTGGATTTTTCTTCGACAAATTGGGAATCCCGAAAGTGGTAGGATCGAAAACACTCTTCCATGTATGATATACTCCAAAAGAGTGGTGAATTGAGCTGTTGTGAATTGGAGGGTGACCAGGCATGAATTTTCTTGAAAAACACTTGCTAATAGAATATGTTTTAATGCTTGAAATAAGAGGCATCACAGCAAATGGGTAAAGCAGGTCTGAAGTAGTGCGCTCCCTCTACCCAGTCAGCAGGCATCAGAAACAAGGGTTAAGAATGCTCCCTTCTTAACCCTTCTCTCAAAACAGTGTCTCTTCAAATCTGCCCAATCGTACAAGGACAACACCAATCAAAGAAAATGCTCATATTCATGTTTTCTACATGAATGTTGATTTGTTTGCAGGGCTTGCACCATACATATTGAAATATACGCGACTTTGATTCAGAAACAACAAAAAAAAAAGGGAAAAAGAAAAAAAGGGTCAAAAAGTCTCATGGAAGTGCTCCTCTGTAAGCTGGTTACAGGAACACCATACAGTTAGAAAGAAAATTGGGAAGCCTTCAAGGACATGATAGCAGAAAGTGACATAACAACCCTCACCTATGATATCAGTCCTTCTAACCGTGAGGAAGAAGAGAAGAAAGGGGGAGAAGATGAAGATAGCCACAGCCAAGCTGAAAGGAAAATCACCCACAGCCGAGCAGGATATAGTGGTGCTGTTTTTTTCCCTACAGGAAGCCCAAAATTGCAGAAACAGGCTTCTACAGGAAGCCCGAAATTGCAGAAACAGGCTTCTACAGGAAGCCCCAAAAAGGTAAAACCCAAAGAGACGAAGGTGGACATCCTATCAAAGGAGGCAGCAGCCATACTTGCCACCATTAGCACACCTCCAAGACCAAAAAGGAAGGGAAAGAGGCAAACCTTCATGTACTTTGAAACAAAAAAGGAGCACAGAAATAAAAGTGGGCAAACCCAAACCGCTGTCAAAGGAGAAAATTGTCATTAAGGACACGAAAGCGGAACAAAAGGAGGAGCCTCCTTCAAAAATATCCATCAGCTATGAACAAGGAAGGCCGAAGACATCCACTTAGAGAGAAAGAATGAAAATGTTGGACACACAGGCCTCTCTACAGGATGCTGAGACAGTTCTACAGGAAGTCCTGAAAACACTATTTTGGCTTGGTTCTAATTGATTGTCTTGTGTCTCCTTATTTCACTGATGTTTGTGAAATTTATAAAAGAGGAAGGTGTTTTCAACTTGGGACTTGGGTGTGTTCGTATATTGCTACTTATTCAATTTACTAATATGCTTAAGCACAATAACCTGCTTACCAAAGCCTTTGAAAGTGGGGTGATTTGGTGATGGCTTCATTCTGCTAACTGGTCCAACTTAGCATTTGAGGAATTGTTGGCAAGGTGTTCATCTTTGGTGATTTCTGTGAAGGTCTTACTTTGGAGCTGAGAGGTGATAGTTTGATGGTATATTTGCTTTCACACAAAATGCTGGTAAATTGTCTTTGACAGAGAAGAGGGCACCATTTCTTCCATACGATTGCATAAACTTGTGCACTCATAACAAGGCTGAGGATTCACTAAGAAAAGCTAGCAGACTATTTCTACAGGAAGACAGAGACTATTTCTACAGGAAGCCAGCGAACAGTTTCTACAGGAAAGTCTGAAAAGCGGGAAGCCAAAGGAGAAATCAGCCGAAATGCTAGCCAAGGAAGTCACCAAGGCCATCAAAGACAAGGGGAGAGATTTGGTTGCTCAGAGGATGAGCAACACTTTCAGTAGGGGGGTGATGATGAGCCCCAACAATGTACAATTATTTGGGCTCATTCAACTTCCTAATTTGACTTAATCCACCATTCTCATTTGTTTATTGCATGTTTTTGATTATTTTTATGTTAATAGAGTGAATTTGGTTAGTCATTATGCCAACAAGTCTAATGGGTGCTTTGTGTAGCCTTGTTGGTCAACTTGGAGACAAATTTGAAGGTCTTAATGAGCACTTGGCAGCCAAATTCGTGGGAGAACAAGCTAGAGGATTTGTAGGAAGGTGTCCCCCTCATTTATGGGCCCTTACCTCGAATTCTCCACCATCAGCTCGGAGTTCAAGGGCCACCGAATCAATCAGCTCATGGGCAGCCAAGCAAGTCAAGTTGGACTGCTGTTAACTCCAAGTCTTGGGCAGCCAAGTCCCTAACTTTTAGGAGGACTGCTGGGTCCTCAAATTGTATAAATAAGAAGGCTTGGGGCCTCATTTTGGTTAGCTAGTTGGTAGCCATTTTTGGTAGCTAGTAGTTAGTCATTTCGTAGCAGCTAGTTAGTCAATTTGGTTTTCGCTCTTTGTAAGCCAGTTTTGGCATGACATTAGACTTTTGATTATGAATAAAAGCAAGCAGTTTTGGATCAGATTTTGAGTTTTTAAAGGAGCCTAAAGCTCTCGGGGTTGGGCCCAACCTGAGAGCTCAAGCCTCCTTCCTTTGTATCAATATTGTTCCTTTCGCATTTCGTTTCCATTTCCCTTTACATGCATTCGAGTATAGCTGCTGATTTAGATTTCCTGTAGTGGTTAAACAGTTGCTGATTTGGATTTCCTGAAGAAGTCAAACAGATTGGTTTTATCAGTTAGAATTGCTGTAGTTGTTTGGAAGTAGGCTGAGGCATTACTTAGATCCATTCATGCACTTTTATATTTAGCATTACTTCTTCATTCCACTACCATGCATGAGTTTCCTTCACAATTTATATTGCTGTTCATTGATTTTATGTCACAGGTAGCTCAGGTTGAAGCATTCTCATTTTGGTGACACTCATAAACAATTTGTTTCATCTACACTGCTCCATACCACTCCATTACCTTCCTCCTCTTGTCAACCACACCTAAAGCCACTCAGCCACCCTCTGTTCAGCTCATTCAACTTCCAGCTCTTCTATTACTCACATAGCCCCATCTACTTAACCTTTCATAGATACCATCCTTCCATTCACCAACCCACTCCATGCACTCTTTCCCCATCTGACTTCTCTGTCTCTGAGCCATCACCAGTCCCATCTCCACCTCACCTATCCTCCCATACCACTCCATCACTTCACCATCACTCAAAACCCTCACGGCCAAACATCCTGTAGAAATTCCTTAGTTTCCTGTAGAAACCCCTGCAGACTTCCTGTAGAAGCCCATAAACATGGTTCCTTGATGGCCAAACTTTGTGAGACTCTCTGGAAGGGTGTTAGGGACCCCTTAGATCCTCTATGAACCTCCCCAACCTTTCCCAAGCATTTCTCCTCCTTGATCCACCTCTGTGCAGCCAAACCCTAATAAGAACAAAGTCACAATCAATCCAACCATTAAAGCAAAAACATAAAAACAACATCCTTCTCCATGAAAGTAGTTTGAGTTCATGCATTTCACATAACTAGAGGTAATGGCATCATTCTTAGACATCTGCACTCTCACTATTGCATCATAGAAGTTAAACTAGTCAGATTAGGGTTTCCTAGGGTTTCCATGCTTTGGTTTGCTTTCAGTTCATTTTTGCCAAATAGATTAGTTTTCTTTGAGCTAGCTTTCGTCCATCATTTAGCAAGCTTCTTCTGAGAGCCTATAGAAGTTGGCTTGAGCCCTAGCGGACTTGTGCCAGCTGACCAAGTGACAGCTGCGACAAGAGCTAGTACTTGTGCATACAGCACCGCCGCTTCCAAGTTTGTACGAACTACCGGGTTGATAAAATTAAGAGACAGGAAGCCCCAGGAGTTGTAGCATTATTGCTACAATACTGGAGCTCACCACTAATATAGGAATCCCCCCTTCAATATGTGGAATCTGATTATCAAATTCTTGAAATGATTTTGCTTTTGCGAATCTATCCAAGCGATCAAGTTGCCACTCAACAACATTGTCAGTTTTGGATGATTCAAGGAAAATTACATCTCTAGATACAACAAAATTCTTGTTTACTTCATCATAAAGGCGGTATGCTTTGGAGGTGTTTGAATATCCTAGAAAGATACACTTACGACTTCTAGCACCAAGTTTGTTTCTATGTACCTTTGGTATCAAGGCATAACAGGTGGAACCAAAGACCCTGAGATGCTTTACCGAAGGAACATGTCCATACCACATTTCATATGGAGTCTTGTTTCTTATAGCATTAGATGGACATCTATTCTTTATATATGGAGCACATAGAACAGCATCAGCCCAAAACATTATCTTTACATTTTTGAACAAGAGCATGGATCGTACCATATTTAAGATTGTCCTATTCATTCTTTCAGCTACACCATTCTGTTGGGGATTATAAGGCACAGTTGTTTGATGGTTGATCCCATGTTGGTGAAGATAGTTTTCAAATTCATTTGATGTGTATTCTTTTCCATTATCAGTGCGAATAGACCCAATATGAGATTGTGCATCATTTTCAATCGATTTATGAAAATTCTTGAATGTTTGAAAAGCATCAGATTTGTTCTTCAATAAATAAACCCAACACATTCTGGTGTAGTCATCAATAAATGTCATGATATATTTATTTCCATTTGCAGAATGAATAGGCATTGGACCACATAAATCTAAATGAATGAGTTCAAGTTTTCTATGTGCTCTTGAATGTGAATCACGAAAAGACTGTTTGCTATGCTTTCCTAGAATGCAAGCATCACATTGCTTAAGTTTCCTAGGAATTGTAGGCAAACCAACAACACCATTTTTCTTCAACAAGCAGAGACTGTCATAGTTCAAATGTCCAAATCTAGCATGCCATAATAAGCTTGAAGGAAGTGTACCTTCTTCATGATGAGAATTGTATGAGAAATGTTGTGCATGAGCAGAGGTTACTTGCAGTTTGAGAATCCTTTCTTCTTCTATTCCCCTCATGACAAGTGAGTGGTCATATGCTTTTCTTACCTCAAGCTTGCCATCAAACATATGAATGGAGTGACCTTGCTAGTGGATGTGGACCAAGGACAACAAGTTTCTCTTGAGCTGTGGGAGATATAGAACATGATGCAAAAGAAAGTCTGGAAGACCAGGTAGTTTAAGCCTGATTGTGCCAAGCCCTAATGGCTTGATTTTTGATTGATCTGCAAAGTATACTGCTCCATCAACATTGTCAGTGAAATCTTCAAAAAAATCTTTTCTATGATTCATGTGGCAGGTTGCTCTTGAATCAAGCAACCAATCATTTTTCCAAGAAGCAAGTGAAGCATTAAATAAATCTTCATTTACTCCAATGTTACATTGTGCCACAACATAGTGAGTGGATTCAGGTGCTTTACCTTTGTTTGTATCATCAGTTTTACCTTTATGTTGGTTTCTTTTCTGCTTAATTTTGTCCCATGTTAGCTTGCATGCAGAGGCATCATGTGATCCATTTCTTTTATAACAGATGCATTGAAAATCTGCCTTTTCTCCTTGAGAATGTCTGCCCCCCTTGCCTCTGAAATATCTTCCTCTTCCTCTTCGACCACCTCTTCCTCTTGTAGAATCTTGAGCAGGATGTTTTTCTTTATGAGCAAGGCACACATCCTGTTCAGAAGATTCAGGGGCTATCTTCTTTCCAAAAGCTTTCTCTCTTTCAGCAAACTTTTTCACAAGAGAGTGAAAGGTTATATCTTTGAGATTTCCATTTGCTTGCAGTGACTCAAGATAATTGGAGTAAGTAGGATAAAGTGCCTTGAGAAAAGTGATAAGAGGAATATCCAATTCAACCTTACTGGATTTGATATCATGCATTATAGACTTTACTTCAGATGCAAGAGCAAGAGGATCATTATTTTGCAGTTCAAGAGTGAAGAGTTTAATCATGAGTTGAACAACTTCAAGTGCAGAATGTGAGTCATAGAGTTGTTTAAGCTTTTGTAAGGCTTCAAAGGCAGTTGAATATGACAAAATATGGTGACTCACCTCTTCATTTGCAGATGCTACGATTAATGCATAAGCTTTACTGTTCCCACCATGGATATGATTGAATGCATGCTGTAGCAAAAAAAAATTCTGCTTCAAAACTTTTACTCTTAATGGAAAAAAAAATATAGTTCTGATGTGACTGGACAACAAACTCAAATGTCAATTCACATTCATATGCACAACGTTAAAGTATAGAATATGGCAGTATACTAAGTCCAAAAAATACCCTCAACAGCATAAAGCATTGCGTCCACTAAAAGGCCGAAGAATGTAGTCCAGACGTATTTGGACTCTCAATATCACAAGTTAACATATATGAACAAATGGCCTACTGCCTTTTCTTGCTTGATTTAGAACCAATAAGTATATAAACCCCACAACGATTGTAAGAATGAGCGTTTAAATATTTGTATGTCCACGTTTCGAATAGCCAATTTTAAAAACCAGTTTTTGTTTGTTCGAACTGTACAGTAATTTAATATATCAAACCAGCCAGAAGGCGGAATATAATGCAGGGCTCACCTCGACCACTTCTGTGGGCCTGCAAAATCAAGTGATCTGTATGCGATCCTACCTACACAAACGAACGATATGGCACGGTGTGTAGGGTTTGCAGATTCATAGTTGGCGGCGCTTTTTCGTGGTTGACATTGGCACGTTCCATTCATATGTTTTTGGAGCCTTGCAGAGCATTCATTGATCGCTTCTTCCTTGTCCAAACATTACATTACAAATAGTCAACGTCCCTCCGAGCACACATCGAATTCCTGAAAACAGTGCCATTTCCAGTATGGGGATAGTGAGCACCTACAATTAGATTCAAAATGGATATGGAGAGCTGCAGAAACCCAAAGAAGTGGTGCATTGCGTTATGCTGTATGAGATTAATTTCATCGATAGCAGGACGCAAGGGTTTCTGGCCCTCTTTATAGGAGACAAGGAGAAATACACCGTTTGAAACAGAATCGCAGGCCCATCAAAAATTTTAATGCACAACGCTTCTTTTATGAAACGTTTATGGACAGTCAGGACATCACGTTTTTTATGAAACGTTTATGGACAGTCGGGACAACACTTTTTTAATGAAACATTTATGGACAGTCAGGACAACACTTTTTTATGAAACGTTCATGGACAGTCCACAGAGCATAGGTAAAGCAGCGTTTAGACCTGGCAGCGACTGTGGAGGGGGCAGATCTGTGTATATGGAATATGGAAGAAAAAGGGCGCAACTAATTGTATGGACGAGCAGCGCAGGTATATGGAGAGTAGACAAGAGAGTTACAAGGGACATAAGAGCTAAAAAGGAGCTGGCTTTGATACCATGTCAGGCCAGGCAGTAACTCCATAAGGCAAAAATGAATCAACTGTTCTATTCCATCAGGTAGGTCTTCATTATATACATGAGGGAGAGACTGTTCAGTTCGTCTCCCGATGACTGTTCATATTTCCTATTTATCTATTTACATAAATTCATCCAATCATAGGGATTGGGTGTCAAATATTTTTTTTTTTTAACAATTTTTATTTTTATTTTTATTTTTTAATTTAAAAATACAAATTATTAAACCTACATTTTATATTAAAAAAAATAAAAAATTAAACCTACAGTTTATATTTAAAAAATAAAAATAAAATTAACAATCTTTTTAAACAATCTTTTTTTAATTATTTTTTAAAACAATTTTATTTATTTTTTATTTAAAAATAGAAATCATAAGAAATATTTTATTTTTTTAATTTAAAATTTAAAAGATTATTAAAAAAAAAATTAAAGTTAATATTTCTTTTTTCTTTTTTCTTTTTTATTTAAAAAAAAAAATTCCAGTGACCCTCTCCCACCCCGGGCGCTCGTGGTGGCACGACCATGGGCGGAGGGGCCTACGTGCAGGCCCTCCACCCATGGACACGCCACCTCGGGCGGCTGGGGGTGGAGGGCCACCAATTTTTTTTTAATTAAAAATAAAAAATAAAAATAAAAATATTAACTTAATTATTTTTTTTTTATAATTTTTAAAATTTTAAATTAAAAAATTAAATTTCTTTAAAAAAATTAAAATATTTTTTACGATTTCTATTTTTAAATAAAAAATAAATACAATTGTTTAAAAAAAAATTATATTTTTTTAAATAAAAAAAAGATTGAAAAAAAAAACTAAATATTAATTTTTTTTTGTTTAATTTTTTTTTAAATATAAAATAATATAAAATGTAGGTTTAATAATTTGTATTTTTAAATAAAAATAAAAAATAAAAATTGTTTAAAATAAAAAATTATATATTTTTTTTAATTAAAAAAGCACTATTAAAATAAATAAAATATGTATGTTTAATAATATATATATATATATATATATATATATATATATATATATTAAATAAAAAATACTCATTCTTTTTTATTTTATTTTTTAAATTTGAATATATATATATATATATATATATATATATATATATATATTTATATTTGTTTTTTTAATAATCAACCTTTTAATCTTAATTTTACTAGTTTTTAATTTTTTTTTGTTAATTTTCTATTCTTTTTAGATCTAATTTTTTTTTTTTCTTTTTTTTTTTTTTACCTACTTAATTTTTTGTTTATTTTAATTTTTTTTTTCTTTTTCATATATATATATATATATATATATATATATTTTTTTTTTTTTCTTTTGCCAATTTTTTTATGGTTTACAAGATAACCTTCTTTTATTTTTTATTTTTTTCCCATTTTTTTTTAAATATTTATTTTATTATTTATTTGTTTATAATTTTTTTTTTTAGTTTTTTAATTCTTATCGTTAATTTTGTTTTTTTTTACATTTTTATGATTTATTTATTTATTTATTTTCGTTTTTTATTTTTATTTAATGTTTTGTTTTTAGTATATATTTTAATTTATGTAATTTATGTTTTGTTTTTTTTTTTTTTTAACTTTTTTTTGTTTTGTGTTTTTTCATTGTTTTAATTATTTTTTTTTTATTATATTTTATGTTTTATTATTTTTTTTAAATTTAATGTTTTTCTAGGTCATGATAAAATATTTTACGTCATTATTTCGAAACGTTGAAATTTTACTTTTGACAAAATATATATATATATATATATATATATATATATATATATATATATATATATATATGTTCTCCCAGCATTAACACTTTTAGCACCGCTTTTGATGTTTTTTTCGGGGTTTTTTGGCCAAAGTTCCAGTTTTGAGTTTATAGTCCCCGTTTCAAAGTTTACATTGTTATTTGTAGATTTGTAATCACCTATATAAGAAATACATATGAAAATTAAAGTTGATTAAATTATACAAATTGGCCAAGTTAATACTTTCTAATAATGGATATTTATTTATTACCTAAAAAAGCATAAACTTTGTTAAACCCATTACCAAAAAAATATTTGTTAAAAAAATATTAAATGTTAAAAAGCAAGGTATTAACAATTGCATTTAAAACAAAAGAAATTGTTAAATAAAATTTAACTATTATATATAACTCAATTAAACAACCTCAATGGCCTTCACATGCAAATCCATAATCACGTAAAGTTATACCATCACATCTAATTACAAAATAAATTTATATTCATTTCAAACTATTTAAAACCGGACATGAAAATTTGAAATGACACTCTCGCAATTTTAAATTTTATTGATACAATTTTATGAGTTAATAAATAAAAATAATATTCATGGCGAACATTTTCAAAATCTTAAAGTCACAAAAACATAAGCTTTAGGATAGAAATTTTTCAGCTCCCTTATAAGATCACGGTTTTAAATTTTAGTAATATAATTTTATGAGTTAATAAATAAATTAATATTCTTGCAGAATGTTTTCAGAATCTTAAAATCACAGAAATGATGAGCTTTCATATAGGAATTTAAGATTACGTTATAAGATGATGAATGATAATGAATGGTTTCAATTTTGAAGTCAAGTCCCTCTAAATATATAGAAAGGATAAGCTTTCAGATAGAAATTTCAGATCACATTATAAGATGATGAATGATAATGAATGGTTTCAAATTTCAATTTTGAAGTCACGCCCCTGTAAATTTCAGCCCCTGTAAATTCAAAATCTTCAACTTCCCATTCCACAAAACTACCAGATAACATTAAACCTCCTATCTAGTGCAATTTGGAAAATTCAAAATACCAAATAACATAAAACCATAAAACACATAATAGATTAGAATACAAAAAATAAAATACACACTTTTTTTTCTTGAATTTGAGGGTTTATCGCTACCAACCTGAGTTTGAGCTACTCCCCAACCTGGTAGGAAGAAATCATGCCTTAATTTACTTCAAAATTTCTTTAAATCATGCCTTAATTTACTTCAAAATTTCTTTAGGGGCTCTTTGAGCTACTCCCCAAGCTGGTAGGAAGAAATCATGCCTTAATTTACTTCAAAATTTCTTTAAATCATGCCTTAATTTACTTCAAAATTTCTTTAGGGGCTCCCTAATCTCGCTGGAAGAAATCACGCCTTAATTTACTTCAAAATTTCGTGAACGGCTGTATACCATATCAAAATGTACATATAACTTGTAAGTATTTTTCGGGTTTTATAATAACTAACTACATAAGTAAATAAAGCAACCACGCCTTAATTTACTTCAAAATTTCCATATACCATATCAAATTTGACATAACTTGTAAGTATTTTTCAAGTTTTACAATTAATAAATAGTACATACCTCATAGGCTGATGCCAACAGTCTCAGTTTTGAACGAGGCATCAGTTTAACAGTTTTGAACGAGAAAGCATGCCATATTCAGAGGCTAACAAATTCAACATTGCAGTAGAGTAAAAACAAATTCAAAAGCAACTACCCCTTAATTTACTTTGGGTAAAAATGAATTCAAAAGCAACCATGTCTTAATTTACTTCAAAATTTCGTGAGGGGTTGTATACCATATCAAATTTTACATAACTTTTAAGTATTTTTCAAGTTTTACAATAAACTAATGACATAAGTAAATAAAGAGTACAGACCTCATAGGTTGATACCACCAATCTAGCAGTTTTGAACCAGAAAGCATGCCATATTCAGAGGCTAACAAATTCAACACAACAATAGGATAAAAACAAAATCAAAAGCCACCACTTCTTAATTTACTTCAAAATTTCCAAATTTTACATAACTTATAAGTATTTTTGAGGTTTTACAATACCTCATAGGCTGATACCACCAGTGTAGTAGTTTTCAAGTATGCCATATTCATAGGCTAACAGATTCAACACTCAACACTGCAATAGGGTAAAAACAAATTTAACAATGAAGTAGGGTAAATTAAAAGATTGCACGGATGTTATTGCTTTTCCCGATTAGAAAGAGAAACAAATCACAGAGGAAAATGTAAGACCATAAAACACATCATTCATCAAACCTCATATGGTTAGATGAGAAAGGTGAAAGTGGTAATTGGACCATGGTAAATTATAAAGGCGAAAGTGGTAATTGGACCCTAGTAACTGGACCATGCTAAATTCTAAAGGTGAAAGTGGTAAGTGGACTAAGTAGACCCTTAAATTCTAAAGGCAAAAGTGGTATTTGGACCCTGCTAAATTCTAAAGTTGTTTTGCAAGAGAGTGAAATCCAATGCTAGTAAATAGGTCATTAAATTATGTCATAATAAATAAATAATTTTGGGGATTAGTAAATTCCAGTATTTGTAAACTCAACCTTAATTATAATAAATAATTTTTGGGATTAGTAAATTCTGCTACAATAGATTTTTACGGTTTGGATTTTTAATTAAACATTAAAATGACGGGACCCCAATATATTTTAGACATCAAATTTGACGTGAAAAAATTTTCACCAACCTTAAAATACGTGCTGAAACTTAAAATACGTCTTGTAGGACATCAATTTCCAGGCCTGGTGAGAAGTAACTCTTACTAAGCATGTTTTCCTACATCTCATTCCTATCCATTTTTTTTTATACAAATACCTAGGCCTGGTGAAAAGTAACTCTTACTAAGCATGTTTTCCTACATCTCATTCCTATCCATTTTTTTTTATACAAATACCTACTTAAATTATCGTGGGAAACAACTAATAGTAAATATGTTATTTACTTAAATATGAATTACAAAGATTAATAATAAAACATCAATTCACAAGTATTAAAAAAAAAATGCATGAATATTGCAATCATATCTATAAATTATGCCATAAAATAAGTGACGTGCTTACCACATGATATTATAGTATACAATGATTACAATAAAATATTCGAATTATGCTTAAATCAAATATTTAAAAAATAATTTTTAATAATAATAAAAAATAAATATTATATTTGAAACTTAAATATTATTATTAAACTCTTAATAAAACCCAATAAATAATATAATTTATTAGACTAAGTCGTTGAATCAACGATTTCCAAATAGAAATTTACAAGCACTAACAAGACATTTACTCATATAACTAGGAAGTGCCATAAATAAAATGCGGAAGGAAATTTCTGAACCATGTCAAACATGGATGCCCTGTGCTCATGAGCAGGTTCTATATTCAATTAAAAGTTAACATTTCCAGGAAAAAAAAAATTGCAAGAACAGTTGTGTATCTTCCAAGATTAAATACAGATTTGTTTTCATTATTCAATTTTGTAACTGAGGATTTAATCATATATAATTGGATTTTTTCTCTCCAAACTTGCGCTATTGACTCATATGAAATAAGCTCTTTCTTTTTTTTCTTTTTTTTTTATATCTTTCATTAAATTTATATGAATTTCGAGATTATAAATTCTGATATCCATATAGATGGTAGATTATGAATTGGTATATCTTATTAAAAAAAAAAATACAAATCAGAATTTAAAAAAAAAAAAAATGATTTTCATTACCAATACTCCATGCCAGGAGCACGCTATGAAAAAAAACTGAATACGACAAACACATGATAATGGGACGTCAAGATTGACTCAATTTTTTAAAATGCATCTTTCATATAAAATCGAATTCATGAACCCAATCTACGTGATGTACGGTATTGTGGGTCTCGACCCTACGTTGATTAGCAGCGATTGTAGAACTGTCAAAGTACTGCATATTGTTTTGATCAGAACCAATACATCCATACTTTCTCGTTTCTGCTCCCACGTTGAACTCTTCCAGTACAAAATCTGTCAAGGAAAAGGACACAGGAGCGAGCATATTACACTCGGGAGACAATAGCTCGTTCAAATTACATGAACTTTCGGCCATTGTGGCAGGATTTCCTGCAAATTGATTGCAATGTGAGCATTGCTGGTCCGCTGAATTGAAATTATTAATTTCTGTTTCAAGCAGATTAACATCTCCCAGATTCGCAACGGCTGTGTGCTTTGGATGATTTTCTGCGATCGGATCCACCACAAGTTGGTTACAAAATGACTGTGAGGAATTCACAATTTATTGATTTGTAAAAAAATTGAAGGAATGATCTGAACTTGTACAGTTACTGCAGGCAGAACTGTTGCAAGCATTTGGATTCACCATTTCAGTGTGTTCCACCGCAGTTTTTATTCTGACAGGTCTGGGTTTGATCGCAACAATTTTGAACGTTTTCTTTCTTTGAGATTCCTGTGGCGGCACCTTCTTTTGCAGATGAATGTTCCAGTGGTTCTTGATTTCGTTGTCTGTCCGCCCAGGCAACCGTCCTGCTATCAGGGACCACCTGCATGGTAATGACATAGTCAGAAATCAGCATTCTGAAAGTTCTTATCGATTAAATCATTTTTATTTCGATTGTCTATTTGTAAATATCTTGATTTGCAAATATATGGATCGATTAATTATTTTTATCGTTATGCTCAAATTAAAATCAAAATTATTTTATTTTTTATTATTACTGTAATTTTTAATATTTATCAAATTTCAAAACATTCTTCAAAAAAAAAAAACCACTCAATAATTTTTTCCGGTCTACGCACCTGTTGCCAAGAAGGCGATGCATCCGAATAATAATGTCCTCCTCATCGATGGAAATATTACCACGTTTAATGTCGGGGCGAAGATAATTTATCCGACGCAATCTACAACTCTTTCCACAGCGCTAAAGACCTGCAAATACAAATTCGCTCCGCTTATTGTCACGCACTCCCATATACTAAGTAAAAAAATTTTAATATTACATGGCAATCTTTTATCTTAACACTAAGATATGGTAAATACATGGGTTCATATAAAACATGTAAATTACATTACCTGATTTTAAACTATAAACTTATTACACAAACAGCGGATTTCCAATATTTATATATAAAAAGGTGGCGGCATAAATTAAAGATGATATCATGCATATGTGGCAAGTATATAGTTGCACGCATCACTATTAACCATGGTTGATTGACGAAGTTATATGATTATACATATGTGCATAGCTTAATTACATAACCCCTTAGCAATTTCCGCCACTACGAAGCCTTCGGCTTACATGTAATGCACATAATTCAATTATCATTAAATGGCAACAGCTACCATTCGGATTTTTCCATATCCCGAACTTACCTGCATTCAATACATTCGTCTGGCCTCTGCATTGGGTACCAACTGTTCAAACCTGCGTCGTCCATTTGGCAAGGTGGACGGCTGTGATGGCACTTGGCCATGTGCTCCCGGAGCTCGAGGTGATACAGTCTGGCTTCTCGGTGATGTTTGGTTTCGCGACCATCTCCACCGACTATCGAACGGTGAGCAATGCATATGGCAGATCGACGGAGGAATTCATGCCATGAATCGGTCATTGGTATGGAAGGTTTATAATCCTATCCCCTTTCTTTCGGGTTCTATTGTTCATTTGGTCCTGCGATGAGTTTGCTGTAGCTCTGAGTTCCTGAATAGTTCTTATGCAATTTACAGCTGCTGTCAGGGTTATGAAACGGTTCAGGTATGCGTTCCATTAGAGTTTGCAATGCTTCAATGTTTACTAGCGGTAATACGCCATTTCTCCTCATATCTCTAATTATTACAGTCCCTTTGTCTGTCACGATTTCCAGCTATTACTTATCGGTTTTGGTTTTTATAATGCAACTGTTCCATACTGCATTTCGTTCTCAGGTTTTCTTAACTAATGGTTTTCTGGTTTAGGTAAGAGGCTGCCATCGCACATTGAGGGCAAGGGTAACCTCCAACATGTTGTCGGCCGACCTTAACCAGGTATGCCCATTACTGTAGGTTATTTTCCATTCTCAACAATCGAACCGAAGTCTGAATCCGGCTTCCCTTGATCAGGGTTGTCAGACTTTGACTGTTTCGATTCAGATTCAGCATATACCAGGGTTCTCTGGCAATGAAACGACTTCTAACCTTGCTCAGGCGGGACTCCATTGTCGAGAAGCACAGCACTCTGAGCTTCGATGGATTAGTTCAGGAACTATTTTAGCATGTTTATTTTAAGCTTTAAGCCATCCGGCTCATTATGTCTACAGACAAATATTTATGAACGAACTTAATGTTTGACTCTGACATAGATTGCTCTATTAGTTTCTTGTATAATGAGGTTAACCCTTTAAGTTTGGTTTGTTCCCATTCTCTTGTTTACAGTCCTCTCGGACGGGTTTTATCCTCTGTTTCCTAGATTTATATTCTGAGCTTTCCACACAGAATGTTTAATATACAGCTATACATTTTCATTATGATACATTTTGGTTTGTTTATGATACCCTGCGGCTCGTTTTCCTTTCCGTTCAACTGTATAGCTAGGGGTTTATTTGTAAGTCGATCTGAAGAATGCATACACCACGGTTAACATACTATTCTGGTCGTATATATTATTTATTTGTTGGACGGTCAATACGTTTGCTCTGGATATGTATTCTGTGCATGCAAAATTGCAGAGTTTGATTTCATAATGTATAAGGTTCTTGTCGTTCTCCGGCTCCGGCTATCCAGGTCTGGGGTTTAATCTGCACATATGTTTTCTTTATTTTATGTTGACAACATTGTAATATATATGTGCACTCGTTATTATTGCGGCACTTTACCAGTCCGCCTTATGATTCAATGTCATGCTGTGAATGCATATTAAGGGTTTTCTATCAAGAATACATATCCTACTTTCCTCGAATCTTGCTGTGTCGAATGTATATTTCGCTTGCTTGTCCTGTAAATTAAACAGAGGGTCTACGGTATACCCTTTACATATTTCTAAATATCATTCTGATTATAAAGACTCGTCTACTCAGATTTATGTCGTATGGTCATTTCTAATTAAGATGCAAGGGTTTGATGTCTGTTTCTTCTTTCAATACAAATGCGTTTCGGTCTCTGTTTATACAAATACTGTTTGAATCTCTTTTTATATTCAGATAAGGTTAACAGTCAACTAACCCCTACGGTTCTCCATTTCTTCTCACAGAACAGTGTAATAGTTTAGCACAGTACAGTATAAGAAATAACTTCAGTAAATAAATAGTCTCACAGTAGGCCATACCTGCTATTCTGCGAACCTACTTGAGTGCTTGTCAATCCACCCGTCCGTAGGAAGTTCTTCGCTGAGCTTCCACCCCCAAGCACTTGCAGGTCCTACTCGACCACAATAACACTGGTCTCGCCAGTCAACGCTATCTGATCCTAACCAGACATAGCGTGCACAGGAAAAATTCCTTTTCCCCTTATGCTATCTGATCCTAACCAAACATAGCATTTCTTTTTCTTTCCTTTCTTTTTTTCTGCCATCTGATCCTCACCTCCCTCTTAGGGTGCTTGCTGATCCATTTTAACCAATGCCAAGAATCAGTTGTAACTGATATGTAATTTAAAATTACTTTTACACAGGTTTGATTAACTGATTGGTAATTTAAAATTACTTTACGTGGGGTTAATCACAATAGGTATATTACATACTCCCCCCCTTAACAGGAACATCGTCCTCGGTGTTCATTTTTCGTCGGAACTTGATATTTTACTTGTGGTATTACCATCTAATCCACACAAAATGTGATCCTTTCTCTTTGAAATCAACGATTTCATTCCAAGAAAAGACGACAAACAAATTAGTAATGATATAGTCATAAGAAATATCATTAGTTATAAGCATCAATAGTCATAATCATTCATAATTGCAAAAATATGCAACTTCTAATCGCCACCACCTGGCCCTTATTCATTCATAATAAACAATTCTCTGTGTCAACTTACCATAACTTACCATCTTATGCTTGAAAATCATGAATACTTTCATGTAAGCATTTTAATAGTAGTTGGAAATCTCTTCATTCCTCCACGGTAAGTAATTCCTGTAATATATGACTAACAAATTCAATTGCATTAGTCACTATATTTTGAGTCAAATGAAATATTTTTGACTATCAATTCAACTGTGCAATGCTAGATGATTTCTAAATCACAGTACTTTTACAAGTACTTAAAGAGCACTAACACTAATCATCAAATGATAAATCACTGCTCACGTGCACACTGAACAAATTCTCACTAAAGACATCCGCAAAGTGGTTCTAGATGTATCAAAAGAGCACCTAGCTCTCTAATCATCAAAACAATCAATCACTGCATCATTTGAAAATGGTCTTAGTCCCTACTAAGACTTTCACAAGATTAATAATATGATAAGGAATTAAAATTTCCAATAATTCCTTATTGAGTACTAAATTCATTTCCTGTTAAATGTGCATAACATATTTTACACAACTATATATAGAATTCATCTTTAACATATCATATAGCTGATTCGTTAATTTCTTTAACTATGAGTACCATAAAGGCTAAAGAATTCCCAACCCATGGGAACTGGTTTCCATAACCAAATCGAGTCATTTTCACATCCAGACAGTTTCTTCGATAGAGACCTTACCAAGTCTAACATAGAATTCCACTGGCCAACCAGCTCAAGAATTCTAGGGAGAGGAGTTCTGGGCAGACAAGTACCATCAACCCTTCCGGGCAGGTAGCTGCCATCAACCCAACTCCGGGCAGACAAGTACCATCAACCCCTCTGGGCAGGTAATTGCCATCAACCCAACTCCGGGCAGACAAGTACCATCAACCCCTCCGGGCAGGTAATTGCCATCAACCCAACTCCGGGCAGACAAGTACCATCAACCCCTTCGGGCAGGTATTGCCATCAACCCAAGCACTTGCAAGTCCTACTCGACCGCAATTACACTGGTTTCGCCAGTAAACGCTATCTGATCCTAACCAGACATAGCGTACACAGGAAAATTCTTTTCCTCTTATGCCATCTGATCCTAACCAGACATAGCATGAATATTTTCTCTTTTAATACTCTTTCTCAAAGTAATTTACACAATGAACCATATGAACATTATCATTAGCACAACAAACATGCATGTATACCATGCATTTACACTTAACCCCAACATGGGTCCATAACATCAAGATTGATGGGAAACATATCCATCATACACGTTGTATGCATGCAAATTTTCCAAATAACATAATTCATGCATATCATATAACATCATTCTTTCTCATTTATAATTGTATTTCACATTGCAGCAATTTATGTGATGAGTTTTCTTGTTGCCATTAAGCTACCACTACTTAATCCCATCAGAAACGTTAGTTATAAATATGCATCAGTTAACACGTATTCCATTTCCCAGAATGTTCATGCATACAATATTGTCATGTATAAAAACATATGCAAATACTCATTAATGTATAAATGTCAACAACAGTTGAGTTAATACTCTCAACATTCCCAATTTTGCCATAGTCTGTTGTTCCAATTCAAATCATCATTAACGGAGTATTATCTTACGTTTACTATGGCTAGCTTTAGTCATGCATCGTTAGTGTAATTAAACATAATTTCTCTAACATACAAGAACATAACTCTTATGTCACAATGACTAATCTTTGTGCATACTATTGCTTATCATATAAGCCCTTCTTTAATGTATGCAACACTTATTCCCTTCACTAGAAGACCACCATCATTTCATACGACAAACTACATACCTCTTTCTTAAGGAAGTCATTTTAATCTTCATTTCTCTATCTTCTGATGTGAGGATTTCTCAAGATTCCCTTTCAAGAAATTATTAAAGATGTCTATCTTTCGGCATGAAAACCAAGATACAAAAACAAGGTTTACTTATACTTTATGCATCAAATCAAGCAATCAACACAGCTCTTCCAACAAGACAATCTCTCCAAGAGATTATTATTTTCAAGGAAGCTATCATGACCACTTTCTCTAAGTACGCACAGTCTCATAATTCCAAAGTCAAAATAGCTACCAATATGCAACATGTGTTCTCCTAACACAATTACTTCACTTTAATGCACATAGTTCTTTTCATGAAACAAGTAAGGATTTTGGTTCTTGTATGAACACTATTCTAATGTGTCTTTAAAGAAAAGAACCTCTATATTCCATTTTCAAGAACTCTCATAAAATCCTGCATCTTCATACATGAAATATGCATACTCTTAGGATGAGACTATATTTATGCATATATGTAATATACTCTTTCCTCAAGAAATTAGGGATAAATATCTATGTGCCTAGAAGCACATCCTTAGTTATCTTTTATCATGCATGTAATGCATAATCATTTCACTAGAACTTAGAGACTAACTAGAATCATAATGCAATTAGCATATATATATATATATATTTTTCAAGAAGCTTTTATCAAATAAAGATACATATTTTAATTCAAGCAAACTTGGCCACCTTCCATGCTATGTTCTCAGGACATTTATATACCTCATCCTCTTTCTCAAGAAGATACTTGGCTATATTTAACAAGGATTTTATAGACCAGAGACAAGCATTTCACACACAAGACTCACGTGGAGTCTTTCTAATAGGAACTACCTATTTTCTTTACCAAGAAAACATACAAGATAATCAATCTTTAACTGCATGCCTTAACACATTTTCTTTACCAAGAAAATCTATAAAAGAACCATTCTTTTATTGCATGCATTCAAATACTTCCTCTACTAAGAAATCATATAAAACATTCATACGTGTTCTTCAAGTAAGTGAACAAGACACTTATCTTATCCTTGGGTCAACATGCATAACTTAACAAGTTAAACTACCCTTACCGGAAACAATTGCTCTACTTATGCAATTAGAAGCATAATCTCCTAAGTGTCACACACGCACCAGAGTTACCACTTGATGCTAGATGCAACAACTATCATAACAGTACTATGTATCCATTTCAGAATAATGACTTCAAGGAGACATTACGAAAATCATTAACAGCAACACACTATAGTTATCATTTTCCAACTCCTTAAGCATGGTCAAGGGAATACTCACATGCACATCAAGCGCTATCTAGTCATTCCCAGACTCTTTTTCCCATCTCCGTCTGTCCCTACAGCACGGTCTTCTTCCTTCTCCTTGCTTCCTTTTCCTTTGGAAGCATCTATAGTTGGGGAAGGTAGTTAGAGTTCACTGACAACTGTATTAACACAGGTAGTCTATTAATGAATAATTATCACATGTAGTTATACCATGAATGGGTCCTAGAAATGTTACCCACTGAACATGCCTCTGCAATTAACTTTACCCTGTAATGCAACATGCATAAGAAATCCATCATTCCCATAGTAGAGATAAATTCAACCATCGTTAAATCGAGGCTCCAATGGTTTTTATCTCCCAACAAGTAATGATTAACATAAACAGATACCATGCTAATGGATTTCAATTAATTAGAGGGCAATCATCTTTAAATCTATTAGGACATAAGCATATACTATTCATCATGCATTCCCATGGTGAATAAAATTAAGAACTCTTCTCATAAACAACTAGAACTATAGCACAGAGAGAGTAAGAATCTTCACACACACATTCCATGCATGCGACATCAATCAACTTCACTTGTTTACGGATTGTAGCAATCTTAGTCCAATTCAATTAATGCATATAAGTTCCATGGGTTAGTCATACAACACTAACCAATCTCAACTACCAATCATCTTCATGCATCCATGATAAGACTGAATCAAAGTTAGTTATGACAATCAAGTCTCGCTGCTTGACTCATTGCATGTTTTTTTTTTTAAAACAATTTTTCATCCTATTCAAGGATGTTTCCCCTAATTTATATTCATGCATTAGCCTATTAAGTTTCGTTCATTGTAATTTCAATCTAGTTCAATTTATGCATCATTGTTATTGCCATATTTGCAAATTAAAACTTGGTAGTTGATTGTCACTTCCTCAATGAGTGTTCAATATTGTTCTTAAGTGCGACAAGTTTCATTGTCTTTTTCCTCATCAGGAATCCAATGTTATGAATGTAGTTATGCAACAACTTATTACCTACTTCTCAAAGAAGTTATAAACATGAATCACACCTGTCATACCAAAAGTAGTGTACGACACAAATGAATATGCGAATGATTAAACTCATACCTGAGTTAATGCCTACTAATGGCGTACTTCAATATCCTTTCCGCTTACCAATTCCCAAAGGCGCCAGTATTGCAACCTTTAGCTCTGATGCCAATTTGTCACGCACTCCCATATACTAAGTAAAAATTTTTTAATATTACATGGCAATCTTTTATCTTAACACTAAGATATGGTAAATACATGGGTTCATATAAAACATGTAAATTACATTACCTGATTTTAAACTATAAACTTATTACAGAAACAGCGGATTTCCAATATTTATATATAAAAAGGTGGCGGCATAAATTAAAGATGATATCATGCATATGTGGCAAGTATATAGTTGCACACATCACTATTAACCATGGTTGATTGACGAAGTTATATGATTATACATATGTGCATAGCTTAATTACATAACCCCTTAGCAATTTCCGCCACTACGAAGCCTTCGGCTTACATGCAATGCACAGAATTCAATTATCATTAAATGGCAACAGCTACCATTCGGATTTTTCCATATCCCGAACTTACCTGCATTCAATACATTCGTCTGGCTTCTGCATTGGGTACCAACTGTTCAAACCTGCGTCGTCCATTTGGCAAGGTGGACGGCTGTGATGGCACTTGGCCATGTGCTCCCGGAGCTCGAGGTGATACAGTTTGGCTTCTCGGTGATGTTTGGTTTCGCGCCCATCTCCACCGACTATCGAACGGTGAGCAATGCATATGGCAGATCGACGGAGGAATTCATGCCATGAATCGGTCATTGGTATGGAAGGTTTATAATCCTATCCCCTTTCTTTCGGGTTCTATTGTTCATTTGGTCCTGCGATGAGTTTGCTGTAGCTCTGAGTTCCTGAATAGTTCTTATGCAATTTACAGCTGCTGTCAGGGTTATGAAACGGTTCAGGTATGCGTTCCATTAGAGTTTGCAATGCTTCAATGTTTACTAGCGGTAATACGCCATTTCTCCTCATATCTCTAATTATTACAGTCCCTTTGTCTGTCACGATTTCCAGCGATTACTTATCGGTTTTGGTTTTTATAATGCAACTGTTCCATACTGCATTTCGTTCTCAGGTTTTCTTAACTAATGGTTTTCTGGTTCAGGTAAGAGGCTGCCATCGCACATTGAGGGCAAGGGTAACCTCCAACATGTTGTCGGCCGCCCTTAACCAGGTATGCCCATTACTGTAGGTTATTTTCCATTCTCAACAATCGAACCGAAGTCTGAATCCGGCTTCCCTTGATCAGGGTTGTCAGACTTTGACTGTTTCGATTCAGATTCAGCATATACCAGGGTTCTCTGGCAATGAAACGACTTCTAACCTTGCTCAGGCGGGACTCCATTGTCGAGAAGCACAACACTCTGAGCTTCGATGGATTAGTTCAGGAACTATTTTAGCATGTTTATTTTAAGCTTTAAGCCATCCGGCGCATTATGTCTACAGACAAATATTTATGAACGAACTTAATGTTTGACTCTGACATAGATTGCTCTATTAGTTTCCTGTATAATGAGGTTAACCCTTTAAGTTTGGTTTGTTCCCATTCTCTTGTTTACAGTCCTCTCGGACGGGTTTTATCCTCTGTTTCCTAGATTTATATTCTGAGCTTTCCACACAGAATGTTTAATATACAGCTATACATTTTCATTATGATACATTTTGGTTTGTTTATGATACCCTGCGGCTCGTTTTCCTTTCCGTTCAACTATATAGCTAGGGGTTTATTTGTAAGTCGGTCTGAAGAATGCATACACCACGGTTAACATACTATTCTGGTCGTATATATTATTTATTTGTTGGACGGTCAATACGTTTGCTCTGGATATGTATTCTATGCATGCAAAATTGCAGAGTTTGATTTCATAATGTATAAGGTTCTTGTCGTTCTCCGGCTCCGGCTATCCGGGTCCGGGGTTTAATCTGCACATATGTTTTCTTTATTTTATGTTGACAACATTGTAATATATATGTGCACTCGTTATTATTGCGGCACTTTACCAGTCCGCCTTATGATTCAATGTCATGCTGTGAATGCATATTAAGGGTTTTCTATCAAGAATACATATCCTACTTTCCTCGAATCTTGCTGTGTCGAATGTATATTTCGCTTGCTTGTCCTGTAAATTAAACAGAGGGTCTACGGTATACCCTTTACATATTTCTAAATATCATTCTGATTATAAAGACTCGTCTACTCAGATTTATGTCGTATGGTCATTTCTAATTAAGATGCAAGGGTTTGATGTCTATTTCTTCTTTCAATACAAATGCATTTCGGTCTCTGTTTATACAAATACTGTTTTAATCTCTTTTTATATTCAGATAAGGTTAACAGTCAACTAACCCCTACAGTTCTCCATTTCTTCTCACAGAACAGTGTAATAGTTTAGCACAGTACAGTATAAGAAATAACTTTAGTAAATAAATAGTCTCACAGTAGGCCATACCTGCTATTCTGCGAACCTACTTGAGTGCTTGTCAATCCACCCGTCCGTAGGAAGTTCTTCGCTGAGCTTCCACCCCCAAGCACTTGCAGGTCCTACTTGACCGCAATAACACTGGTCTCGCCAGTCAACGCTATCTGATCCTAACCAGACATAGCGTGCACAGGAAAAATTCCTTTTCCCCTTATGCTATCTGATCCTAACCAGACATAGCATTTCTTTTTCTTTCCTTTCTTTTTCTCTGCCATCTGATCCTCACCTCCCTGTTAGGGTGCTTGCTGATCCATTTTAACCAATGCCAAGAATCAGTTGTAACTGATATGTAATTTAAAATTACTTTTACGCAGGTTTGATTAACTGATTGGTAATTTAAAATTACTTTACGTGGGGTTAATCACAATAGGTATATTACACTTATTTAACCCATCAATACCTATTTAAGAATGTATCAATACACTACTATTGCAGGTTTCTTGGGACTCACCTGCTCTTTGGGGGAGATCTCTCCATATTCCAGCGCCATGAATTCGAATGTAGTCGCACAGAATCATATCCTCCTCGGCCTTCCAGGGCCCCTGATTAAGCCCTTGTTTTGAGCAGCAAGGAGCTCTACCCATCTTAGATATATTCTCTTCTGCAACTCCGCACCTAACGATCTGCTCTCCTGGCTCCCGCCTGGTCGCATGTCTTTTGTTGGACCTTTGACTATATACCGAAAACAGACTTAGCTTCACCTGCCCGCAAAGGCTACTGCGTAAATCTTTGGCTGGTCAAGAGCGGCATATGACCCATAAATATTCCAAACAGCATCTCCTTGCAGACATAGTATTGGTGGGCATCATTATGTAGATTGCAGATTTTGAGTATATGTAGGAATCAGATGTTGAGTATATCTAGGAATCTAATGGTAAAGGTTGATTTTCTGAATATTATTTAATTTTTTATTGCGCTTAGGTCAGTCCGAGAGCAGTAGATATGCCCAGTAAGGGAAGGAGAGGTGTTAATTGTTTGATTTCTCTCCTAAATATTAAATTTGAGGACATTCTCAAAATCTGCAATTTACATAAATTGAGTATGGAAATTTGATAGATATAAACAAAATTAAACAATTGAGTTTTTCAGATTTTAGAATATTCTATGTTTCTAAAATATGCACCATAAAAATAGCTTATCAACACTTTATGCCAATTTTCTATATAAAAAAAAGGAAATTTAAGTTAGGTGGAGCTTCTTCTTGTTTGCTGAGATCAACTTGTGAGTTCAGAGAAAAATCAAAAGCAACGACGTCTTAATTTACTTCAAAATTTCCCCAAGGCTATATACCATATCAAATTTTACATAACTTGTAAGTATTTTTGAGGTTTTACAATAAACTAATAGCATAAGTAAATAAAGAGTACATACCTCATAGGCTGATACCACGAGTTTAGTAGTTTTCAAGCATGCCATATTCATAGACTAACAAATTCAACACTCAACACTGCAATAGGGTAAAAACAAATTTAACAGTGAAGTAGGGTAAATTAAAAGATTGCACGGATGTTATTGCTTTTCCCGATTAGGAAGAAAAAGAAATCACAGAGGAAAATGTAAGACCATAAAGCACATCATTCATCAAACCACATATGGTTAGATGTGAAAGGCGAAAGTGGTCACTGTGCCATGGTAAATTATAAAGGCAAAAGTGGTAATTGGACCACGGTAACTGGACTGTGGTAAATTCTAAAGGTGAAAGTGGTAAGTGGACTAAGTAGACCCGTAAATTCTAAAGGCGAAAGTGGTATTTGGACTCTGCTAAATTCTAAAGTTGTTTCGCAAGAGTGAAATCCAATGCTATTAAATAGGTCATTAAATTATGTCATAATAAATAAATAAATAAATAATTTTGGGGATTAGTAAATTCCAGTATTTGTAAACTCAACCTTAGTTATAATAAATAATTTTGGGGATTAGTAAATTCCGCTACAATAGATTTTTACGGTTTGGATTTTTAATTAAACTTTAGAATGACAGGACCCCAATATATTTTATACATCAAATTCGACATGAAAAAATTTTCACCAACCTTAAAATACGTGCTAAAACTTAAAATACGTCTTGTAGGACATCAATTTCCAAGTAACTCTTACTAAGCATATTTTTACATCTCATTTTTATCCATTTTTTTTTATACAAATACCTACTTAAATTATCATGAGAAACAACTAATAGTAAATATGTTATTTACCTAAATATGAGTTACAAAGGTTAATAATAAAAAATCAATACAGAAGTATTTAAAAAAAATGCATGAATATTGCAATCATATCTATAAATTATGCCATAAAATATGTGACGTACTTACCACATGATATTATAGTACACAATGATTACAATAAAATATTCAAATTATGCTCAAATCAAATATTTAAAAAATAATTTTTAATAATAATAAAAAATAAATATTATAGTTGAAACTTAAATATTATTATTAAACTCTTAATAAAACCAAATAAATAATATAATTTATTAGACTAAGCCGTTGAATCAACGATTTCCAAATAGAAATTTACAAAGAAAAACTGCACTAACAAGACATTGACTCATATAATTAGGAAGTGCCATAAATAAAATGCGGAAGGAAATTTCTGAACCATGTCAAATATGCATGCCCTGTGTTCATGAGCGGTTCTATATTCAATTAAAAGTCAACATTTCCAGGAAAAATTATCGTGGCATCCAAAAAAAATTGCAAGAGCAGTTGTGTATCTTCCAAGATTAAATACAGATTGTTTTCATTATTTAACACACAATATCTCTGAGTGAGGTATAGACTCCAGGAGAGAATGAAAGAAAAATATTATATAGAGTCACATCTTGCACAAATGTTACCACCACAGAAATATTTAATATAGATTAGAGGATGGGTAGATAAGTGGGCCATGGGGATTGCTTTCAATGGGGCATCTTTTTGCTGTGAGAGTCCAAATTTTTCAGTCATGATGTTAAAGGCACGAAGAAGAGAAACGGGAATGAAGTGAAGGATGCGATGGCCGAGGGGAATCGCATATTCTTCTTCCTGCTGCAAAAGGAATCAGTTCGAAGTTGTGTCTTTTGTAATCAACTGTAGGCATTTGCAATAATCTTCCTTGAAGAAATTCAATCTCGTCCCATCGCCCACAGATTAATGATCACTTGGCTGTGTTTCACTAATTGCAAGGGACATCTGCTCTGTTGGACATGTTAAAATTGTAATTTTACGCCGCGCGGTGGTTTTCAGGAAAACCGCGGTTTCCCCGCACCACCCTTGGCGTTTGGCGGTTTCCGTAGTGGAGGCTCCGCCGCAATCACACCCACCACGCGTCCCCAGTACGAACGACGAAACCGCCGTTTCCCCGGCCGCTAAAGGTCGTGCAGGTTCCCGAAGCTTGGTGTGCGAATTGTGTTGGATCGAGTTTGGTGGCTCGGATCGGCGCGAAGCTGCGCGGAGGTTAACGACCGGGCGCGACGAATGGGGTGGCGACACGTGGCACCGAAGTGACGTCAGCCGACCCCCGCCCGCGTCAAATGAATTTTTTTTTGTCGTTTTCCTCGTTGACCGCCGTGGAGGAAATGTTGTGGTCTTTAATGCATTTACGTAGTTTTGGTGGCGGCCTTTAATGAGATGATGGGCATACGTCCCATATTTTTTTATATGTTTCATATATGTTATGTAAGGCGTGCGGCAGTAGTTGTGTGTAAGTTTTTTTTGTTGTTGTTGTGTGTGTGTATTGTGGCTGCGCGCGGTAGCGCATGAAAATCTTGTAAATGCACAACAATGCGAGATATGATACAGGGGATGTAATGTTTTTGCCCCCAATATAAAACAGAGGTTTATGTAATTTCCACAGCAGTGGAAAATCTCTGAAGCAACATAGCTTTGTTTTTTTTGTGAATCCCTCTTTGCACAAAGGTAGAAATATGTAACAGAAAATTTGTTTTAATGGAAATGTTCTTTGTGACTGTGTAATGCTGTCTTATGAGTCATTTTGTTTTTGAAAGGATCCCTGTCAAAAGATCTTGGACAGAGTAAACAAAGCATTGTCTCTGTGGTGAATTTTTATTTTGTTTTTGGTATTTTGTACATAAAAAATACCCAACAGTGGTATCAGAGCAGGCTCAGTCTCTTTAAACGAGTTAAAGACGCTGAAGGGAGAAGGTTGTTGCTGCAGCAAAACTTCTCAGGCAGTTAGAAGACTCAGACAGTGAAGGATTCAGGTATTCCCCAAAAGCATTTCTCTTGTTATTGTTGAAGACAGTCAGTTGTTTTTTTTTTTTTAAATCACAGTCAAGGATTTAAAACCATAGTTCAAGATGCAAGGAATGGCAAGCACAAGCATGGGTATGTTCAACACCCAGCTCCCACACTTTAATGGGAAGAACTATGACTACTGGTCTATAACCATGAGAGCTTTGTTCATTTCTCAAGATTTATGGGAACTAGTAGAATATGGGTTTGAGGAACCAGCAGATGAAACAACATTTAATAACCTAACTCAGGGAGAGAAGGACCTATTGATGCTCAATAGGAAGAAGGATGCAAAGGCCATTGTCTTGTTGTATCAAGCAGTGGACCAGAGTATATTTCCAAGGATAGCAGCAGCTACAACATCACACAATGCATGGCAAACCCTAAAAACTGCCTATCAAGGCATGGAGAGAGTGAAGACAGCAAAATTGCAAATGCTGAGAAAGGATTTTGAAAACTTGAACATGAAGGAGTCAGACAACATTGAATCATTCTTCACTCATGTGATTGGTGTAATCACACAAATGAGAACTCATGGAGAAACAATTGAAGATAGAAGAATAGTGGAGAAAATATTGAGGGTCTTACCCTCAAGGTTCGATGCCATAGTCACCACCATTGAAGAGACAAAGGATCTCTCAAACTATTCAGTTGATGAGCTACATGCATCACTGATAACTCATGAGCAGAGGTTGAGTAGGAATGAAAACTCATCCCTTGAGCAAGCCTTCAAGACCCAGATGTCCTTTGGAAGAGGAAGGGGTCAAGGAAGAGGAAACCGAAGAGGAAGAGGCAGAAGCCAGAACAGAGGTGGAAGGAACAGCCCATCAAATGCACAAGGAAGAGGCAGCAATCCAAATCAGAACCAAGGTCAAGGCAGCAGCGAACAAAGAGATCAGTATCAGGCTCAAGGACAAAGGTATGATAAATCTAATGTTCAATGCTATTATTGCAAAAAGTATGGACATTATGCTAGTGATTGTAGAAAGAAACAGCATGATATGAACAGCAGACAAAATGCAAATGTTACAAGAGAAAACAGCAGTCAAGAAAATGTCCTGTTAGCTTGTAACATGGCTGAAACACATAGTGAGGACATATGGTTTTTAGACTCAGGTTGCAGCAACCATATGACAGGGAATATAGCCCTCTTTTCAGCCTTAAATCAGAATTTGAAATCAGAGGTCACACTAGGAACTGATAGTAAAGTGTCTGTTATGGGAAAAGGGGAGGTAAAAATATTTACAAAGCAAGGAGAAAGGAAAACCATAGCAGATGTCTACTATGTCCCCGGAATGAGATGTAACCTATTGAGTGTTGGACAGCTTATCCAAAAGGGTTACAATGTTTACTTTGTAAATGATGTGTGCACCATCATGGACATACCACCCAGCGAAAGATGCATTGCTGAAGTGAAGATGACAAGGAACAGGATGTTCCCTCTTCGGATCAGGGCAGACATGAAGAACAAAAGGGAAATGGCAGCAGTGATCCAAGAGGCCTTCCAAAGCGTGCCAAAAGATGAGAACTGGTTATGGCAGTTGAGATTCGGGCATCTAAATTTTGGAGGTCTAAACTTATTGAGCAGAAAAGGAATGGTAAAGGGATTACCATTGATAGAGAAGCTGGACAGCCTTTGTGAAGGTTGTATATTGGGCAAACAACATAGAGAAAGTTTTCCATCAGGGAAAAGCATAAGGGCAAAGGCACCCTTAGAGATTATCCACTCAGATTTGTGTGGACCAATGCAAGCTCCATCATTAGCAGGCAGCCTATATTTCTTAACATTCATTGATGATTTTACAAGGAAGACTTGGGCATATTTCCTTAAAAACAAAAGTGAAGTGTTTGTGAAATTCCAAAATTTCAAAGCACTTGTGGAGAACCAAAGCGGGCTGCATATAAAAGTTTTGAGAACTGATAGAGGAGGTGAGTATATCTCCAATGAATTCCTAAAGTTTTGTAGAGAAAATGGAATTCATAAACAGTTTACAGCCAGGTACACCCCACAGCAAAATGGAGTTGCTGAAAGGAAGAACAGAACCATCATGGAGATGGCAAGGAGCATGTTGAAGGCAAAGCATTTGCCAAATGAGTATTGGGCTGAAGCTGTACATTGTGCAGTTTATATTTTGAACAGGTGTCCTACAAAAGCAGTCATGAACAAAGTGCCGGAAGAAGCATGGAGTGGGAGAAAGCAAGGAGTCACCCACATGAGAGTTTTTGGGTGTGTGGCCTATGCACACATTCCAGATAAGCTAAGGAAGAAGTTGGACAACAAAGGGGAGAAATGTATCCTTGTTGGATACAGTGATGAATCCAAAGCCTACAGGCTGTATATCCCATCTACCAAGAAGTTCTTTGTTAGCAGGGATGTTCAATTCATTGAAGAGGAAGCTTGGGATGGAAGCATAGAGAAAACAGTGAACATTAAAAGCTGTTTGCCTCATGATGAAAATGAAGAGGAAGTGGCTGAAATGAATCCCCAAACAGCAGCACCAACACAAGGACAGCAAGGTACACCATTGAGGATCAATGAGAGTGCTTCTCCAAGCACACCACAAGGAGGAAATTCAAGTGCATCTTCAAGCACTTGCACACCAAATGAACGAGGTAAGAAGTTTAGAAATCTAAGTGATATTTATGATGAAGGAATGAATTCCTTATTTGCCTTGTTTTGTCATGTTGATGATCCTATTCATTTCGAGGATGCAATTAAAGATAGGAAATGGATAGAAGCTATGGATGAGGAGATCAATGCCATAGAGAGAAACAAAACATGGGATTTGGTTGAGCTACCAAAAGGCAAAGAAGTCATTGGTGTGAAATGGGTCTACAAGACCAAGTGCAATGCTGAAGGCAAGATTGAAAGGCATAAAGCAAGGCTGGTTCTCAAAGGCTACAAGCAGCAGTATGGGAGAGATTATGAGGAGACTTTCGCCCCGGTTGCAAGAATGGAAACCGTGAGAGCAGTGTTGTCCATAGCAGCACAAAACAAATGGAAAGTCTACCAAATGGACGTGAAGTCAACATTCCTAAATGGAGTGTTAATGGAAGAGGTTTATGTTGAACAGCCTCTCGGATATGAGAAGAAAGGAGAAGAGCACAAAGTGTGCAAATTGAAGAAAGCTTTTTATGCGCTGAAGCAAGCGCCAAGAGCATGGTACAGCAGAATAGATTCATATCTATTGGATAATGAATTCGACAAGTGTGAGGGAGAACCCACCGTCTACATCAAAGAAAAAGATGGTAAAATTTTGATTGTTGTCTTGTATGTTGATGATGTTATTTTCACAGGTAATGATGATCAGCTCATTGAGAATTTTAAATCAGTCATGAAAGAGGAATTTGAAATGACTGACATGGGTTTCTTGAGATACTTCTTAGGCAAAGAAGTAGATCAAAATGAAAAAGGAATTTTTATCTCACAAGCAAGATATGTAAATCAAGTTTTGAGCAGATTTAACATGCAAGAGTGTAAGGCAGCAATCACTCCCACAGTGATGGGATTAAAGCTCAGCAGAGAGGACAGCAGCAAGGATTTTGATCCTAGTTTGTATAAAAGCATTGTGGGTAGCCTTATGTATTTAATAGCAACTAGGCCTGATTTAATGTATGCTGTTAGTTTGATTTCTAGATTTATGGAGAGGCCAAAGGAGGCACATTGGCAGGCAGCAAAGAGAATTTTGAGGTATGTCAAAGGCACCAAAATGTTTGGAATTTTATATCATGCCTCAGAACATTCAGATTTGGTTGGGTACACAGATAGCGATTGGGCTGGAAGTGTAGATGATCGGAAGAGCACTTCCGGTTATGTTTTTAACATGGGTTCAGGAGCCATCTCATGGGCTTCTAAGAAGCAGTCCATAGTAGCATTGTCTACAGCAGAGGCAGAATATGTGGCAGTGACAGCAGCAGCATGTCAGGCAGTTTGGATGAGAAGGATGTTGAGAAGCTTAGGCGAAGAGCAGGCAAAAGCGACAGTGGTTTTTTGTGACAATAGCTCAGCTATTGCTTTGTCAAAGAATTCAGTGTTTCATAAAAGAACGAAACACATTGATACAAGGTTTCACTACATCAGAGAATTAGTGAACAATGGAGAAATCGTCCTAGAACATTGCAGGACCCAGGAACAGGTTGCAGACATCTTGACAAAGTCACTGGTTCAGAAGAGTTTCGAATTTTTGAGAAAGTGTTTGGGAATGACCGAACGCGCGGCTGTTAAAATTAAAGGGGAGTGTTAAAATTGTAATTTTACGCCGCGCGGTGGTTTTCAGGAAAACCGCGGTTTCCCCGCACCACCCTTGGCGTTTGGCGGTTTCCGTAGCAGAGGCTCTGCCGCAATCACACCCCGCCACGCGTCCCCAGTACGAACGACGAAACCGCCGTTTCCCCGGCCGCTAAAGGTCGTGCAGGTTCCTGAAGTTTGGTGTGCGAATTGTGTTGGATCGAGTTTGGTGGCTCGGATCGGCGCGAAGCTGCGCGGAGGTTAACGACCGGGCGCGACGAATGGGGTGGTGACACGTGGCACCGAAGTGACGTCAGCCGACCTCCGCCCGCGTCAAATGAATTTTTTTTTGTCGTTTTCCTCGTTGACCGCCGTGGAGGAAACGTTGTGGTCTTTAATGCATTTACGTAGTTTTGGTGGCGGCCTTTAATGAGATGATGGGCATACGTCCCATATTTTTTTATATGTTTCATATATGTTATGTAAGGCGTGCGGCAGTAGTTGTGTGTAAGTTTTTTTTGTTGTTGTTGTGTGTGTGTATTGTGGCTGCGCGCGGTAGCGCATGAAAATCTTGTAAACGCACAGCAGTGCGAGATATGATACAGGGGATGTAATGTTTTTGCCCCCAATATAAAACAGATGTTTATGTAATTTCCACAGCAGTGGAAAATCTCTGAAGCAACATAGCTTTGTTTTTTTTGTGAATCCCTCTTTGCACAGAGGTAGAAATATGTAACAGAAAATTTGTTTTAATGGAAATGTTCTTTGTGACTGTGTAATGTTGTTTTATGAGTCATTTTGTTTTTGAAAGGATCCCTGTCAAAAGATCTTGGACAGAGTAAACAGAGCATTGTCTCTGTGGTGAATTTTTATTTTGTTTTTGGTATTTTGCACATAAAAAAAAATACCCAACAGGACAGAAGAGGAGCCGACAGGTGCAACCTGAAAACCTCCTTCAACATTGCGTGCAGATAAGGCAAGTGTTCGATTGCATCTTCCTCTGCTGTCCTCTCGCGACCCACTACTCAGATCAGTTCTTCCTGAATGCAACTACGAGAGCAAATAAATGCTTACCTCTTTAGCTTATATCATATATTAAGCATATTAACCAGGGCATTGCTTTCCCGATAGGTGACTAAATTGTAGGAATCAATTGGTCCCATCCAGAAATCGGAACAACACTCACCAAACCCTCCAATATACTGTTGATCATCCAGAGTTATCTATTAAAGGTTAACTGCCACCACCGGCCTACGCTCTTCAGTTAGCGCACCGACTGGCTTAGATTCGGCCAATATCTCTGATTTGGATCGGCTACTTCTCTCAAAGTATACGGGTGGCTACTTCTCACAAAGTTTAGGGGTGAAACTGGGACAGGATTGGGACAGATGGCATGAAGTTGAAATAGACAGGTTATGGGTGAGATTGGGACAGATGGCATGAAGCTGAAATAAGATGGACAGATGGCATAAAGGTTTAGATAAGACATCAAAATTTTTGTGTCAAACATTATGTACTGGTGGGGTCAGTTTTTTTTTTTTTGGTTTTCTTTTCCCACCAACCCAAGTTCCATTATCAAGTTATGACATTTGTGCTCCCTTGGAGCCTGCGACTTTGTAACGAGATTAGACCAAGTGTGGTACATTCTCAAGTTATGACATTTATGCTCCCTTGGAGCACGAGTCTTTGTAACGAGATTATCTTTTGGATTGCTACTCCATAGCGGCAGGATGGTGTTATTAATTTTTAAATTATAATAATATATTATTTATTTTTGAAGTTCACATATAAGTCAAAGTTAAACTAATAACAATAAGTACAATAGAGTCTGCTTTACCCAACTAATAATATACAAACATAATCATAAAAAAAATTGAATTTAGCAAATGGGTTAATTTTTCATATATATATATATTTAAATGATATTAATTTAAAGTTTCTAGAATAACTTTCTTTTACCTTTAAAAATATAGCTAATCATTTTATATCTTACAAAATAATTTTCACTACATTTAAAATAACTAAAACAATTATTAAAAATTAAATTTTAATTTTTAACCACTTTTAAAATTCATGCTATGTTTATTTCTAACTATATTAGTGTTTTAAATTTATATTATCCTGTCATTTATTTTAAAAGTACAAGTAAATGTTAATACAAAATATATATTTCACAAAGAAAAGAAATTGGAAGAGCATCATAGTATACAATCATACATAAACAAAATAATTTGTATATTACACTATGAAACCAAAACACATCACATATTTATAGTCCATATTTTATTTAACACACTCTAAAATAAAATAAGAGAATAATGTTGAGAAAACCTCTCAACAAACTCCAACAACCAACAAACCAAATCTTTTAATATATTATTGTAAGTGTTAATTTCATGTCTCTCTCTTAATGATTACATTACAAGGATAAATATAAGAGTCACAAATATAATTCACACATGTCTTCACTGGAGCTTTTAGCCACTTTGAAATCTCAGAGACCATGCTCTTTCTTCACTAGGCTTCCCACTTCACTCATTCAAGATACAACTATCTCCTGTAAGATCAACAATATTGACATACTCGCTCATCAGTGCTTGGATAAGGGTTGTCAAGTAAGGAGCCACTCTATGTACCTAGCATTATCGTTTGGATATTTCGCTTTGGACTATCCGTTAGTTGCTAAAAAAGTGGCCTAAATACTAAATGTGTTCAAAAATTGATCAAACAATTTAGCCTATCTGACACACATGGATCTCATAATAATAACCTATAACCTATAAGTAAGGAGCCACTCTATGTACCTAGCACTATCAGTTGGATATTTCGCTTTCGAGGTTGGATATTTCGCTTTCAACTATCCGTTAGTTGCTAAAAAATGACCTAAATACTAAATGTGTTCAAAAATTGATCAAACAATTTAACTTGTCTCACACACATGGATCTCATAATAATAACCTATAACCCTGACTTCTAACGTGTAACATATTGTCTTTATAATTAAATCATGGTGATTCCAAAATACTAACTTACTTTTCTTGGGTTGTTCATTAATTGGTTGTGCCCTTTCTCTAATAAATAAAAAAATAACTGAAATCTAATGTAATGCACGGTATTTATTTGTTTAGTTTGGTAGATTGAGCCCTATCGGATGGAAAGGCAAAGAACAATCACTTGTCGCAACAACTAATTGGAACTTGTGGAACCCTTCTCTACGCTCCCTTATTTCAGACTATCTCACATATTGATTGGTTGACCTAAGCCTTCTGCAAACACGTTTCCACTGATCACACACCAAATAAACAATGAAAAGCACTGCAAAGAAAAATCCATCTGATTCCTTGTCAATAACGAAATAAAGAAACAGTCATAAATCCGGATTATTAATGAGATGTGACAGCAAATATTGAGTTTCTAGAGTCAAATGTGTTGGAGGAACTTGTAGATCTGAAGCCCTTCAATATATCAGCTCCTCTAGAATCTTCAAATCAAGGTTGCACAGATTGTGTGCCCTCAAAAATTGGACTTCTATCAAAAATACTTTGATGTGTTATTAATGTTTACATTTTCTGCGTAATGTTTTTTAAATTAAAAATAAAAATAAAAAATCACTAGAAGTGGTTATAAAAACTAAATAAATAGTTACGATATTAAGTTTTCATTTTTCTAATAAAATAAATTGTTTGTTCATTTTTTAAAATTTTAATTTCTTTTTCATATAGTATTTTGACCCATGAGTAATGAAATTCAAACTATTTATTCCTAATAAATTTTGTTGTAATTTAGTTTTTTTTGCGTTTAAGAAATTGATAAAGAAAATATGGTTGTTATGCTGAACCATACTTGTTGGTTCGAAACGGGTTGGCCAAAAAATTTTCTCATGTGATTTCTACTGAAAAACTTTGTTTAATATTATATAGTTTTTAAATCTTTTGAATAATTAAGAAAACAGCATGATAGTTCAAATTGTATAATTGTTGATCTATATTTTATTTAGTTAGTAATTAAGAAATTGTCTATATATTTATCATTAAAAATTATAGCATTAGTTACTAAATTTTGATTGACCAACTATAAATTTTAAAAGTTCGTTTTTTTTAATGTTAAAGAATTTGTTTTCTCCATTTTATCTTATTCACGTCCTTTTGAAGAGGAATTGTTTATACTAATTTCAATGTCACACTTTATTTATAATATGATTCAAAACGATTTCTTGATTTCGTTCTCTGTCCGCCCAGGCAACCGTCCTGCTATCAGGGACCACGTCCATGGGAATGACGTAGTCAGAAATCAGCATTCTGAAAGTTCTCCATGCATTAAATCATTTTTATTTTGATGCTGCACTATTAAATCATTATGCATTAAATCATTTTTATTTTGATGCTGCACTATTAAATCATTTTTATTTGTATGGTCGGTTTCTAAATATTTTAGAATTTTATATTAAATTAAAATCATAATAAAAAATTCCAAAATATTTCTGGAATCAACCAAATTTATAAACAATGAATCCACGAGCAAAGAATCCATATACCTGTTTCCAAGAAGCGATGCATCCGAATAATAATGTCCTCCTCATCGATGGAAATATTACCACGTTTAATGTGCGGGCGAAGATAATTTATCCAACGCAATCTACAACTCTTTCCACAGCGCTGAAGACCTGCAAATACAAATTCGCTCCGCTTATTTAACCCATCAATGCCTATTTAAGAATGTATCAATCCACTCCTATTGCAGGTTTGTTGGGACTCACCTGCTCTTTGTGGGAGATCTCTCCATATTCCAGCGCCATGAATTCGAATGTAGTCGCACAGAATCATATCCTCCTCGGCCTCCCAGGCCCCTGATTAAGCCCTTGTTTTGAGCAGCAAGGAGTTCTACCCATCTTAGATATATTCTCTTCTGCAACTCCACACCTGACGATGTGCTCTCCTGGCTCCCGCCTGGTCGCTTGTCTTTTGTTGGACCTTTGACTATATATCGAAAACAGACTTAGCTTCACCTGCCCACAAAGGTTACTGCGTAAATCTTTGGCTAGTCAAGAGCGGCATATGATTCCAAACCGCATCTCCTTGCAGACATAGTATTGGTGGGCATCATTATGTAGATTGCAGATTTTGAGTATATGTAGGAATCAGATTTTGAGTACATGTAGGAATCTAAATGTTGATTTTCTGAATATTTGGCGATCGGAGGGACATGACCATGGTCAATTATTTAATTTTTGATTGTGCCTAGGTCAGTCTGAGAGCAGATATGCCCCAGTAAGAGAAGGAGAAGTGTTAATTGTTTGATTTCTCTCCTAAATATTAAATTTGAGGATATTCTCAAAATCTACCATTGACATAAATTGAATATGGAAATTTGATAAATATAAGGAAAATTAAACAATTGAGTTTATCAAATTTTAGAATATTCTATGTTTCTAAAATATGCACCATAAAAATAGCCTATCAACACTTTACGCCAATTTTCTATATAAAAAAAACGGAAATTTAAGTTAGGTGGAGCTTCTTCTTGTTTGCTGAGATCAACTTGTGAGTTCAGAGAAAAATCAATGCTGAGCAAATCAGGTTAGTAAGCAAAAATAAAAGAAGGGTAGAAAGAGAAAGGGTTTCACTGTAAGAGTACCACAATTGATTAAGCAAAATAGAGGAAGCTTAGAAAGCGAAAGAGCTTCGCAGTAAGAGTGGCTCAATCCAAACTAATGAAAGGGCATTTAAACTTTCACTCAACAAGATAGCTTTAAAATGACAGAGTACAAGCTTCTCACAATACGAAACATACAGCTCTCCTTCATAAAGATACTCTAAACTATAACCTTTATCAATTCTACCGGCTATATCAGACATACCGTAGATGTTCCTAGAATCTAAACCACAGATAAAAATTGTATAAATATGAAAAATCATAACTTAGAATACAAGGTTAACTATTCCAATGAGTGAAGCAACTAGCACCATATTCTTCCATTCAGTCGAGTGAATAAACTAGCACCATGTTCTTCCATTCATTCTAACTCCGGATCCAAATGAACATGAGAACTCTTTATATAAATGAAAAAACACTCAAAGAAACCTCTAGAAAGTATGGGTAAGTAAATATAATATTCATTGTCAAATCAGCTGGCAAAAGCCATAACATCTAACATCCTCCCCTGCCTCATAAAACATGACAACCATACAATAATTCCATGGTTTGCATGAAACAAGAGTAAAAAAAGCACTTTCTTGGCCTCCCTACAGTAATTCCTGCATACATGCACAGGTCAAGTCCTCATAAGAAATTAAGAAGCGGGTCATTTTCCAATCATATTTGTGAACCCATGCGCCCGTCATGACTTTTCTCCCATGCAACGATCAGCTTGGAGACCAATTCAACGACGGACTCCGTGGTATCAAGATTACAGGTTGCTGAATGAAATCCTGAAAACTCGCATGGCGGGCTAACGAAATATCGCTGTAATTTTGGATATATATATATATTAAAATATTTGATGAGTATGAGATTATTGCAAGGACACATGATGAGTTCATTTGAGCCTCATATACATTTAAGTTCACAAGATCAACCTGTCTCTTAGAGGTATATAGAGATAAGGGAGAGCTAAGCATGATATGATGTTTTCCTAGATTATTTATTATATTTTTTATCTTTTTCACTTAGTTATTTGCAACATATTTATGTGTGTTTTCATGAATGGAAATGAGTACATTTTTTAGCCATACATATGTTTTCCGTTTCCACTAACAATTGGTTGAAAAGATATGCATTCATGTATAGAATGAACTCATTCCTCCATCCATGTATAGAGATGACATGTGACATGGACCATCCATGTATAGGTTGTTATATGATGATTACTACAGCCATGTATTTACCATTGTATCATCATTATGTATGGGTTGAGATTCTAGTCTTTAATATGATGATTCATCACGATGATAGGCTTGTTATATAGGAGTATCATGAGTCTATTTTGTAGGGATATATATGGGGTAATGATGATGTAATATTCATGATGTATTATGTATTTGAATCATTGGTCCATAGACGACACTGTAAATTTTGAAAGGAGAATTATGAATTGAAAACGGGAACTCTAGTAAAAAAAACCCCTAAAGCATGAAAAATAGCGCTAAAAACGAAAAGTGTTGATATTGGAATAACATTTTTTTTTCTAGGGTAAATTTTCAACATGTTCCAAAAATGATAGTGAAAACCAATTTTTTGTGCAAAAATTGTGCAAATAACACCCCCAAAACGAAAAGTGTTGATGCTGCAATAACAATTTTTTTTCGGTAAACTTTCAACATTTTGAAATAATGACATAAAAGATTTTATCATAACTCCAAAAAAAAAAAATTTCAAAAGAATAATGAAAACATAAAATTAAAAATAACAATAAGAAAAATAGCGCTAAAAACGAAAAGTGTTGATATTGGAATAACATTTTTTTTTCTAGGGTAAATTTTCAACATGTTCCAAAAATGATAGTGAAAACCAATTTTTTGTGCAAAAATTGTGCAAATAACACCCCCAAAACGAAAAGTGTTGATGCTGCAATAACAATTTTTTTTCCAGGGTAAATTTTCAACATTTTGAAATAATGACATAAAAGATTTTATCATAACTCCAAAAAAATAAAAAATTTCAAAAGAATAATGAAAACATAAAATTAAAAATAACAATAAGAACTAAAACAATGAAAAAAATTAACAAAATGTAAATAAAAATATGTATTAAAAGCAAAAAAAAAAAAATCAAATATTTAAAAGACAAAAAATATGTTAAAAAAGGAAAACAAAATTAATAAGAATTAAAAAATTAAAAATATATATAAAGAAATAAATAATAATAAAAACATATTTTCAAAAAAAATGTAATTTTTCTTTTGTCTTGTAAACCATAAAAAAATTTGGATGAAAAAAAAAAAAACCAAACAAAATTTAGAAACTAGAAAATTAAGTAAAAATAGAAAAATTTACAAAAACATTAACAAAAAATAAAAAATAAACAAAAATAAAAACAAACTAGATTAAAAAAAAAAATTAGAAAATTAACCAAAAACACAAAAAAAAATTAAATAACTACTAAAATTAAGATTAAAAACATTTAAAAAAAATCTATAAAAACTAAAATATACTCGAAGAAAAAACAAAAAACAATCAAAATTTAAAAAAATATATATTTTCAAACCAAAAAAAAAACCAAAAAATATTTAAAAAATATATATTTTTTATTTAAAAAAAAACATTTAAATTTTTTATAAAAATATATATATTTTTTATTTCAAAAAAAACATTTAATTTTTTTATACAAATATATATATATTAGATTATATATATATATATATATATAAAATTTTAAAAAACATTTAAAATTTTTAACAAAATATATATTTTTGATTAAAAAAAAAATTGCGCCCCGCTAGCCGCGCCCCCACGGGCGGAAGGGTGGTGGCAGGTTGATTCTGAGAATCAACCTGCCACCGCCCATGGGGGTGCGGTCCAGGTGGTGGCAGGTCGATTCTCAGAATTAACCTGTCATCGCTCGAGCCGCTCCCCCGCGGGTGGCCGTGCGGTGGCAGGTCAATTCCGGTTGCTCGGGCCGTGCCCCCACAGGTGGCCAAGCGATAGCAGGTTGATTCTCAAAATCGACCTGCCACCACCCGGCCGTCCAGGCCGTGCCTCCACAGGTGGACGAGCGATGGCAGGTTGACTCTAGGAATCGACCTGCCACCGCGCGATCGCCCAAGCAGCGCCTCCATGGGTGGTCGGGCGGTGGCAGGTTGATTCTGGGAATTGACTTGCCACCGCCCGGTCAGTGGCAGGTGGCAGGTTGATTCTTGGAATTGACCTGCCACCTCGTGGGCGGCTAGGCGGTGACAGGTCGATTCTGGGAATTGATCTGCAACCGCCTAGCCACCAAGGGTCGCACCCCCACGGGCAACTGGGAGGTGGCAAGTCGATTCCTAGAATCAACCTGCCACCGCTCAACCACCACTGTGTGCATGACCCAGGTGGTCAGGTGGTCGCCGGGCGGTGGTAGGTCAATTCCTAGAATCAACCTGCCACCGCCTGACCACCCGTAGGGGAGCGCCCTGGTGGTTGGCCATGGCAGATCGATTCTGTGAATCAACCTGCCACTTCTCGGCCACCCGTGGAGGCGCGACCTAGGCAGCTGAGCAGTGGTAGGTTGATTCTGAGGTGTAAAAGTTTTTTTAATCAAAAATATATATTTTTATAAAAATTTAAAATGTTTATTTTATATATATATTCTTTTTCTTTTTTTCTTTTTTTCTTTTTTTAAATTTGAATATATATATATATATATATATATATATATATATATATATATATATAATTTTAATTTTAGGTTTTTTTTTAAATTTTAGTATATTTTTCATTTTAGGTTTTTCTAAAAATATTTTTAATCTTAATTTTAGTAGCTTTTAATTCTTTTTTGCTTTTTTAGGGTTAATTTTCTAATTTTTTTTTTAATTTTAGTTGTTTTTAATTTTATATTTTTCATAATTTTTTTATGGTTTACTAGATTTTTTTTGTCACACTTTTTTATGTTTTTTTGGTCGTTTATATATATATATATATATATATATATATATTTTCTTTTTTGAGTAATCAACATTTAAAAAAAGAAAAATAAGACAACCAGAAAAAGTTGTAAGTAATTATGATTTCAAAAAACTTTAGGCATAAAAAATTTTGAAGTGTCAAAAATATAACATTTAAAAAAAATATCCTCACTTAATAAAAATAAAAATAAAAAAAATTGTGAAAAATAAGCCCTCTAACAAAAGGTTGATGCTACATCAACACTTTCAAAATCAGCATGAAAATCACTAATATTTAAAAAGAAATATTTATATTTGATACATAAGAAAATTTAAAGTATCAAAAATATGAACCGATTAAAAAAAAAAAGTGTGTATTTTGGATCACCACTTTTCAAAATCAGTTGAATTTTTTGCTACCTCAACGAAATGGGTAATCGAATTAGTTTCCATTTCAAAGTTTACATTGTTAGAGCATGATCATAGCAGCTATGTATTTATTGACATATTCATGTAAAATGCTCATGAAGCCATGTACTTGTATTGTACTATCTTTTGGGTCTTATAGTCATGAGTCATGAGGTCATATTATGGTCATATGGGAGAATGTATGAGGTCTTATGTTGCTGCTACATCCATTTATTTATTATTTTATATGTCATATGAGTCATGGTCATGTGGAATCTCGCTCCAAAAGGCGGTTCTATGTGTGAAGGAAGCATTGCTTGCAGTGGAAGAAACCACTACAGGTTGGAGATGGCATGTGTTCAGGGGGAGCATCTATTTGGTCTTGTTTACTTCAGCCATCATTGTTGACATTATGATCCACTTAGAGGTGTTCATGGTATGCCTCATATTATGCTATGACAGTTGGGGTTATTCGTATCATGTCATGTTCAGAGATGTTTGGAGACTGCTGCAATGTGGTTGCTATGGAGAGTGATGGATTAATGCTCATGTGCATATTGTTGCATATACTTGATGTTGCTCATGGTTGCATATTATGATGATGTTGTATATCATGATTGTATGGTTTCCTCATGTTGGCATATTGATGCTTGTTGTTAGAGGTTGATCGTTGGTATGATTCTCTGAATGATGATTGGTTCATTTGTTGCTTGTTTCTACTGACGTGGAGAGACATGGACATTTGTTGACATACATCAATTTTCACCCATCTTGAGATCAATTGTTTCATCGTTTGTGCTTCAATTCTTGTTGCCTATTCATATGGATTTGACCCTTTTTCATTGATGTCTAGGTCAATTTGGCAATGACACTAGGGATACATGTTTGATCCACTTGCAGATGTGTCAGAGGCTATGCCAGAGGTTTGAAGGCTTGTACAGATGCTATAGAAGGTGATCTAACAGGTGGCAAAGGTTCTGAGCTGAAGAATTGATGTTTTTCTTCATCGTTAGCCCCAGTCGCATGGAGCCAAGCCTATGGGAGTGGCTGAAAGGCTCTAGTCGCTAGAAGATAAGCTTATAGGAGTGACTGAAGGTTCCAGTCGAGGTAATCTAGTGGTATGCATGCGACTGATAATTTTCATGAGATATTCTTCACATTTCTTGTGCAAATCGGAAGAAAATTAACAAGGAAAATCTTAGACGCTTCCAGAAAAAGTTGTAAAGGTCAGAAATGGTCTAAAAAGGTACTCCAATGATGTGAAATCATTTAGTGCCCAAGTAGTGGTATTAGTGGATTTATTTGGTCCAATTTCTGAAACCTTGATCCCAGCCCCAAGCTCTATTTCACCCTACATGTTTTATATTCATCATTTTGGAGCTTGTTTTTAGTTAGTTCAGTGTGTGAGTGATTGAGTGAAGGATGCATTGAGGAAATAGGCTTCAGACTAAGGTGTGAGGATAGATTCTTCAGTATATCATTGTTTGAAGGATGCATAGTGAGCACTGAGCAGAACTGAGGCATGTTGCAGAATACATCATATTTGATGTTGCTAGAGTAGAGATTGTTTGGAGAGCTTTTGTATGCTACTGGATAGTGCTTTTTATTGGTGACTCTCATACTTGTTTTTGCAGGAGTTGCTGATGCATTTTACACATAGCCATAGTTTCTTATGATATTATTTTTACTATGCAACATTATATTGATGTGAGGGTTTGATAGTATTCAATTTCACTATGAAAACTATTTTGCTAGTTTGGAGAGAACATATGTTTGTGGTATTTTTATTTTATAGATATGATGATGTCTTGTTGCTAGAGGTAGTATTGAGAATATGAATTGGTTTGAGCATAAAGTCTTGGGATCCAATTTGAAAATAGATGAAAGTAGGTCTGCATATAGTAGAGGAGCAGTGACTTCATGGATGTGGAGCAATGATTGCGAAGTTTCAGTGAAAGCAACAACTTCTCAATCCAATGGTAGTTGGATAATCCAATCGGATTTGGGAGAGGATCAATTGATCATGGTGGATTTCAATGGATCGTAGTCTATAAATCTGTGGAGAATATAGTCTTCTGAGCTGATCATTAGAATAAAGTCTTCAGCATGATCAAATCCATTTGATCGTATATTAGGTTGAGTCTTCATGCTAGTAGGAGTTAGAAAATCTATGTAAAAGACATATTTTACTTAATAGAAGATTCAGAGTAGCGCAACAGTAGAAAGGGTGGTTTTTTTCCCAACAAAGGGTTTTCCACCAGATATCTTGTGTCTCTTATGTGGATGTGTTTTTTATGTGTTGATCATTGTTTCTCTCGTGGTGATATTATTTTAACTTCTTATATGCTTTATATGCATGAGGTAATATAATGTGTTGTTGGTTATAATATGTGATTCAGTAAATGAAGTGATAATTGGTGAAATTTGGTAATAAGTCACATTATTGATTCACCCACCCTCCCAATAGTGCTCAATGGTTTCCAATAAGGGAAATGGAGCCAAAGATTAAGACATTATCCACAAAAATGAGATGTGAAGTAAAACATTTTTATGCAACCTCAAACCCTTTGAAAATACTTATAGATATATATTCAATGATGAACCTATTCAGACCTTTAATGACCAATAGAAAGCAGAGGTGAGCCAGGGAGAAACCCCATCTTAATCCACAAGAAGCTCTTGAAAAATGGGAGGGAACTCCATTAGTAATCACAGTGAAAGAACAATTGTAGTTGGACCCAGGGATTTCTCAGCGGAAAGAACGAAATGGAGAATAGGGTTTTGTCAGCGGCTCCTTCCTCTACAACTCGCGCGCCGCACCAGAGTGCCTCGAACGACATTGCCCCTGCATTTTGTGCTCTGCTCAACCCTTGCTATGAGGTTCTACAAAGGCAGACGCATCACTCAGAGAAACAGCGACAGACTCAGCTTTTCAAGGATCTCTTTTGCCCCTCTGCAGCTCTTTATGCAAGTAACCTCAGCATTTTTCACGATACAGCGGCTCTCTCCGCTGGAGTTTCAGAGCCGAGTAGGCTTGAGTTACAGACTGTGGCAGATCCCGCACCAGCTCCTAATGTTCGGCAAAACCCACACTCTGTAGCACTAGCGCTTACGTCCTCAACTGATGGCTGGCTTCTCCTTTGGCTTGTTGGTGACCATGGCAGACATTCTGAAGACTCACATGCCAGTGCCAGTTTCCCAGACTTTTCTCCCAGGACAGAGACCTTGGACGCACTCCAAGCGTGGGCCTCTCTCGCCCTTCTCCAAAAAAGCAGCGAGGCAGGGGTTTGTATGATGCAAAGGATCATTCGGCCCCTCCACAAATCCGCAGGCCTATCCTTAGCAGTGGATCAGGGCTGGAGCGATAGCTTCCATCTGCAGAAGCCTTTTCCTCCCCCACCGCCTCCAGTTCGTCAGGAGACAGAAAACCCAAAAGATTCAAGCATTGTGTCACTCCAGAAAGCTTTTGAAAACTTCTCTGCCCCCTTTCAGGTTCAAATCTCACAGATCTCAGGCAAGACCATTCTGCAATGGGTCTACCCTTTAGATCTGGTGCAGGAACTCAAGGTAAAACTGGAACGCCGATTTGGGATCCCCTCTGCCCTACAGAGACTTCTATTTCAAGGTAAACAACTCGATGATCCTCTTCCCCTCTCTTCTTACAGCATAAAAAATAATAGCTCTTTAGTGTTTTCCCTTCGTTTGAGAGGCGGCGCTGCAGGTCAATCTTCTTCTGCTCCTCCCTTCTCCTACAAAGCTACAGTTCACTCTGAGTTTCCCTTTTCCCCTAAGGCTCCCAAACCCAAGACTTTCCTGGTTGACAAGTTAGAGGAGGTTCCCACTGTTGAGATCTCCCACCCTGGCCTTGCAGATTACCTTCAAAAATTTGCTGAAAGGGCCATCATCTGCAGATTCAACGGGCTTTTGCCACGCTCTAAGGACCTCTATGACTGGATCCATGACAACTGGACTCACCATTGAAAGGTCAGCTTCTGCTCAAAAGGATATTTTATAGTTCTATTTGAGAATCCTAAGCATTATGAATAGGCCTTAGAAGAAGGTCCTTGGTTTATGGGTACAGCAGGACTCTTCTTAACTCCATGGTTCCCAGATTTTGACCCAGCATCTGCAGTCATCACCAAAGCGCCTGTCTGGATCAGACTTCAAAATTTACCAGCTCACCTGTGGCATTTAGCAGTTTACAGGTGTATAGGCAACACCTTGGGCCGCTTTTTAATGGGAGATTCTATGCGGGAACATCAAGGTCTCTACACATATGCCAGAATATGTGTGGAGCTAGATCTAAGCAAGGGTCTACCAGATCAAATCAATCTCAAGATCAATGATTTTGTTTGGACCCAGAACCTGGACTACGAGAACACTGCCTTCCGTTGCCGCCATTGTCACCTAACAGGGCACCTGCAGAATTCTTGCCCATCACTCCCTACAAAAGCGAAAAAGGGCAACATTACAAAGACAAAACCCAAACCCTGGGCCCCTTGTCCTCTGCTGCCAGTAGTGAGCTCTGATTCCTCAAGCTCGGAAGATGAGGAGAGCGATGCAGAACCGGACCAGGCGCCTCAATCGACGGATCCGCCCACTAATACTCTTGCGCACACCTATGTCTCAGCAATCTCCTAGAAACGCATCCACGAGACCTCCTCCTCTGAATCAGATAAGGAGATCCCCCTGTTGGAAAATTCCAGTCTTCAAGTTGTTTCAGCTCATTCTCCCCAGGATGGCTGGATAAAAGTCAATAAAAAGAAAGGGAAAAAACATCGTGTTGAGAATTATGCCCCTGTGGGGTAAAAGTCAGTTTTTGCTCTCAAGTTAATTACTATAGCTCCCTGCATGGTTCATTCCTTTTCCGGGACTGAGGTTGATAGTTTCATCATTTCCGGTCAGCCGGTTTCTTGTCTCTCTTGATTGTACTATATTTTACTCAATAGAAATAGTATAATTTTACTGAGAAAAAAAAAAATCACAGTGAAATATGTTGATCCTAAGCAGACCACATTCCAAGAAAGAAATGGAAAGTCAAGACCAAATTGCTAAAGAACCAGTTTAAGTAAGCCTCACTCAACCTTGCCATAGGAATTTTCGAGATCTAATTTGGGAGTAACATTAGATACGATTCTTCTCTTAATGGAGTGAAAGACTTACTAAGTGATACCAATTGCATCATAGATCTGCCTATTCTTAAGGAAACCCACCTATTCATTACACATGAATTTGGAGAGGACATCCTTTAAATGATTTGCAATAATCTTCAAGATTAATTTATATAGGGCATTGCACAAGTAAATCGGATGGAAATAATTAGAGTAGGAAGGATTAACCTCCTTAGGAATTAAAGCGAAAAATGTTGCATTTTTAAATTCCCTAAAATAAATGCTTTCATCCTATATTCTTCAACAACTTTGGCCAAATATAGACCCATTAGCTCAGAAAAGGAGAGAAAGAGATCCATGAAGCACCCATTAAGCCTCGATCTCTTGTCCCTAGGCATCAAAGTGAGGGAGTCATATATTTCCTTTAAAGAGAATTCATTGTTGACATGTGTTAGCTCCTAATCAGAGAAAAAATGAAGGAAAACCATAAGCACCCTCATGTGAGCCTCTGGGCTTGTAGAAAAACCATTATACAACTTTTCAAAGAAGCTAGTTCCTTCCTTTGAGAGGTCATCAAAGGACAAAATCATAGATTTATTATGATCAGAAGTGATTCCCCATATATGATTAACACCCTTCCTATGATTATCATATTGGTGAAAACACTTAATGTTTTGATCCCCCTTAGTTATCCATATGGCCCTACTCCTTAATCTCTAATTCGTGTCTTCTTCTTTCATAATCATAGCTTTCTTACCTTCCAGAGACTTAACCAATAAGGTCTCATGATCAATTAGCAACCCTTTAGCTGATAAAAATAGATCCTCATTCTTCCTCTCTATCTCCCAAATCTCCTTGTGGGAATCTTTTTTTCGCTCAGAGCCCAAATGGAAACTTTGGTCTTAATAAATTTTAGATTTTCCACCATTTGATGGATCATCAACACTTGAGACCTCGGGTTGATATGGGACCATTTTTCCTCCACCAGCTCTAAAAAGGATTTTTCCTTTGACCAAGCTCTGTTTTAGGATTTTTAGTAACAAAACTCCTTAACTCAAAGGATAGAGAAAGAATGGTGCAAGATGAAACTGAAGTTATTGAATATAACATGTGCAAAAAATAAATTAAAAATGGGAATTCAGTTTGTAATATTCACTAAAATTTTTAAAACGTTATTTTCATATATAATTGAATTCATGAATCCAATCTACGTGATGTGTGACCTCGTGGATCTCGACCCTCCGTTTACCATCAACCATTATAGAACTGTGAATGTACTACATATTATTTTGATCAGAACCCATACCTTCATAATTTTTTTGTTTATTCTCCCATGTTGAACTCTTCTAGTTCAAAATCTATCAAGGAAAAGGACGTAGGGTGAGGATATTACAATTCAGAGACAATAGCTCATTCAAATCACACGAATTTTCAACCATTGTGGTTAAATTTCCTGCCAACTTAACGCAATCTTCGGATTATTGAATTGAAATTTCTAAATTTTTTGTTTCAATCATTCTCTAGATGATTTTCTGTGATTGGATCCTCCACAAGTTGGTTACAAAATGACATAAGGTGAAGAGAAAGAAATAGTGTAACAATGTCATGCACCATAGAGGAACATAAATACATGTCCATCTAAAGAAATAACCAACTCTTACGTTAGTGTAAAACATGAAACTCTTAATGATCAAAACTTATTACAATTATGATTTTATTATGTTTTAGAAAATAGATTTTTTTGATTGTGGATTCACTTTAATAAACCAGTGTTGCACGACAGTTTAGTGGTCAATAAGCAAATGAAATCCTAGTCTTGTTTTTTAGGAACAAATATAGTGATATGTGAATTGCATGAATTAATTGATCGCTTAAGCACAAGGACTTGCATAAATTTTAGTGGGTAGTAACCACTAGTAAGTCTAGTGGTAAATAGGAAAATCAAATATTATAGTCTTGCTTTGGTAGGAGCTAATAAAGTGAAATGTGAAGTGGCTAAATTAATTAATTGCTCAATCACAAGGACTTGCATAAACTTTGGTGGGTAGTAACTATTAGTAAGTCTATACATTTATAGTTTTATTCCTACATATAAGTTTTTGGGGAGACATAAATAATGGTGGGAAGCAGGCCTGGAATTTCAAATTCCCTCTGCCCGTCAAATGAAAATTTCATGATGTTTTTACATTTTACATTCCCTTCACTTTACGTTTTACGCCAATAAACCACCTTTCATACTAATAAACTAAAATAGTAGCATTGGATCTTCCCGCATTGAACTCTTCTATGTAATAATCAATAAATAATTCTATGTTTGTTCATAAAGCTTTAAAGTAGAATCATATAGTTTTCACATAGATGCTAGTGAGCAGTGTACAACATCCGTAGTGTGAGCATGGTCATCCAAGCCTCCAATGTGAGTATAATACTAATCATCTTAAACTGTATGATGTTGAAAATATAGTGAAATTATGGTAATTTACTAAAAGTAACAGCTATTAGCATTTATTCATTCTTAACACAACATTCTTTAAACCAAATTATCAAAGTTGTGCTTATAATTGCAAACTTTTAGACTTCACATAGATATATCCATCTCTAACAAAAACAAATCGCTGAAATATCAACACGTGATCCCCAATGTGGACAATTATATCAACCGGTGATCCCCAATCTGGACAATCTTCAAGCAGCAGAAAACTTGAAGGCAAATATGGACAGTGTGGACTTTTAGTTAACCATTCAACTATAATTTTTCACCATTAACGCAAGAGGATTGAACAATTACAAATCGTTCTCGTAAATTTATCTTTGGGTTGACAATTGGATTATCCCAAATGTTGCTAGAACATTAATTTAGGATTTTTTTACACAAATCAAGACTAGAGTTCAATTCATAAATGGTTCAATTCATAAATTCTTCTCATGCATGTACAAACCACAAACCAGATTGAAGCGATTTTCCTCATAAACTCTGAAATAAGGAAGGGAAAATTATAATCACTAACCTTTTTCATTTTTATAGAAAGGCTTAAAAAATTCTAATCACAGACCTTTTTCATTCTTCTAAAAAGGCTCAGAAAATTCATTCAAATCACACACATTTTTCATTCTTCTATAATATTTTATATAATCACACACATTTTTCATTCTTCTATAATATTTTATGTAGTTTTACCATTAACAACACATCTGAAACAATGTACAGAGGACAAAATGTTCAAATATTTGTCAACCCGGAAACATTATTTTCAACATATTCTGGTCTATACGTATATTATATCTGAAAATTTTCAATCTCCCCTCACTAACAGATTTGAATTCTAGTTTTATTACAATTTCCAGATCCAAAAAAATAGGATCAGTTTGACTAAAACTAAAAAGAAATATTTGTTTTTCATTTTTTTAACTTAAGTAAATAAAAATAAAAATACAACTCACACTAGTTAGTTTTCAAACTAGTTTTATTATAATTTCCATATCCAAAAAAAAAAGATGTCTCACTAAAAATAGAAAATAAATATTTGTTTTTCATTTTTTTAACTTAATTAAATAAAAATAAAAATACAACACAACAATTAGTTTTAAGAAGTCATTTATTGTTGTGCACCTCACTACCATACTCAAACAAATCTAGCATTATAGAAGTCAACAAACAAAATAAAGAAATTTAATGACACCATGCATCATTGTACGCGGGTAAAAATAGTGGAATTGTAGTCTATCATATTTATAGTCCAAATTCATAGTGAGACTATTTAAACAATGAAAACCATGCAAATGTAGTATAAATAAAACATTTAGTGGAATTTTTCCAAACTATAGTGTATTTCATTGAAATTCAAACTTGTTAGAGAAAATACAAAAAAGTTTTTAATAATAGATCGTAATTATACTTCATTTAAAGTCAATATTTCTAGAGAAACTACAAAAAAACTTTTCAATAGGGATATCTTTAGGGAAAATTTTAAGAACCCCTCCTAATTTTATATATATAATAAATGGGCGAATCTCCATGGTATATAGGAAAAATGGAAGGCGATTTTATCAATAATATAATATGTATATATAATTTTTTAGCGAATCTCTCACCAGACATGGCGAATATTTTACTCAATTATAAAATCTTGTAAGATCTTGGTATTACCATGGGTCAATACCATGGGTTATTATAAAGCTGGAGCTTAAAAGTTACTATTAGTAATTTATAAAAATTAAGGGGGGGGGGGGGGGGGGGGGGTTAGTAGATCCAGAGTAAAGATGGATCTATGCTGGTTTAATTCTTAGTAGATCCAGAGTAAAGATGGATCTATGCTGGTTTAATTCCCCCATTTAAATAGGCTACATTCCAAGTGAATACCATGGGTCAATACCATGTGCCATTTTGGTGAATACCATGGTTCAATACCAGGTGCCATTTTGGTGAATACCATGGGTCAATACAATGTGCCATTTTTATTTTTATTAATACTAATATTAGGGTTAATAATATTTTTTTGCATGGTATTAATAACAATCTAGTGCATGGTATTTGTCCCATAGTATTTTGTCCATAGGTTTCACCTAAATATAATGCATTTTTTGAGTGTTCCTAAATATAAGGTGACTTATGGGGTAAATATTAAAAAATGTTTTATTTGTTTACCATACCTCTCGTTTATTGATATTTTTATTAATTTACCATACCTCTTTTACAAATATGGTATTTGGCCCATAGGATTCACTTAAATAAAACCTCTTTCTTGAGCCTTCATAAATAGAATGAGGGTTATGGACTAAATATAAAAAGAGGTTTTATTTATTTACCATACGTCTAGTTTATTTATATTTTTATTTATTTACCATATCTTTTGAGTAAGTATAAAAAGACTTTTTATTTATTTACAATACCTTCACTTTACTTATATTTTTATTTGTTTACACCCTTGCATGTATATAAGGTGACTTATGGAGTAAATATAAAAAATATTTTATTTATTTACCATACCTCTCATTTATTTATATTTTTATTAATTTACCATACCTCTTTTATAAATATGGTATTTGGCCCATAGGATTCACTTAAATAAAACCTATTCTTGAAAATGGGCGAATGGATTCACTTAAATAAAATCTATTCTTGAAAATGGGCGAATGGAAGGTTGCAACTCCTAATTTCAAGGGCTAAATTTACCTTTTTTACCCTCTCCCTTAAAATAAGGTGGGCTATTTGAGGTGATTTGTAAAAATGTACTATGATACAAAATATTCGCCCACTAAAAATTTAAAACCCCTTAAATTCGCCAAAGGGTGAATATTCGCCCCTAAAATTTTCTATGGATATCTTAACATAACCTAGAAGAAATTTCAAAGCTCAAGAAAGTTTCTTGACTTTGTATCAGTTCATACCTCATATACTACATGCCAGTCAACATTAGATAATTCAAGTCCATTCAAAGATATTCTCATTAAAGCATTCAGTGTATCCAACCCTAGCCTTGATTTTCTGATGTCCTTGATGATGTTTTGCTTAGAAAATCCCCTTTCACAATCTATTGTACCTGCAGGAATAGTGAGCATGACTTGCCATAATTTCATCATATTAGGATAAGTTTTGTGCTATTGTTTTGTGTTACGAAAGACTTTCCATGCTTCTTTCATAGAAAAACCCTCACAAGCCAAATTTAATGAATCAACAAAAGGGTGCAACTCTCTTTTACAAGCTTTAACATCAAATAATGCTACAAATCCAACATCACTTGATATGGTATGTTGCAAATGTTGAAAAAGCTTTAAAAGCTAATGTTCTGAATTTTTCTCACGATTACGACGCTCTTCTGGATAATAGCAAGGGCTGAAAAATTTTGCTACATTAAAAAGATGAAGGTCTAGAAATATTTCATTCAAAGAGTCTATGAAAGTCTCTATATAACCTTTTGTGAGTTGTTGACAACTCTCTTGTGTACCTTCAATACAAGGTTTCATAGATTGTTTCCTTGCTTCATTGCATTCAATATCCATGGCTGAGATAGAGATGTATCATAATTCATGTCTATCTACCAATGTCCCTTCATCTTTAATATCAATGTATCCATTTTGAGAATCACTTAAAAATTTTGAAAGATAGATTGTGTCTTCTGCAAATGTCTATTTTCTCAAAAACCGTCTAGATAATGTACTTATAGTTACTTCAAGAGCGAACCCAATAGTTGTAATGTATACATTTTCTTCTTGAAAAGTCATATTCAACTTGTTCAATTCTGCTAGAACATCAACAAGCATATGTGAACAATATGGGATAGAATATATCCGTGCCTGATCATACCATGATGAAGTTTTTTTTTTCATTTTTCCACAAAGTTAAAATTGTTGGCATAAGCTTCACAAGCCTTATAATAACTTCCCCTCTCGATAACCATCTCACTGAATGTATTTTTAGAACATCAATTTACATGACTCTAAGCAAGTCATTAGTTCATTATTTCTTTTTGGGGAGTTTTGAACCCATGAATACACTTTGTTTGAAATTTTTTCAATATATAATGACTCAGGTATTTTCTTAGAAGCATCTACCACTGCTAAAGACTCACGATGAGCCACACAATGAACTGTAATAAGGTTTGGATTGTTTGTTTTAAAAAATGAAACAAGACTGTTTTCATGTCCAATCATTGCTGAAGCTCCATCTGTAGAAACAACTATCAAATCTTTATATTGAGGGCCTCTAACATTTATTAATTGATTGACACTATCATATATTGTTTTCCCTTTTCCATCCACTACATCATTAAGCTTCATAAACCATGAGATAGGTGGACCAAGACCCTTTGAGTCTAAATATGTTGCATAAACAACAAGATGTTGCTCTAAGGTTCGATCAGTGCTTTCATCAACCATTAATAAGAAGAAAGGGCTTTCCATCATATTTTTTATCTGAATCTATTCAAGATGTTTTGATATGCAATATATAAAATCATTTGCAGACTTACGATTTGTGTATGAAGAGTAATCTTGAGACTTTGGCATATATGGAGCTTTTGAATCCATTAGAAATTTGCAAAATTTCTCATACTTTGAAAGAGATAAATCTTCTTAACAGATGAAATATGCTACTTTCATTGTAGAAATCACTCTTTCCTTTTTGACATCTTCAAGCTGTCTAATATGATCTGGAATTCGTTTCATCTTTCCCTCTAGAGAATTTATCCATCTTGCCTGCGCATCTTTATGCACCAATGCTTTTTTGTGAGTAACAAGAGCATCATGTTGTAATGTTGTGCAACCATTACCTAAACCCCATGGTCCATTCATCTTATACTTCTCATCATAACTACACTTCATAGCTATTTTATCATCAAACCTCACATAATTCAACCAAAGAAACTTATTTAACCATTCCATACGAAAGTGTCTTTTTGTTTGCACTTTCATTTTTGAATTATTAGCAACTTCTTTACAACATCATTTGTTTCTTCATCTAGATCACGATCAGAAGGACTTCCAAAAAATTCATGTAATTGTTGTTCCACATCAACATTATGGGTTTCTTCACATGTTTCTAAATTATTTTGAGTCTTGGAAGTTTTCCCTTTTGTCCATCCATACATTTCTCCAATTGTAGCTTGTAATTTTCTCTTTTGAGACATTTGTAGATTTGTAAGCTTGTAGTTTATTAAATCATACAAATTGGCCAAGTTAATACTTTCTAATAATGAATATTTATTTATTACTATAGAAAGCATAAACATATATTTATTTATTACCTAAAAAAGCATAAACATTGTTAAGCCCATTACCCAAAAAAATATTTGTTAAACAAATATGAAATGTTAAAAAACAAGGTATTAACAATTGAATTTAAAACAAAAGAAATTGTTAAATAAAATTTAATTATTATATATAACTCAATTCAGCAACCTCAATGGCCTTCACATGCAAATCCATAATCATGTAAAGTTATACCATCACATCTAATTATAAAATAAATTTATATTCATTTCAAACTATTTAAAACTGGACATAAAAATTTGAAATGACACTCTTACAGTTCTAAATTTTATTAATACAATTTTATTAGTTAATAAATGAAATTAATATTCATGGCAAACGTTTTCAAAATCTTAGTCACAGAAACAATAAGCTTTAGGATAGAATCTTTTCACCTCCCTTATAAGATCATGGTTTTAAATTTTACTAATATAATTTTATGAGTTAATAAATAAATTAATATTCTTGCAGAATTTTTTCAGAATCTTAAAATCGCAGAAATGATAAGCTTTCAGATAGGAATTTAATATTACATTATAAGATGATGAATGATAATGAATGGTTTCAAATTTCGATTTTGAAGTCACGCCCCTGTAAATTCAAAATCTTCAACTTCCCATTCCACAAAACTACCAAATAACATTAAACCTCTTATCTAGTGCAATTTTGAAAATTCAAAATACCAAATAACATAAAACCATAAAACACATAATATTACATTATAAGATGATGAATGATAATGAATGGTTTCAAATTTCGATTTTGAAGTCACGCCCTTATAAATTCAAAATCTTCAACTTCCCATTCCACAAAACTACCAAATAACATTAAACCTCTTATCTAGTGCAATTTTGAAAATTCAAAATACCGGATAACATAAAACCATAAAACACATAATAGATTAGAATACAAAAAATAAAATACACACTTTTTTTTCTTGAATTTGAGGGTTTATCGCTACCAACCCGAGTTTGAGCTACTCCCCAAGCTGGTTGGAAGAAATCACGCCTTAATTTACTTCAAAATTTCTTTAGGGGCTCCGTAAGTTGGTTCGAAGAAATCACATCTTAATTTACTTCAAAATTTCGTGAAGGGTTGTATACCATATCAAAATGTACATATAACTTGTTAGTATTTTTTAGGTTTTACAATAAATAATTACATAAGTAAATAAAGCAACACGCCTTAATTTACTTCAAAATTTCCTCACGGACTGTATACCATATCAAATTTGACATAACTTGTAAGTATTTTTTAGGTTTTACAACTAATGACATAAGTAAATAAAGAGTACATACCTCATAGGCTAATATCACCAGTCTAGTAGTTTTGAACTACAAAGCATGCCATATTCAAAGGCTAACAAATTCAACACTGCTGTAGGATAAAAACAAAATCAAAAGCAAGCATGCCTTAATTTACTTCAAAATTTCCCCAGGTTTGTATACTATATCAAATTTTACATAACTTGTAAGTATTTTTGAGGTTTTACAATAAACTAATGGTATAAGTAAATAAAGACTACATACCTCATAGGTTGATACCACCAGTCTAGCAGTTTTTAAGCATACCATATTCACAGGCTAACAAATTCAACACTCAACACTGCAATAGGGTAAAAACAAATTCAATAGTGAAGTAGCCTAAATTAAAAGATCCCAGGGATGTTATAGCTTTTCCCAATTAGAGAAAAAGAGCAATCACACAAGAAAATGTAAGACCATAAAACACATAATTCATCAAACCACATCTAGCTAGATGCCAAAGGCGAAAGTGGTAACTGGACCATGGTAAATTTTAAAGGTAAAAGTGGTAATTGGACCCAAATTTTAAAGGCGAAAGTGATAATTGGACCCTAGTAAATTCTAAACTCGACCCTATTAAATTCTAGAAAAAGTGGTAAGTGGACCATGGTAAATTCTAAAGGCGAAAGTGGTATTTGGACCCTGGTAAATTCTAAAGTTGTTTCGCAAGAAAGTGAAATCCAATGCTAGTAAATAAGTCATTAACTTATGTCATAAATAATAAATAAATAAATAATTTTGGGGATTAGTAAATTCTGGTATTTGTAAACTCAACCTTAGTTATAATAAACAATTTTGGGGATTAGTAAATTCCGGTACAATAGATTTTTACGGTTTGGATTTTTAATTAAACGTTAGAATAACAGGACCCCAATATATTTTAGACCTCAGATTTGACGTGCAAAAATTTTCACCAACCGTAAAATACGTGCTGAAACTTAAAATACGTCTTGTAGGAGGTCAATTTCCAGGCCTGGTGGGAAGTAACTCTTACTAAACATATTTTTGTACATCTCATTCCTATCCATTTTTTTTTATGCAAATACCTACTTAAATTATCGTGGGAAACAACTAATAGTAAATATGTTATTTACTTAAATATGAGTTACAAAAGTTAATAATAAAAAATCAATACACAAGTACTTAAAAAAAATGCATGAATATTGCAATCATATCTATAAATCATGCCATAAAATATGTGACGTGCTTACCACATGATATTATACTATACAATGATTACCATAAAATATTCAAATTATGCTCAAATCAAATAATTAAAAAATAATTTTTAATAATAATAAAAAAAATATTATATGTGAAAGTTAAATATTATTATTAAACTCTTCATAAAACCAAATAAATAATATAATTTATTAGACTAAGTCGTTGAATCAACGATTTCCAAATAGAAATTTACAAAGAAAAACTGCACTAACAAGACATTTACTCATATAATCAGAAAGTGCCGTAAAGAAAATGCGGAAGCAAATTTCTGAAACATGTCAAACATGGATGCCCTGTGCTCATGAGCAGGTTCTATATTGAATTAAAAGTCAACATTTCCAGGGAAAATTATCCGTGGCATCAATATAAAAAAAATTGCAAGAGCAGTTGTGTATCTTCCAAGATTAAATACAGATTTGTTTTCATTATTTAACACACAATTTCTCTGAAATGAAAATGAGGTATAGACTCCAGGATAGAATGAAGGAAAAATATTATATAGAGTCACATCTTGCACAAATGTTACTACCATAGAAATATTTAACATAGATTAGAGGATGGGTAGATAAGTGGGGCATGGGGATTGCTTTCAATGGAGCATCTTTTTGCTGCGAGAGTCCAAATTTTTCAGTCATGATGTCTAACTGGGTATGACTAATGGGGAGAGAGAAGTTAAAGGCACGAAGAAGAGAAACGGGAATGAAGTGAAGGACGCGATGGCCGAGGGGAATCGCATATTCTTCTTCCTGCTCCAAAAGGATATTCTTCTGTAATCAACTGTAGGCATTTGCAATAATCTTCCTTGAAGAAATTCAATCTCGTCCCATCGCCCACTGATTAATGATCATTTGGGTCTGTTTCACTAATTGCAAGGGGCGTCTGCTCTGTTGGACAGAAGAGGAGCCGACAGGTGCAATCTGAAAACCTCCTTCAACACTACGTGCAGAAAAGGCAAGTGTTCGATTGCATCTTCCTCTGCTGTCCTCTCGCGACCCACCACTCAGATCAGTTCTTCCTGAATGCAACTACGAGAGCAAATAAATACATACCTCTTTAGCTTATATCATATATTAAGCATATTAACCAGGGCATTGTTTTACCGATAGGTGACTAAATTGTAGGAATCAATTGGTCCCATCCAGAAATCGAAACAATACTCACCAAGCCCTCCAATATACTGCTGATCATCCAGAGTTAGCTATCAAAGGTTAACTGCAACCACCGGCCTCCGCCCTCCAATTAGCGCACCGACTGGCTTAGATTTGGCCAATATCTCGGATTTGGATAGGCTACTTCTCACAAAGTATACGGGTGGCTACTTCTCACAAATTAGTATATGGGTGGCTACTTCTCACAAAGTTTAGGGGTGAAACTGGGACAGGATTGGGACAGATGGCATGAAGTTGAAATAGACATGTTATGGGTGAGATTGGGATAGATGGCATAAAGTTGAAATAAGATGGACAGATGGCATGAAGGTTCAGATAAGACATCAAAAGTTTTGTGTCAAACATTTTGTACTGGTGGGGCCAGTTTTTTTTTTTTTTTAAGTTTTCTTTTCCCACCCACCCAAGTTCCATTATCAAGTTACGACATTTATGCTCCCTTGGAGCCTGAGTCTTTGTAACGTGATTATCTTTTGGATTGCTACTCCTTAGTAGCAGGATGGTGTTATTAATTTTTTAAATTATAATAATATATTATTTATTTTTAAAGTTCACATATAAGTGAAAGTTAAACTAATAGTAGTAACAATAGAGTCTGCCTTGTCACGACTAATAATATACGAACATAATCCTAAAAAACATAATTATAAAAAAAATTGAATTTAGCAAATGAGTTAATTTTTCGTATATATTTTTTTAAATGATATTAATTTAAAGTTTATAGAATAATTTTTTGTTACCTTTAAAAATATAGTTAATCATTTTATAGATTACAAAATAATTTTCACTACATTTAAAATAACTAAAACAATTATTAAAAATTAAATATTAATTCAAACAAAACCACTTTTTAAATTCATGCTAGGCTTATTTCTAACTATATTAGTGTTTTAAATTCATATTATCCTATCATTTATTTTAAAAGTATAACTAAATGTTAATACAAAATATATATTTCACAAAGAAAAGAAATTGGAAGAGCATTATAGTATACAATCACACATAAACAAAATAATTTGTATATTACACTATGAAACCAAAACACATCACATATTTATAGTCCATATTTTATCCAACACATTCTAAATTAAAATAAGAGAGTAATGTTGAGAAAACCTCTCAACAAACTCCAACAACCAACAAACCAAATCTTCTAATATATTATTGTAAGTGTTAATTTCACGTCTCTCTTAATGTTTACATTACAAAGATAAATAAGAGTCACAAATATAGTTCACATATGTCTTCACTGGAGCTTTTACCCACTTTGAAATCTCACAGACCATGCTCTTTCTTCACCACGCTTCCCACTTGACTCATTCAAGATACAACTATCTCCCATAAGATCAACAATATTGACATACTCGGCTCATCGGTGCTTGGATAAGGGTTGTCAAGTAAGGAACCACTCTATGTACCTAGCACTATCGGTTGGATATTTTGCTTTCGGCTATCCGTTAGTTGCTAAAAAAATAGCCTAAATACTAGATGTGTTGAAAAGTTGATCAAACAATTTAACCTTTCTCACACACATGGAGCTCATAATAATAACCTATAACCCTGACTTCTAACTGGTAACATATTATGTTCATAATTAAATCATGGTGCTTCCAAAATACTTACCTATCTTGCTTTGTTCATTAATTGGTTGTGCCCTTTCTCTAATAAATAAAAAAATAACTGAAATATAATGTAATGCGTGGTACTTATTTGTTTAGTTTGGTAGATTGAGCCCTATTGGATGGAAAGGCAAAGAACAATCAATCATCGCAACAACTAATTGGAACTTGTGGAACCCTTCTCTACGCTGCCTTATTTCAGTCTATCTCACATATTGATCGATTGATCTAAGCCTCCTGCAAACATGTTTCCATTGATCACACACCAAATAAACAATGAAATAAAGCATTGCAAAGAAAAATCTATCTGATTCCTTGTCAATGATGAAATAAAAAAAAAAGGTCATAAATCCAGATTATTAATGAGATGTGACAACAAATATTGAGTTTCTAGAGTCATATATTGCCTTATTTCAAACTCTCACATATTGATCGGTTGATCTAAGCCTTTGCAAACATGTTTCCACTAATCACACACAAAATAAACAATGAAATAAAACATTGCAAAGAAAAATCCATCTGATTCCTTGTCAATGATGAAATAAAGAAACAGTCATAAATCCAGATTATTAATGAGATGTGACAACAAATATTGAGTTTCTAGAGTCAAATGTGTTGGAGGAACTTGCAGATCTGAAGCCCTTCAACATATCAGCTCCTCTAGAATCTTCAAATCAAGGTTGCAGCATAGATTGTGTGCCTTCATGGTCTTAGCCCCAGACATGGCTTCAAGTGAAAGAATTTGAGCTAGCGTTGTAGGATTCACATAATGTGCTTTCGATTAATTCCGACAATCTCAAATCGCTCAACAAGAAAGGAAAGTGAAAAACACAAAGCAATTTAACTACAAAACAAATGAATGAATACCCACAATATATCTAATCACACATTTACTGAGAATCAACTATTACAACTCTCACATCTTCGTCGTTGTAACGCCCTGGAGCTGGCGAGTCACCCGGGCGCACCCATCCATTGAACGAAGTAGACAAAACATGCGAAAGTCATGAGGCAACTGAGGGCGAGGCATTGTTATGTGGACGAGTTGGTCACCTTGTGTTTATACAGGCGAGTTGAGGTGACTTGCACCGTGGGCCGACCAAAGCGAGGATGACAAACATATGAACAAAGGTTGGGCGGTCCCATGCCATGGGCGGGCCGACCTATACTTAGGCGAAGTTTTGATGTATGGACACATTGGTTGGAGGATGAACGGAGGGTCAGCCGGGTGCCATGACCCCCGTTCCAAACCATATAAACATGCGGTGGAGACTTGGCAAACAGAGGGCAATTCAACATCGCTCATCGTTCGAAGAAGAGGTGCGAAGGTAGAAGTAAGCCACCGTGAGGAGCGCAGGTCTATGTGCCCGCTCGCTGGGCAGCGCTACACGGTTGGCATGTTTCGGGTGACGAGTTGAAGGCGCGGGTGGAGGGCGCACGGAGGCGCTCGCCCGCCATTCGAAGGGAACCACGGGTGGACGGCGTGTGAGGGCGCCTGCCCGCCGAACTTGACACGAGTTCGTTTGTAAGTTGGGTGAGGGTCATGCACGAGCACGCCCGCCTAAACTTGGCAAAGTCTTGTGTGATCAAACGAAGGGTGACACCACCGTGTGGGCATGCATGAGGTGGGTTCCCGACTTAGGTATAACGCCGGTGGAGCATTGCTCCTAGTCATTTGTAAAAACTCTTCACATATATAATAAAAGATTCTTATTGCATATGAATGTGTTCTTGCTGCTGTTTTATGGATGTTGATGTTGATATTATAATGTTAATGGATTTTGCACATTAATGTTATGTGTTTCATGAATGAAGATGAATATTAAAGCGTAGTTCATAAATTAACTTAACAATGGAACATGTTAACTACTTAGGCGGTGCCGCACCCCGACCAATTAATGAAAGAAGAATTGGGGGCGTGACAGGTGGTATCAGAGCAGGATACAGTGAATAGACATGTATGCAGGAAAAGTGGTGGAGAAATCGTGGATTACTAGTCTGGGTTTCGTGGACTTGATGGTTCATGGTAAGACTATTCAAGCTCTAGTGGACATAGGGGCCACTCATAACTTCATGATGACATGGTTAGCAAAAGAGGTTGGACTGATGATCTTCCCATCGAATGTGAAAGTCAAGGCGGTGAACTCTAGAGCTAAAGTGGCGGGTTTGGCACACGAAGTGCCTGTGTAGATAAAAGACTGGAAGGGTCAGTTGGAATTCACTGTGATGGAGATGAACGACTTTGATATGATATTGGGGCAAGATTTATTGAAGGGAAACAAGGCAATTGTTGTCCCCTTCTGTGATGAGGTGGTGCTGGTTGGACAGTAACAAACTTGGACTTTGCCCACTCACAGGCAAAGGCGAGAAGTCAAGGTGCAACACGTTTCTGCACTGAGTTTGGAGAAGGTTATGAAGGAGTAAGATATGGAGACGTATGCGGTGATGTTCAAGGGAGTCGAATGTGATGGAGTTGGGACGCCTATTCCAGCTGAGATTTCTGAGGTATTGGCCAAATATGCAGATTTGATGCCTGATGAGCTACCAAAGAAACTTCCACCAAGGCGTGCAGTGGACCATAGCATTGAGCTTGAGCGAGGGAAGCAACCTCCGGCTAAAGCACCTTATCGGTTGTTAGGACCCGAGTTGGAGGAGTTGGAACGACAGTTAAAGGAGTTAACTATTGTAGGTTTCATCAAACCTTCAAGGTCCCTCTATGGAGCTCTGGTATTGTTCCAGCGAAAGAAGGATTCGAATGAGCTACGGATGTGCTATGATTACCGTGCATTGAAAAAGTAGACGGTAAGGAACAAGTATCCTTTGCCATTAGCTACTGATTGCTTTGACAAGCTTGCGAAAACCGTGTTTTCCAAGCTGGACTTGAGGCATGGGTATGATCAGGTGTGGATAGCTGAAGGAGACGAGAAGAAGACCACGATAGTAACAAGGTATGGTAGTTTTTAATTCCTTGTTATGCCATTCGGGTTGTGTAATGCTCCTGCTACATTTTTCACTTTGATGAATGATGTTCTATGACCATGCTTGGATTCGTTTATAGTAGTATACTTGGACGATATAGTGGTGTATAGTGACAACATGGAGGATCATAAGAAGCACTTGGCGGTGGTGTTCGAGGCACTGAAGGCAAATCAGTTGTACTTAAAGAAGTCTAAGTGTGTGTTCGCTCAGACCAAGATTCTGTTCCTTGGACATATAGTGGGTCAAGGGTACATACGGATGGAGCCGAGCAGAGTGAAGGCGATCGAGGACAGGGTCAAACCGAAGAATGTCCATGAGATGAGGGTGTTTTTTGGCATGACCAACTACCAACAAAAGTTTGTAGAGGGGTACTCCAAGCTGACATCATCACTGACAGACCTGTTAAAGAAAGACAAGAGATGGAGTTGGATGGATAAATGTCAGGTGGCATTTGATGATTTGAAGAGGATGGTTACAACATCGATACTGAAGTTGCCTGACTTCGAGCGAACATTTGAGGTACACATAGATGCTTCAAATTTTGCCATAGGAGGGGTTCTTATGCAGGATGGCCATCTGGTGGCGTATGAGAGTTGGAAGTTGCAGGATAGAGAACGGAGGTATCTGGTTCATGAGAAGGAGATGACTGCAATCATTCACTATTTACATGTGTGGAGGCATTACCTGATTGGGAAGCTGTTTGTTGTCAAGACGGACGACGTTGCAGCAAGTTATTTTGTTTCACAACTGAAGCTTTCTGCGAAGCAAGCTCATTGGCAGGACTTCTTGGCAGAGTTCGACATGACTATCGAGTATAGACCAGGAAGACACAATGCGGTAGTAGATGCCCTTAGCAGGACGGGACAACTTGCAGCATTGGAAGGGGAGGACCGGGCAGCTAGGAGTAGGAGTCGAGTTCAGATGTTAGAAGAGATGCAGAATAAGCTCAAAGAAAGTGTTGAGACCGATACTTAGGCGCAGATTATAGTGAAGCAGGTGAAGGAGGGGAAGACACGGAAGTTCTTTCTCCGAGATGGATTCTTGTTCTTTGGAAACCGGCTCTATGTTCCAAAGTCATCTGGGCTCTGGAGGCACCTTTTGAAGGAGTGCCATGACTCACCATGGGCTGGCCACCCAGGGATGCATCGTTCTTTGACATTGTTGGAGAGAGGATTCTTTTGGGAGGAGATGCGGGAGGATGTAGAGGAGTATGTACATACTTGCATCATTTTTCAGGAGGAAAAATCGGATAATCAGAGGCAAGGAGGTCTGTTGCAGCCTTTACTAATTCCTGAGAGACCATGGATGAGTGTTTAGATGGACTTCATCACTTAGTTGCCACAGGTTCAGGGGCATAATGGGATAATGGTCGTGGTTGATCATTTTTCCAAGTATGCTGTTTTTTTTCCTACAAAGATGCCTTGTGGAGCTGAGCGGATTGCGGAGTTGTTCTTTAAGAACATAGTGAAGTATTGGGGGATGCCATTAAGCATCGTGTTAGACCGAGATCCACATTTTATAGGCAGATTTTGGACTACATTGTTCAATTTAGTCGGGACAGAGTTGTTGATGAGTTCGAGTTACCATCCACAGACAGATGGGCAGACCGAGAGGATCAACGCATTGCTGGAGGATTACTTGAGACATTATGTGATGGCTGATCAGAAGAATTGGCCTGAACTCTTGGATGTTGCTCAGTTCAGCTACAACATTCAAAAGAGTTCTGTGACAGGGTACAGTCCATTTGAGTTGGTGAATGGACAGATGCCAGTCACACCCCATACCGTAGTGACAGGAGGTTTCTTGAGAACTCCTCATGTGAAGAAATTCATGAAGGCTTAGGATGAGACCTTGGAGCTGGCACGGTTCCGCTTGCATGAAGCTGCAAGGAGAATGAAGAAATGAGCAGATAAGGGAAAACGGGATGTACACTTCAGTGTGGGAGATATGGTATTTCTTAGGATTACTGGAGAGCAGTTTTAGCCGCCTAAGGGGACTGCGAGCAAACTAACACGGAAATATGAGGGGCCATTCCGAGTGAAGAAGAGAGTGGGGGAAGTTGCTTACGAGATGGAGCTTCCACACCATATGCACATGAAGCATCTGGTTTTTCAAATGAGTCAGTTGAAGAGATGCAGACTTGATGCTGATCATCTAGAGAGAGCTGAACCACTGAGAGGACCAACTGGGATTGTGGACAAGCCAGATTTAGAGTTGGAGAATATTTTGAGCTTCAGAACTACAGGGATTGGTTGCCACATGAAACGGGAGGTTCTTGTCAAATGGAAGAATGCACCGGAGGAGGAAAGTTGGGAAATGGAGGACTCACTTTGGAGATGGAAGAAAAAGATTGAGAAGTATGATAGGAAGCTACTGAGGAGGTCAGGATTGTCGAGGGCGACAATGATTTCGGGTGGGGGAGAATGTAATGCCCTGCGGCTAGCGAGTCGCCCGGGCGCACCCATCCGTCGAACAAAGTAGACAAAACACGCGAAAGTCATGAGGTGACAGAGGGCGAGGCATTATTATGCAGACGAGTTGGTCACCTTATGTTTATACGGGCTAGTTGAGGTGACTTGCACCATGGGCCGACCAAAGTGAGGATGACAAACATACGAACAAAGTTTGGGCGGTCCCGTGCCATGGGCGGGCTGACCTATACTTAGGCGAAGTTTTGATGTATGGACATGTTGGTTGGAGGATGAACGGAGGGTCAGTCGAGTGGCACAACCCCCGTTCCAAACCATATAAACATGTAGTGGAGACTTCGCAAATGGAGGGCAATTCGACATCACTCATTATTCGAAGAAGAGGTGCGAAGGTAGAAGTAAGCCATAGTGAGGAGCACAGGTCTATGCGCCCGCTCGCTGGGCAGCGCTACATGGTTGGCACGTTTTGGGTGACGAGTTGAAGGCGTAGGTGGAGGGCACATGGAGGTGCCTGCCCGCCTTTCGAAGGAAACCACGGGTGGAGGGCGTGTGAGGGCGCCCGCCTGCCGAACTTGTTACGGGTTCGTTTGTAAGTTGGGTGAGGGTCGTGCACGAGCGCGCCTGCCTAAACTTGGCAAAGTCTTGTGTGTTGAAACGAAGGGTGAGACCACCGTGCGGGCGTGCATGAGGTGGGCGCCCGACTTGGGTATAACGCCGGTGGAGCATTGCTTCCGGTCATTTGTAAAAACTCTTCACATATATAATAAAAGATTCTTATTGCATATGAATGTGTTCTTGCTGCTGTTTAACGGATGTTGATGTTGATATTATAATGTTAATGGATTCCGCACATTAATGTTATGTTGTTTATGAATGAAGATGAATGTTAAGGCGTAGTTCGTAATGTAACTTAATAATGGAATATGTTAACTACTTAGGTGGTGCTGCACCCCGACCAATTAATGAAAAAAGAATTGGGGGCGTGACACTCGCCCTCCCATAAAAGACTTAGCTAGAATTGGCTTTCATACCAATAAAGAAATTGGAAAAGTCGCCATGATATAAAATTCACACACAAAATAATTAATATATTATAATGTGAACCCAAAACATAAATATAATTAATATATTATAATGTGAACCCAAAACATATCACATATTTATAGGGTTTATAGTGTCTAAAAGATTTTAAAATAAAAAAAATATTATTGATAAAACCATAGTTACCAAATTCCGCCCAATTAAACTGAAGAGTTCGAACATCCGGCAATTCGGTCCTATTATACCATTAATACATTAAAATTCGGTTCGGACACATCGCAGTCTCCCAAATTTATTTTATAAATTTTCTATGATTTGTGTTTTTGAAGAAGTCCTCCATTTTTTGTGCATTAGTTTTGTCAAGCAGTTGTAGCCTTTAATTATTCTGTTTATGCAGATGTTTAAGAATATTGATTGGTTGAAACGTAATTCTCAGTCTAATTATTCTGTTTATGTAGATGTTTAAGAATATTGAACGGTTGAAACGCAATCCTCAGTTTATGTAGATGTTTAAGAACAATATTTCTCCCGGGTGGTTCTGTTAGACAATACTGAATATAGAAGGGACAAGGATGTTATGGACGGTTTGTTCTGTTATATAGGCTTGATTAATGATATAAATTTTTAATGATTAAAAAATTTATAGTTGGACTTCTATCAAAATTACTTTGATGTGTTATTAATGTTTACATTTTCTGTGTAATGCTTTTTAAATTAAAAAAAAAAAAAACTATGTAATGTTTTTTAAATTAAAAGAAAAAAAAACTATGTAATGTTTTTTAAATTAAAAGAAAAAAAAACTATGTAATGTTTTTTAAATTAAAAAAAAAAATCACTAAAAGTGGTTATAAAAACTAAATAAATAGCTACCATATTAAATTTTCATTTTCACAATAAAATAAATTGTTTGTTCATTTTTAAAATTTTAATCTCTTTTTCATATAGTATTTTGACCAATGAGTAATGAAATTCAAACTATTTATTCCTAATAAATTTTGTTGTAATTTAGTTTTTCTGCTTTTAAGAAATTGGTAAAGAAGATATGGTCCTTATGATGAACCACACTTGTTGGCTCGAAACGGGTCGGCCAAAAATTCATGTGATTTCTACCGAAAGACTTTGTTTAATATTATATAGTTTTTAAATCTTTTGAATAATTAGAAAAACAGCATGATAGTTCTAATTTGATAATTGTTGATCTATATTTTATTTAGTTAGTAATTAGGAAATTGCCTATATATTTATCATTAAAAACTACAGAATTAGTTACTAAATTTTGATTGACCAACTACAAATTTTAAAGGTTCGTTTTTTTTTAATGTTAAAGAATTTGTTTTCTCCATTTTATCTTATTCAGGGCTTTTGAAGAGGAGTTGTTATACTAATTTCAATGTCAAATTTTATTTCCAACTTTTATAATATGATTCAAAACGATTTCACTTCCATTGAAGAGTAGTTGTTTTTACTAATCTCAATATCTAATTTTATTTGCAATTCCCATAATATGATTCAAAACCTTTTTTAAAATATTTGAAATTTTGAATGTCACAATTGTTAATTTTAATTATTCAAAATTTAATAAAATATATTTTTAATAATAATATAAGATGTATATTCCCTAATTTTGATAACTATGAATAAAACTTTTTAATAAAAAAATATTGTTGAAAAAAACTAACAATAGACTTCAACAACTAACCAACCAAATCTCCTTATATATTATTGTAAAAATTAACTCCAAATATTTCAATCCATGTTATATAATAATCAGATTTTAACATTTTTTTTATTCAAAAGATAAAATTATTCAATATTGTAACTATGAGGATATAAAAAGATAAAATTATTCAATTTTGTAACTGAGGATTTAATCATATATTATTGGATTTTTGCTCTCCAAACTTGCGCTATTGACTTATATGAAATAAGTTTGTTTTTTTCAGAAAAAATATTTTTATTATTTTTATATCTTTCATTAAATTTAAATGAATTTCGAGATTATAAATTCTGATATCCCTATAGATTGTAGATTATGAATTGGTATATCCTTAAAATATATATATATATATATATATAAATCAAAATTTAAAAAAATTAAAAATAGAAATAAAAGTCACTTTTCATTACCAAAACTCCAGGACAGGAGCACGCTATAAAAAAAAACTGAATACGACAGGTGCGAACAAAAACATGATAATGGGACGTCAAGATTGACTCAATTTTTTAAAATGCAGCTTTCATATAAAATCGAATTCATGAACCCAATCTACGTGATGTACGGTATCGTGTGTCTCGACCCTACGTTGATTAGCAGCGATTGTAGAACTGTCAAAGTACCGCATATTGTTTTGATCAGAACCAATACATCCATACTTTCTCGTTTCTGCTCCCACGTTGAACTCTTCCAGTACAAAATCTGTCAAGGAAAAGGACACAGGAGCGAGCATATTACTGTGGGGAGACAATAGCTCGTTCAAATCACACAAACTCTCGGCCATTGTGGCTGGATTTCCTGCAAACTGATTGCAATGTGAGGATTGCTGGTCCGCTGAATTGAAATTATTAATTTCTGTTTCAAGCAGATTAACATCTCCCAGATTCGCAACGGCTGTGTGCTTTGGATGATTTTCTGCGATCGGATCCTCCACAAGTTGGTTACAAAATGACTGGGAGGAATTCACAATTTCTTGATTTGTAAAAAAATTGAAGGAATGATCTGAACTTGTACAGTTACTGCAGGCAGAACTGTTGCAAGCATTTGGATTCACCATTTCAGTGTGTTGCACCGCAGTTTTTATTCTGACAGGTCTGGGTTTGATCGCGATAATTTTGAACGTTTTCTTTCTTTGAGATTCCTGTGGCGGCACCTTCTTTTGCAGATGAATGTTCCAGTGGTTCTTGATTTCGTTGTCTGTCCGCCCAGGCAACCGTCCTGCTATCAGGGACCACCTGCATGGTAATGGCGTAGTCAGAAATCAGCATTCTGAAAGTTCTTGATGGATTAAATCATTTTTATTTTGATGCTGCACTATTAAATCATTTTTATTTGTATGGTCGATTTGTAAATATTTTGGAATTTTATAAATTAAATTAAAATCAAAATAAAAAATTCCAAAATATTTCTTCAATCAACCAAATTTATAAACAATCAATCCACGAGCAAAGAATCCATATACCTGTTGCCAAGAAGACGATGCATCCGAATAATAATGTCCTCCTCATCGATGGAAATATTACCACGTTTAATGTCCGGGCTAAGATAATTGATCCAACGCAATCTACAACTCTTTCCACAGCGCTGAAGACCTGCAAAAACAAATTCGCTCAACCCATCAATACCTATTTTAACCCATCAATACCTATTTAAGAATGTATCCATACACTACTATTGCAGGCTTGTCGGGACTCACCTGCTCTTTGGGGGAGATCTCTCCATCTTCCAGCGCCATGAATTCGAATGTAGTCGCACAGAATCATATCCTCCTCGGGCTTCCAGGGCCCCTGATTAAGCCCTTGTTTTGAGCAGCAAGGAGCTCTACCCATCTTAGATATATTCTCTTCTGCAACTCCACAGCTGACCATCTGCTCTCCTGGCTCCCGCCTGGTCGCTTGTCTTTTGTTGGACCTTTTACTATATATCGAAAACAGACTTAGCTTCACCTGCACAAAGGTTACTGCGTAAATCTTCGGCTAGTGAAGAGCGGCATATAACCCATAAATATTCTAAACGGCATCTCCTTGCAGACATAGTATTGGTAGGCATCATTCTGTAGATTGCAGATTTTGGGTATATCTAGGAATCTAATAGTAAATGTTGATGGTTGGTTTTCTGAATATTTCGCCATTAGACGGACATGGGCACTTTCAATTATTTGAGTTTTGATTGCGCCCATGTCAGTTTGATAGCTGATATGCTTCAGTAGGAGACGGTTCATTGTTTGATTTCTCTCTTGATTATCAAATTTTAAGATATTCCTAAAATCTGGTATTGACTTAAATTATGGAAATTTGATGGATATGAACAAAATTAAACAATTGAGTTTATCGGATATTAAAATATTCTATGTTTCTGAAATATGGGCACTTTCAATTATTTGAGTTTTGATTGCGCCCATGTCAGTTTGATAGCTGATATGCTTCAGTAGGAGACGGTTCATTGTTTGATTTCTCTCTTGATTATCAAATTTTAAGATATTCCTAAAATCTGGTATTGACTTAAATTATGGAAATTTGATGGATATGAACAAAATTAAACAATTGAGTTTATCAGATATTAAAATATTCTATGTTTCTGAAATATGCACTATAAAGATAGCTTATCAACACTCTACACCATTTTCTATGTAGAAAAAAGGGGGAAATTTAAGTTAAGACGAGCTTCTTCTGGTTTGCTGAGATCAACTTGTGAGTTCGGAGAAAAATAAATACTTAGCAATTCAGGTTCAGTAAACAAAAATAAAGGAAGGGTAGAAAGGGAAAGAGCTTCACTGTAAGAGTACCACAATCGATTAAACAAAATAGAGGAAGGTTAGAAAGCGAAAGAGCTTGACAGTAAGAGTGCCTCAATTCAAACTAATGAAGGACATTTAAACTTTCACTCAACAAGATAGCTTTAAAATGACAGAGTACAAGCTTCTCACAACCAAATATACAGCTCTACTCCATAAAGATACTCTAAACTATAACGTTTATCAATTCCACCTGCTATATGAGACATGCCATAGATGTTCCTAGAATGTAAACCACAGATAAAACTTGTATAAATATTGAAAAATCATAACTTAGAATACAAGGTTACCTATTCCAATGAGTGAAGGAACTAGCACCATATTCTTCCATTCAGTCCAGCGAATAAACTAGCACCATGTTCTTCCATTCAATCTAACTCCGGATAAAAATGAACATGCGAACTCTTTATATAAATGAAGAACCACTCAAAAATAACCTCTCAAAACTATGGGTAAGTAAAAATAATAAGTCATTGTCAAATCAGCTGGCGAAAACAATAACATCTAACATCCTCCCATGCCTCATAAAACATGACAGCCATACAATAATTCCATGGTTTGCATGAAAAAAGAGTCAAAAACGGCGCTTTCTTGCCCTCCATACAGTAATTCCTGCATACATGCACAGGTCAAGTCCTCATAGGAAATTAAGAAGCGGGTCATTTTCCAATCATATTTGTGAACCCATGCGCCGGTCTTGACTTTTCTCCCATGCAACGATCAGCTTGGAAAGCAATTCAACGACGGACTCCGTGGTATCAAGATTACAGCGTGGTGAATGAGATCCTGAAAACTCTCATGGCGGGCTAACGAAATATCGCTGTAGTTGTGGATATATATATATATATATATATATATATTTATTGATTAAAATTTATTAAGATAATAAATCTCGTCTGAGAGAGATTGAGTGTGTTAAAAGTTTTTGAAATTCGCATTTCAAAGGATCATCTCATTAAAAATCATATAATTGATTTTTTTTAAAAACAAAATCAAATACATTTCAGACAATGACCACACCAAAAATACGCACCTATTAAATTTCTAAAAAAAACCAATTAAAAATATTACCTATCTGATAAGGATCTCGCCAAAAAGTTGTGCGGTTGAATTTAAAAAACAAAAAACAAAAACAGTTAGATATTATCCATATGAAATTCAAAATTATATCACTGAATTTCCAAAAATCAAAGGAAATACATTTCAAACATTGATGTCACCAAAAATTATACCGTTGAATTTCTTAAAATACCAGAAAACAATTAAAAACAAGAGGCCAACATTCTTGAATGAAATCGTAAACCGCTCGCTCAGTGACTAAAGAAATACGGCGAGCTATGGCTGCCATTGTGGACCATCTATCTTCATTTGGAGAGCACGAGGAGTTCCACAGATGCTGTATAACCAATGGCACAAGTTAAAAGGGCGGCCAAGTGATGTGTGCGGCAATGTAAAACAAGAGCCCCCCATATAATATGTTGACCAAAACTCAAAAATGGAATAGATGTGACGTTCCCTGGGGTTTGATTGGATTTTCACTTGTAGAATGTGAACATGTGCATGTGGTTTCCTATTTCGGGACTTTATCAGCCGCGAATTTTATGGGAGTTTCACCTGTCACTTTCACATGTAACTTTTTAAACATATTTCAAAGAATAATTTGAATGGACACAGCAAGATTTATCGTTGGAAGGACAGAATTCCTAAGCCATGACTTTTCCGTTAATAACGTATGTTCATTGAATACTTAAACATATTAAGTAGGAGATTTGGTAGTTGAATACTTAAATATGTTAAGGTAATCGTAATTAGGAGATTAGGTGGTTGAATACTTAAATATATTAGTGTAATTAGGAGATTAGGTATGAGCAAAATCTGTATGAAGATACGTAAGATTAAATAAAATCAGTTATAAAGGGTAAATTTTATAAAATAATATAATATTATAAATTTGATTTTGAATATTATTTTAAAATATTTGTATTTATTAAATTAAAAAATATTTATTTTAAATAAAAATAAGTTAATTATCCAAAAGTTACACATATTATGAATATGTTATAATAGGAACGGAAACCTATGACCAACCAATTATATTAAATTATTCGAAATAATATAATAATTTTTTTAACGATTATTAATAAATAATAATAAAAGTAAATAATATAAATTTGCAAATCATAATGTATTTCGAGTTAATGATTCATTATATTAAATTAGCTTATAAATTAGTTTATGAATTCACTTATAAAACTAATTTAGAGTAGATATATAAGTAAAATATGAGTAGTATTTTTTATTTTTTCAATTATATTTGTATTATTTTAAAATTTTAAAATATTTTATTGCAAATAACCTAGTTCAAATTATTATTGTTTTTAACTTGGAGTAAGGGAAATTAGATTTTTCAATTTAATAATATGTTAAATAAAGTTTTTTGGTTTTTGGCAGACGCTTTTGGAACATACAAGTGTGCGCTTTTCGAACATAGAAGTGTGGTTCATCATCACGACCAGATGAAGAGGCAAACCAATGCAAACGCTTAAATATAGAGCAATGTAGAGACATAATTTCAAGTAACGGCTATATTTGAACACTAATATTTAGATTATGATATCAATTTATTAATATATAAAAAACAAATATTATTAAGTAACCATGACTAGTTTTTGAATAATAATATATAAATAATGATATTAGATTATTAATTTATTAAAAATATTAACAGGTAATGACTATATAGTTTTTGAAAATAATATTTAAATTAATCTATTCAAACTAAATATTACTAGTATCAAAATTAAGTGTCTATTCGTGAAAACAACAAGTCCTATCATAACCTAAATTACATAGAGAAACACAATATCTAAATCATTACATATCACATGAAGAGATTGAAGAGGTCATTGGAGCAAGGCCCTAGCTCTTGTATTAGTTGTCGAAGAAGGCTTGAGTTCACATTGAAGATGACTTTCTATGTGAACCAAGTGCACATCCAACATGCATGTAGCTATGATCTGTTTCTTGAACTCGTCCTGACGATGAATCACACTCTTTGGTTTGAAACCCGTTGACAAATGAATTATGATGTCATTTGCCAAAGACTCTTCTCAATGCGAATCTTAAAAAGTTTAACAACTAGTTTCAAAAAAAAATTAGAATATTAAAAGAGACTTGAGTCAAATATTTATATTCTTAATATTTATTATTATTTTTAATTTTAGATTAAAATATAGATTAAATTAATAAAAAAATTATAAATTAATATTTTCTTAATCTATAAAATCAAATTTTAGAATAAATAATTAAATCAAATTATTTTTAATTTTAAATTAAAATATAGATTAAATTAATAAAAATATTTATAAATTAATATTTTCTGGATTAAATAATTAAATTAAATCATTAAATCAAGTCAAATATTAAGATGAGAATTCAATATAAATTAAATCAAACCTTTAATAAAATGAAATTAAATTAATTGGAATGAATTGTATTATAAAATAATAATAACATACTCAATATATTCTTTGCATATTTTCTTCGGTGAAAGAGTTTTGAGGCTCGGCGAAAGAGTTAAACACGTACTCTATATATACTTCGGTGAAAGAGTTCTGAGGCTTGGTGAAAGAGTTAAACTCGTACTTTATATATTCTTCACATATATTCTTCGGTGAAAGAGTCTTGAGGCTTGGTGAAAGAATTAAAAATGTACTCTATATATTCTTCGCATATATTCTTTCGTTTGTCGGCTGCGGTGGGCACGGGCGATCTGCAGTCAAGTTTGTTGATATCAAGTGCACACATTCCTTATCTTTTTCTTTTTATAATACATATTTGCTCAGATAATTTCAAGTATGAATATTTCACCACAGTTACCAAATATTACCAAGGGCAGACCTAGCACAGTTACTCTACAAGGCCTTTATGAGTATATAGATTCTTTAGAGAAACGTAGAGAAGAAAGAGAAGCCAAGCTGCAAAAAGAGTTAGAAGCCATGCTGGAAAATAAATTTACATCTCTTGAACACATGATCCAAAAAAAAATAGAAAATAAAATAGAACTACTAGAGAATAAAATGGAGGCAATGGAGACTAGATTGTTAGAAAAACAAAACCAAGATACTAACCAACCATCCCAGCAAGGAGATGCTGATACTTTAGAGAGTCTTAAAATGAAAAACATGATTAAAGAACTAGAAGAAAAATTTAATAGCCGTCTCACCCTAAATAATGTGGTAGATAAGTTAGATGTCAAACCAATTAAAGATGAAATGAAAAAAATTAATAGAATTAGACCACGAACGTAACACAAGGGCCTTGAACCTTATAATCTTTGGTTTAAAAGAGGAAGCAGATGAGGATACTTTAGCCTTAGCCCAGACAGAATTACATAATAGATTACAAATTGAAACAGTGTGTCTCACAGAAGCAACAAGGTTGTGGAAATTAACCGAGAATAAAGGAAGACTAATCTGCATAAATGTGAGCTCCACTAATCATAAGTACGACATACTTAGTAAAACCTCAAGTCTAAAAGGAACGGGCATATTCATAAATGAAGATGTCATTCGAAAAGATCAAGCAGAATTAAAAAAGGAGGTTCAAAAGGTAAAAGAAGCTAGAAAGGAAGGAAAATGGGCAATAATCAGAAATAGAAAAGCCTTTATTCAAGATAGAAACCAAAAACATAGTAATCAATAACGATTAAACATGCTCTAGATCCTTTCTTGGAACTGTCGAGGCTTCCCATGGAACAAAGGCCCCAAGCTAAGTTGGATTTCAAATGATGTTAATATTATTTTGCTTGGTGAAACTTGGTAGCACGAAGAATCTAAGGTCTCTAACATAGATGGCCTTACGCTATGGTCTACCTGGAACAAGCGATCCTCCCATAGAGGCATTGGGGGAATAGCTTGTTACATTAAGAATAACATCTCCCCCCATGCTAGGATTTATAAAAACGACCCTCACAACCAATATAGTTGGATAGAGATCAAAGACATTAACAATAAAAATTTCTACATAGCAATATGTTATTTTCCTCCCATCAATTCTAACTTCTATAAGAAGAAGAATCTAGATAAAACTAACCCTTACAATGGTTTAGAGAATGATATTTATAGCCTAAGGAATGACGGTAATATCCTTTTAATAGGTGACTTTAATGCTTGAACCTCAAACAACCAAGCTATTATTCTAAGCAATCATTCCAACCCTAATCCTCTTTGGTTAGATGAAGACCCTACTCTGGCTAGTAGGTACAAAAGGAGCTCTGAAGACCTCGGGGAAAATTTGTTTGGGTCGGAGCTAGTTAAGCTCTGTAGTGCTCAAGATCTCATAATTTGCAATGGTCTAAAGAAGTGGCCCAATTCCAGCAAGATGACCTGCATCCATGGACTTGGTAGCAGTGTGGTAGACTACGTTATTTCCGATCTCCCATTATAGAGTGAAATAATAAATTTTGACATCTTAAACAACCATGAACCTGACTCTGATCATAGGCCTTTACTTATAACTCTCAATTTTGTCATGCATAGAGTTCCCACAGAAAATAATACTTACAGTCAAAAGAAGTTAATATTTGATAGAAATAAAAATGATCTCTTTCTAAATGAATTAAAAAATAATTTGCTTCCTTTATCTAGTATAGACAACATAGAAGACCTCTATCATAATTTTACTACAACCCTCTCATATTCTATTAACAAGTTCTAAATTGAAGTTTCAAATAATAAAAGAAATAGCAAAACCAATCCATGGTATGACAAAGATTGTAAAAGTGCGAGGAGATCAATTAAGGAAGCTGTTGATGAATCTCTTAAAATGGACAAGATAAAAATATACAAAGTCCTAACTAAAAGGAAAAAGAGGCAATACATTCGTCAAAGACAAGAAAATCTCTTACACCTCTCTTAGGTAGCTCCTAAGAAATTTTGGAGGCAGATTTTGACTAGGAAGACTAAAGATAATAATAAAATTGCTCTTCACGATTGGAATTCCTATCTTAAAAAGCTTTATGAATCTCCAAATGTCATGGATAATTTGGAAACCCTGCTCACAACGAAAGAAGTTTTCTCTTTAGAAGACATTAAGTTTGGGGTTAATCGCCTCGCTAATGGGAAAGGTAAGGACATTGAAGGTTACCAGGCGGAAATCTTAAAAATTGGAGGTCCTGTCCTCATCCCCCACATTCACAAGCTTTTCAATCAAGCAGTTAAGCAAGGGTTCCCTAAACCTTGGATTGAGAGCCTCATTATCCCTATTTTTAAAAGTGGGGATACAAATAACCCCTCTAATTATCGAACAATTATGATCAGCCCTCTCTTAGCCAAGTTATATGGTAGTATTTTGGAAAAGAAGTTAAGCATATGGCTTGAAAGTGAAGGTAAGCAGGCTAAAGTCCAAGCAGGTTTCAGAAGGCATCACTCAACAATAGACCACCTTGTTATGCTTAAGATCATTGCGGAGGAATGTCGTAATGATAAATCCAATTTATTTTGTTGCTTTGTGGACTTTACAAAGGCTTTCGATACGGTTCCTAGATACAACCTTTGGAATAGATTAGAAGAGCTAAAGGCTCCTCTCGAGTTGAGAGCCGCCACTATAAGGTTATATGAGAATGTAATTGCCAAGCTAAAGAGCAATGAGGGGTGGTCGAAAGATATTAAGTGTAACATCAGAGTTAAACAAGGTTGCCCCCTCTCCCCTACCCTATTTGGCATTTACATCGATAAGCTTGAAGGCTATTTAGAGGAAGCAGGATGTGATGGCATGATCTTAGCTGGGATAGTCATCATCCTTCTTCTCTATGCTGACAATATTGTTCTTTTGGCAAGGTGCCCATCTGATCTTGATAAACAAATCAGGCTTCTTAAGGATTTCTGCTCTACCATGGGTATGACTATTAACACTAACAAAACAAAAGTTATGATTATCAAATCCAACAAGGACACTTACGCTAATTTTATGTATGACAATAATAACTTGGAAGAAGTGTATTCTTACAAATACCTAGGAATCGATATTCATCACAAGCTCAACTGGAACCATAGCATTGAGAAAAGGATTAATGGGGGGTGGAAAGCTTATTTTGGTCTTGAAAATAATTGTAAAACAACAAATCTCGTAATGTGGGATAAAAAGAACTTCCTCTTTGAAACATTAGTCACTCCTGTTATCTTATATGGCTGTGAGGTTTGGGGTTGTAACATCTCCAGAGAATCATGCAGAAATATTGAGCAAATCCAAAAGCATTTTATAACTTACAACCTAAAAATTAAAAGTAATACACCCTATCCTATTCTCCTTATAGAAGCAGTTATTTCCCTTATTGAGAGCCTTGCTATGATTACGTTTCTGCTGTACAAGCACAAATCAATAACATAGACGATCATAGACTTCCTAAGCTAGCTTTAAATTCCAGCCAAAACCACCTAAGGCTCAATCGGGGGTGGTATAAAGACACAAGGGCCTGGTTAAACTATTGGGAGATCAACAAAAATGATGCATTGCAAAACATAAATAATATTAAAGATATTGTTACTTCTAAGTTCAAAGAAAAAATGTGGTGTGAGAAAGATTTAGCGGCTAAAAGAAAATTAAGTTATTATAAGAAGGTCATCAACCCCACCCTAGAAGATAAAAAGTATCTCTCTATTTTAGCTAGCTCAAAGAAGAAAATTAATATAGCAAAGATTAGAATGAATTATCATGAGCTCCATAGTGAAATAGGTTGTTGGGCAGTTCCTAAAATGCTATGGATGGAAAGGATATGCCATATATGTGAGAATAGGAACATCGAGGATGAAAACCACTTCCTCTTAGAGTGCCCCGCGTACAACCACATTAGATCTCAGTTTCACAATCTTTGTTACAATACTGACCTTCCTAGCCTTTTACAATGTTAAAATTATAGTGAGCTCGGGAGGCTTCTCTCCTAGCTTTTTGAGCATAGGAATAAAATCTTAAATCAAAATAAATAATTTGTTTTTTTAGGTCCGATAGACCAATGTTTGGTCTCAGCGAATGTTAACCATCATCATCATCATCATAATCATAATCATAATTATAATATCTAAAGACAGAAATTACGATATAAAAGAATACATCGTTTCGGAGTTGCTCAAGTAAGGGTTTGGGCCGGTATCACTTGAATGAACTGACCTTTCCTGGAAATCTCCCTAACTAAATTGAATATCCATTTATATATTATATTATGTAAATTTCCCATAAATATCTCCTTTTGTCCCCATCTTAATTATTAGGCGTATTTTTTTATATCTTAATTTATGTCTTTAGGTATTAGAATATTATTTTATAATACAATTCATTTTAATTAATTTAATTTCATTTTATTAAAAATTTGACTTATTCTATATTGAATTTTCATTTTAATATTTGATTTAATCTAATTATTTGACTTTTTTTTAATATTCTATTTTTTTTTTTTTAATTAGAGTTTATTTTAATCATTAAAATTTTTAAGGTTTTCTACATTGATTTCTCTATTTAAAATATAGTTTCTATGATGTAATTTTCACTGAAAACTTTTTTATTTAATATATATGTTTATTATGCATCATAACATTATATTCAAACTTTACATTTATATAAAAATATATCTTTTACTTATTTTATAAAGAATAATTAATCATAATTCAAAATAAATAAGTATGACTAAATAGATAGAGAAAGTATTAGAAATGTCTCATATAAATATAAAAGAATAATATTTATGATGTGGATTGTGTAGACTACACAACTTAAACTTGTAGTTTCAACAAATCTTTGTTAGATTTCATACAAATTGACAAAAATATATACCTCCAAATAAAGTCAAAATATAGAATAGTAAGACTACTTAAAATGTTTTAATTATTCCATTTTTTTTCAAGTGCTCTATATAATATATGCATAATTTTTTGTTTAATCATATATATATATAGTTGTCATTCAAATATCTTACTCAACACATGCATTGAAATATTTTAGCAGTGACTAACATTGAATTTTTATCATCAATTATATATTTTAAATGCCATATTTTTTTATATAAAAATTTGAATAGATTATACGTCTCCCTTTTATTATTTATGACAAAAATTGATTTTTTATTATTAGTAATATGTTTTAAATGCCACATATTATTTTTATATAAAAATTGAATGAATTATACATCTCCCTCCTATTATTATTATTAGGGAGTAATTGATTTTTTTTACTTTTAATTTCTTTTTTCCATTAAAATATTGTATTATGATCATCATTAACACACATATTATACTTTCTCTCTATCCATATATATGAAATTGATTTTGAAACATATTATTTAGTAACTATATTCTATTGTATTGAAATATTTTTAAGAAGTATCATAATTGAAAGTGAAAATATTTTTTTTTTTTACTTTTAGTTATTTTATCCCTCTAAAGTTAATATAAAATTATGTTACTTCACAATTTAAATTTACAATTTTAACAAATTTTCTCTAGATTTCATATAAAATTGATAGAAAAATATACTTGAAATATTTAACTATAAATTTTTATTTTTTTCCAATTGGTTCATATAATATATACATTTTTTTCTTAATTTTATATATATATATATATATATATATATATATATATATATATATATATATATATATATATATGAGCGGTTTATATAATATATAAATAGTTTTTTTTGCATATATATATATATATAACACATTGAAACATTTTATTTAATATAGGTATTGCAATTTTTTATTTATAACTTGTATTGAATTTGTTATTATTGATAATATGTTTTGAATACCACATATTTATTTTATATTTAAAATTGAATAAATTATATATTTCCTTCTTATTATTTTTATTAGAAAGTAAATGATTTTTTTTACTTTCAATTATTTTTTATATATGAAATTGAATTTTAAATAGATTAGTTAGTATCATATTCATATAATTTATCTAATTGTTATATTCATCTTGAAATATTTTTAAGAAATATAAGACTTATATATCTTGTTTATAGTTAAAAGTGAAAATGAAAAAATTATTTAACTGAGGAGGTGAGGTCAAAGAGCTAGGTTTTTCAGGTGTCTGCAGGTGTAGAAATCCATGGAAGGGCGCAAAGGAGGGAGCTCCACTCCCTCCTACAGGCAGGCAATGGCTAGCTGAGGTAAGAAACCATTAGAGAGTGTCAGAGGTCCTTCAGGAGAAGGGATAAGGAATGTGGAAGAGGAGAAAGAATTAAACAAGTCAAGGGAGAATAACAACAATAAAGAAAATGAGGAAGAAGACAAGGAATAGGGAGTGAAAAGCAAAGCACAAAAGGGGCCATGTAAACCCAAAGCTGAGGTTACACCTAGAGTAGTTTTAAATGATCTTGCTCTGCAGGTGATCCGAATTGGATTCGTAGAAGTCTGTTAAAGTACCATGATTGTATCAGGTCGAACAAATCTCTAAAGAAATCCAAAACAACTGTCAAAGACACCTTGAACTAGTGGCAATGACAGCCAACATGGAACGATGAGGACCTCGGTCAAAGCGCGTTGACCGAGGCCCATGGAGACCGTGCAGGAGGCCAAAGTAGCCCCTGGGAGCCCCGGAATGGGAAAAGGAGGTGATTTTTGATGCGCAATTAGTGCATTGCTAGGCGAACAGGGCCATGAAGGAAAAGCCCGAGCACTGGGTCACATGGGGGAACTGGAGGACGCGAGCAGAAAAAGGAAAAAGCACTAAACGCAACAACAAGACTCGCGCTCTTGAAAACCAGCGGTATTGATCAGGGCACCCTTAAACGGTAAGAGGTTTTGGATGAGAGCTGAGTGATTCCATACATCAATCGACACGTGGTAGGCGGAGGTGAGAGAAAATCGTCGTTGATCGCTCACTATCAATTGAGCAAGTCAACCGTGCAAAACGTGCGTATGGAGTCAGATCTAGAGGGCCTAGATCAGATGGATGAGATCATGCCCAATGGAGGAAGCGGAACCGATAGGGAATTAAGCTGCGTTTTAAAGGGATTTGGAATCCGTTTGACTGCCACAATGGAGAAAGAATTCATCCATGACATAACCAAAGAAATGAACTGACGAAGCATGCTGGTGCCATTTAGAGGAGGACAAGTGGCCACTCCCTCAGCGTTCATGATGACGCTGAACAGGGAACTCCGAGCGCAGCTGCAGAAGGGGAATCGACAGAAGCGGAAGAGGAATCAAATAGGCATAGGGATCGAATGGTTAAAGCCATGAACAGAGGAAGAAGATAGTCAATTGAGAGTTGAGTAATCGAAGTCGAGAGACGAAGAAGTGGAACAATGAACCCAGAGAGGAGGACTGAACATAGAGAACAGTAAAGCAAAGCAGAAGAGACAGAGGGCTGAGCTGACCAGAGGCAGCATTGAGCACTAGAGAGCTTGAAGATTCAAGCCATCCCATAGAGGAATTTGTTTGATTGAGCATCACAGTTGGCTCTTTCCTTTGTAGATTCGAAGGTCATAGAGTTGGTAGGAAGAAGAAGACTGTGTACTCAAGTGGCTTGGGGAATCCAAGCACCACCCTGCCAAGCAAAACCTGCTTCAGGAGAACTCACATTGAGTCCTTGTATTGTAATTTTCTTTGCTTAAAGGCACAATAAAACAAGGCCACCACTGAAAGCTGGACTGGAGACGTAGCCTTGGAGAATAGGGTGAACTCCTTGTTAAAATTGTTTGTGTCTTTGTGTTTGCTTACTGTATTTCTCTGTTGTCTTTCCATTTTAGTGTCTATGTATTGGCAATTTGATCGATCCGTTGCTTCAATAACACAAAACATACACCAGCACATGAGTCTATAATACCTTAGTTTAATAAATCTTTAGCTGATGTCACTCATAGGGTGAATATCAGATCAGGTGGTATCAGAGCTCTAGGCTGTATGGTTAGACAAGCTTGTGTTGGTTTAGTTGTGAATGCTCACAAGATCAAAGCTCAAATTAGGAGAAGGAGAGTTGGTGGAAACTAATCCTGAAATTGGTAGAGTCTATCTTCGAAAGACAATGTCAGAGGAAGGTTCTGTAGGGCTAGACCCTCAATTCATAGATAGTTTCCTAGCTATAAAGTATATGGTTGAAGAAATGTACACAGACTTTAGAAAGAAAAAGGTGGAAGATGAATCAGGCTCTAAGCAAGAGAAAGAAGAAGGTGAGTTTCACTTCCATGACAGCTCCAAAGGAAAGGGGAAAGAGGAAAGCTTTCTCACACCTCCTAATAGCCCTGTGCATAATAAGAAAGCATCTTTGATTAAGCTAGATGTTAAATTTGATTTGCCTATATATGATGGAAAGCTAAATGCTGAAAAGTTGGACAATTGGATTAGACAAATTGATGTGTATTGCAGGGTACAGAACATAAACTCAAACAAGAGTAAGATTCAGCTGGCAAGCCTATGCCTAGGAGGCATTGCCTTGGTTTGGTGGGAAGGCAGAACCCAAGCTGATATGACAAGACATGGCAAGACCATCTCTGTCTGGAGTGAATTTGTTGCTGCAATCAAAAAGCAGTTCTATCCATTCGCCTACATGCAATAAGCCATGATGAGTTGGTAAACTCTTCGACAGTTGAAAGGGAAAAGTGTGCAAGGGTATACTCAAGAATTCAAAAAGAGAGCATTGATGTTGGGTATCTCATTAGACTCACCAGAGACCCTTTTGAAGTACATTGGTGGTCTACACAGCTACATGAGGCATACCATCCTCATGTTTAATCCCACTAATATAGATGAGGTATCTGTACAAGCTACTCATCTAGAAGTTAGAGGAAAGAATGGTAATCCAGAAGTTGGCGGACCATCCCAACCCACTGTAAGCAAGAGCAAGGAGAAAAGAAAATAGAAGCGGAAAGCAAGGAAGGCTAACACTACATAGAAAGCCAAAGCTTCATGCACTCACTATACAAAGGAGGGGCATGATGATGAGCATTGTTGGATTCTGCATCCAGAGCTTAGACCTAAGAAGTTCGAGGGCAAGAAGAAGAAGACAACTGCAGCTATTCAGAGAGATTTGGGGTCAGACTCGAGAGATGAAACAACTATAGCAACCATAGGTATAAAAGGTAAGAATTCTGAAGCATCTACTAGTAATTTTGCTTAATCTGTTATTGATGAAGAAAATGAGAGAAAAAGACATGAGCTTTTCCATATTTGAGTTATTTCCAAGAATCAAAAGATTGATACTTTGTTTGATAGTGGCTCACAAGTAAATTTGATTTCTAAAGCAATTGTAAAGAAATTGGGATTATAAACTACACCTCACAAGAAACCATACCCATTAGGATGGTTGAATGATAAAGCACAACTATAAGTGACTAGACAGTGCAAACTCAAGTTTTCTTTTGGGTCAGCATTTGTACATGAGGTTGAGATAGACATAATTCCTTTGGATATATGTGGAATTGTTTTAGGAAGTCCTTACTTGTATGATCGAAAGGCTATTTTCTATAGAGCTGAGAACAAGTATCTACTTGTTAAAGATGGAATCCAATACTTTTTAAGAGCTCATAAGCTCAAGAATAATTATACTCTCATAAACTCAGGACAGATGAAAAAAATGATAAATTCATGTAAGCAATTCTTACTGATGGTTGTAAAGGAAAAGAAACCTGATAAAACCAATGTATTTGAGGGTTGTAAAGCTGAACAACAAGATGATATAGAAAAGGTTGTTTCAGATTATGATGTCTTGTTTCAAGAACCTAAAGGTCTGCCACCCAAAAAGGGAATAGTACATGATATTATTTCACAGCAAGATGTTCCATTGCCTAACATTGGGATGTACACGTTGTCTACTTAGAGAATGTTGAAATCAAGAAGCAGGTGCAGGAGTTGCTCGAGAAGGGCTTCATCAGGCCTAGCACATCACCATGTGGGTCACCAATCATTTTGGTGAGAAAGAAAGATGGCTCTTAGAGAATGTGCATTGATTACCAAGCACTGAATAAGATAACAATAAAAAACAGTTATCCCCTTCCTCGCATAGATGATATTTTAGATCAATTGAAAGAAGCTGTTTAGTTCACCAAGCTGGATTTGCACAGTGGATACCATCTAGTCAGAGTTGCAAAGCAAGATGCATGGAAGACTGCTTTCAAAACAATGCAGGGATTGTATGAATGGCTGGTTATGCCTTTTGGCTTAACTAATGCTCCTGCTACTTTCATGAGATTAATGAATGATGTACTCAGACCTTTTCTTGATTATTTTGTTATTGTGTATCTGGATGACATTATGATTTTTAGTAAGACGTGGAAAGAACATTTAACGCATGTTAAGCAGACATTAGATGTTTTGAAAAGAGAAAAACTTTATGTTAAACTCTCAAAATGTGAATTTGGCAAAACATCTCTAAACTACTTGGGTCATATAGTAGGGGGAGGTGAATTGAAAATAGATCCCTCTAAAGTGGTAGTCATTTTGAACTGGCCTAAACCCAGGTCTGCTACAGAAGTGAGAAGCTTCTTAGGAGCAACATAATATTGGAGGAAGTTCATTTCTAACTTCTCCTCGATTGTAGCTCCCTTACATGCTTTAACAGGATTGAATAAGGTGTTTCAGTGGGGAGGCAAACATCAGAAAGCCTTCGACACCTTGAAAGAGAAAATTAGTACAACACATGTACTAGCTCTACCAGATCTACAAAGACCATTTGAGATCCAAACTGATGCCAGTGACTATGCCATGGTAGCAGTGTTGACACAGCACGTCAAACCCATATGTTATCATTTTGAGACTTTTAATCCTGCAGTATCTAACTATCCTACATATGATAAAGAATTGTATGCATTAGTTCAGAGTGTGAAAAAGTGGAAACATTACTTAATGGGCAAAGAGATAGTAATACATATTGATCATCAACCACTTCAATATCTACACTCCCAAACTATGTTGCAGCAATCAAGACATTACAGATGGATGGGGTTTCTACAACAGTTTCACTTAGTCATCAGATATAAAAAGGGCATACATAACAAGGTTGCAGACATGTTATCTAGACCCATTATAAGTGCATCTACCATACTTAAGCATAGTTCTATGCTACATGAAAGCTACATAGAACAATATGCTTAGGATATGGACTTGAAGGATGTATATGCAACTTTGAGTCAAGGCAAAAGAGTAGAAGAATTGGGCTATCATATAAAGGACAGACTCTTATATCATTGTGGGAAACTCTGCATTCGACAAACTAAGAGGATAAAGATAATTAGGGAAGCACATACTTCTCTGATATCAGGTCACTTTGGGGTAAGTAAAATAGTTGCACAGTTGCAAAGATTCTGCTATTGGCCGAAAATGAATGAGACAGTTTCTATATATGTAAGAGGGTGTGCCATGTGTGCTAAAAGAAAGCCCAACAATAGAAAAATAGGCTTGTACACTCCATTGCCAGTTCCTTCTCACCCTTGGGAAAGTGTTTCCATGGATTTTGTTGGAGGACTGCCTAAATCTAGAAAATATCATGATTATCTATATGTTGTTGTGGATAGGTTAAGAAAAATGTGTATTTTGATACCTTGTAGTAAACATATCACCACTCAGCAGACTGCAAAATTGTTCTTTGAACGTGTATGGGTTCATTTTGGATTACCCACTTCCATTGTATCTGATCGAGACACCCAATTTGTGGGGAAGTTTTGGTCTAGTCTGTGGGAATTGATGGATACCAAGTTGAAGAAAAGCATAGCTTTTCATCCACAAACAGATGGCCAGACAGAAGAAGTAAATAGGACAGTAATCCAGCTACTGAGAGGATATTGTAGAAAACATCCTAAGCTTTGGGATGAACACTTGTGTTATGTGCAACATGCTTACAACAGAGCCAAGAACTCTTCTACACAGAGATCTCCTTTTGAGACCTGTTTTGGTTTCACACCAAGGTTTCCTTTGGATTTTTTCTTTGGTAAATATACCATGGCTGATGGAGACAGTGATGTGGACAAGGCAACTAGGTTCATTGAACAGATTCAGGAGATCCATCAGGCATTATAGGAATAGTTGGAAAAGAGCCAGGCCAAGTACAAGGCTAGGCATGATAAGCATCGGATGGAGCATAGTTTTCAAGTTGGAGACCAAGTCTGGTTGTATATCAGCAAGGATAGGATGCAAGGTGTAGGTAAAAAGTTAAATCCCATTAGGTATGGACCTTTTAGGATACTTGAGAAGATTGGTGAAAATGCTTTTTGCCTTGATTTACCAGCTTACATGCACATCTACTCAGTCATAAATGCAGATTGCTTGAGATTGTTTGAACCTTGAATGGTTGAGGACCTTGATTGAGGAGCAAAGTCAATTGTCTTCTATTGATGACCTGCTACCTGAATACCTCAATGAGTTGCAGGAAGACACAGTGTTGGATAGGAAGGTGGTGACAACGCGTAGGGGAGATGTTGAGTACCTCAGGATTGGGATCAAAGGTTCGAAGCCGAGCAACGCAAAGTGGATTGAGATTAGGCAAGTGAGAAAACAGTATCCTCACTTAGTCGATGCTTGAAAAAAAAAAATTGGTGGTCCAAAAGCTTTTTCATTGGGAAGGCCGTGATCCAAATTAGATTCGTAGAAGACTGTCAAAGTACCATGACTATATCAGGTCGAACAAATCTCTAAAGAAATCCAAAACAACAATCAAAGACACCCTAAACTAGTGGCAATGGGAGCCAATGTGGAATGACAAGGACCTCAGTCAAAGCGAGCTGACCGAGGCCCATGGAGACCACGCAGGAGGCCAAAGTAGCCCCTGGGAGCCTCGGAATGGGAAAAGGAGGTCATTTTTGATGTGCGATTAGTTCTTGCGCTAATCACGCATCACTAGGAGAACATAGCCATGAAGGAAATTCCTGAGCACTCAGTTGCGTGGGGGAACCGGAGGACCACGGGCGAAAAAAGGAAAAAGCACTAAACGCAATGGTGGGACCTGCGCTCTGGAAAACCAACAGTATTGATTGGGGTGCCCTTAAGTGGTAAGAGGTTTTCGACGACAGCGGAGCGATTCCATACATCGATCGATGTATGGCAGGTGGAGGTGAGAGAAAGTCATTGTTGATCGTGCGCTATCGATCGAGCAAGTCAACCGTTCAAAACATGCATATGACATCGGATCTGGAGGGCCCAGATCAGACGGTTGAGATCGCGCCCAATGGAGGAAGCGAAACCGACAAGGAATTAAGCCATGTTTTAAAGGGATTTGGAATCCATTTGATCGCCACGGTGGAGAAAGACTTCATCCACGACGTAACCAAAGAAACGAACCGACGAAGCATGCTGGCGCCATTTAGAGGAGGACAAGTGGCCACTCCCTGAGCGTTCATGATGACACCAAACAGGGAACTCCAAGCACAGCTGCAAAAGGGGAATCGACAGAGGCGGAAGAGGAACCGAATAGGCATAGGGATCGAATGGCTAAAGCCATGAACAGAGGAAGAATACAGTCAATTGAGAGTTGAGTAATCGAAGTCGAGAGATGAAGAAGTGGAACAGTGAACCCAGAGAGGAGGACTGAAAAAGAGAACAATAAAGCAAAGAAAAAGAGACAGAGGGCCGAGTTGACTAGAGGCAACATCGAGCACCAGAGAGCTTGAAGATTCAAGCCATCCCTTAGAGGAATCTGTCTAGACTGAGCATCAAAGTTGGCTCTTTCCACTGTAGACCCAAAGGTCACAGAGTTGGTAGGAAGAAGAAGTTTGTGTACTCAAGTGGTTTGGGGAATCCAAGAACCACCTTGCCAAGCAAAACCTGCTTCAGGAGAACTCACATTGAGTCCTTGTATTGTAATTTTCTCTACTTAAAGGCACAATAAAACAAGGCCACCACTGAAAGCTGGACCGGAGACCTAGCCCTGGAGAATAGGGTGGACTCCTTATTAAAATTATTTGTGTCTTTGTGTTTTCTTACTGTATTTCTTTGTTGTCTTTCCATTTTAGTGTTTGTGTATTGGCAATCTAATCGATCCGTTACTTCAATAACATAGAACACACACCAGCATATGAGTCTATAATACCTTAGTTTAATAAATCTTTAACTGATGTCACTCATAGGGTGAATATCAGATCAGTAGGCACATAGGGACCACATGCAGACATATGCTATCATTTGTAAATTCATGGGATTATGGCCCACGGAAAAGGATTTACAGACATGGATTAAATACAACTGGAAACCAAAAGGAAGCATTGACCTACATCTTGGGTCAAAGGGTTTCTTTACTTTAGTCTTCACAGATACTGAGGATAAAGACAAGGTGTTTAAAGGAGGGCCCTACTTCTATGTAGCAGCAGGCCTCTACATGCGACCGTGGCTGATGAATTTTGTCCCTGAGTGAGAAAATTTCACTTTGGTCCCGGTCTGGGTAAGACTCTACTCTCTACCTATTGATTATTGGCAAACAGAATCGTTATCTACCATAGGAAACAAATTAGGTCGTTTTTCAAAGCTTCTGAGGCCACCAAAATGGGAAAGTACACTTCCTTTGCACGAATATGTGTGGAAATGGATCTCTCTAGAGCTCTACTAGATAAGGTCATATTGGAAGTTTTTGATGAATAATGGGTGCAAACAGTAGACTATGAACATATTCCTTTCAGATGTTGGAGATGCCATGAGCATGGGCACTTATTTAGAGACTGCCCCCTCAGTAAAATAGAGAACGAAAGTAAAGCGACTACAATAAAAGATACTGTTGGCTTTCACAAAGTGGCACATAGAGGAAAAGGGGGCAAAAGGGGGCAAAAGGGGGCCAAAAAAACATCAAACAGAAGGGCAACATGCTAATCTAAATAGGTTCCAAGTACTCGAAGAAGAAGAAGAGATAACAAAAGTAGATCAGGTAATGGAAGGAAGCCCAGTGGAGAGGGATAAAGAAGAAGACAAATTACAAACACAGGATATTAACAAATAGGAAGGGATTATGCTGAGCGATGCAGAACCAGAGATGGACTAAGAAATGACCCAGAGTGAGATGAAAATGGAGGATCATGAACTGCAGGAGATTCTTGATAGGAACACCTAGATCTGGAAGGGTTCTTGAAACAATGGACCATGAGTGGGGTAGACTCATTGCTGCTAGAAGAGTTCAATAGAGTACAACAACTGTTCCTATGGAAAGCTCAGGCTAAAGGGCTAGACAGGCAAAGAAAAAATGAAAGGCAGGGGAACAAAGGTGTGAAAACTATGAAAATCACACCTGGATTAGCACCCAGAAACCCAAGAAAGAAAAAAGGCAGGAAAAAATAGAACGAGTTATTGATGGAATGTGGAAATCTAATGATAGATTCAGGTAAGACGAAAGATCTATCTAGCTAGTCCTTTACGAATCTTTAATAATGAATTTTACATCTTGGAATATTATAGGTCTAGGTAGTAAAAGAAAACAAAGAATTCTTAGTAATAGAATGAAACAAGAAGCTCTGGATATGATATTTATCCAAGAAACTGAATGTTCCATTCAAAAAATAAAAGAAATTCACAACAAATGGCTCAATAGATTTGAGTTTCTGAAAGTCAAAGAAGATAACAAAGCAGGGGGAATACTTACTCTTTGGAACCTCCAAAAGATTGGTATAATAGATGCTGAGCCATCTAGATATTATTTATCAGTGGTTATACAGCCGATGGGAGATAGGGAGACCTATCTGGTCACGAATGTATTTGGCCCTCAAGAAATGGATGACAAACTTAGGTTTCTAGATTCTCTTATGGAGCTTAGAGACAGACATGTAGATGTACCATGGATCTTGTCTGGGGACTTCAGCATGATCAAAATCACTTTCAGAGAAAAAAGGGGGAACTAGAACTTTAAGCAGAGACTCTACAACTTTTCAAACTTTTATAGATAACATGAAGCTTATTGATACTAACATGAGTAATGGTCTCTTTACTTGGAAAAATAAAATAGGAGGAGAGTCTCAAGTAGCCTAAAAGTTAGACATATTCATAATCGCAAAGGACCTTATGCTCACCAACAAGGAACTGATAGCGAGAATTCTCCCCTTTGGAGGCTCGGACCATTGGCCTGTTGAACTTGAGGTTCAAGGAATTGGTACCCCCAAGAACAGACCTTTCAGATTTGAGAATATTTGGCTCACCCACCCAGACTTCATCAACAACATTGCAAAATGGTGGACAGAAGATCTGCATATTCAGGGTACAAGTATGTTCTAGCTACACAAAAGGCTAAAGCACATCAAGCACAAACTTAAAGATTGGAACAAGAATGAATTTGGCAATATTTTTGAAGCAAAAAAAGTTGTTGAAGATAAAATGTGGGAACTAAATCAAACCCTTATCACAGATGGCTTTCATAAAGATAGAAATGACCAAGTCACCAAACACCATCAAGACTAGGAGAATTTATGTAAACAAGAGGAAATATTTTGGAGACAAAAATCCAAAGTTCAATGGCTAAAAGGAGGGGAGCATAACACTAGATTTTTCCATAGATCTACCATAGCGAATAGATCTCATAATAGGATCTCTTCAATCAAGGATGAGGGTGGTCATCTTCTTAATTCCCATGAAGATATAGAAGATGTGTTAGTTTAGGACTTCCATGGAATAGCACAGGAAACCATTTTAGAGAGAGAGAATTTTATTAGGGATTTAATAGGGCATATTCCTAAACTGGTTACTAGAGAGGATAATTTCAATCTCAATAGGCCAGTGATAGAAGAGGAGGTTAGTGAGGTCATTAAAGAAATGCAGAATGGTAAAGCGCTAGGCCTTGATGGTTTCAATGTGGATTTCTTTAAAGCTTGTTGGAATATAGTTAAACAGGATATTCTGAATGTAGTGGAAGATTCCGGTTTGAATAAAACTATTTTGAAGGTGCTCAATACTTCCTTCACCTCCCTGATCCCCAAATAGGACAATGCTCAGACTCCAAACAGGTTCAGACCCATAGCCTTGTGTAAAGTGGTTTATAAGATAATATCCAAGGTTGTTGCTAACAGACTCAAACCACTTCTTCCTACTCTAGTTTCTGTTGAGCAATTTGGTTATTTGGAGGGTAGAAAAATTCTCAATAACATCATTCAAGTGCATGAGGGGGTGCACTCATTGACAAGCAATAGGAATGCTGGTATGATTATGCAATTGGACCTAGCCAAAGCTTATGATAAGCTGAACTGGACCTATATAAGGAGGGTCCTTATTGCTTTCGGGTTTAATCATAACTGGGTAAGATGGGTCATGGCCCTGGCAACTTCCTCCAGCTTTTCAATTCTGGTTAATGGTTCTCCTTCCAAGAATGTTACTCCTTCTAGAGGCCTCAGGCAGCGTGATCCACTCTCTCCCTTTATCTTCATCCTCATGATGGCAGGACTAGGTCAGTCTAGCAAGCATGCAAAAGAAGTCAGTAATATCAAAGGCCTCCAACTTTCAGAGACTGGTTAGGGTTTGACCCATCAACAATTTGTTGATGATACTATGCTATAGGGAATCCCCATGGTCAAAGAAGCTCTAGCGTACAAACATATCCTATTTGACTTTGCCATGGCTATAGGTATGGAACTTAATCTCTCCAAATCAAAGATTTTTTTCTTTAATACCAATATTGCTATTCAGAAAAATATCTCCAGGATTCTAGGCTTTCAAAGGGATGTCCTTCCATCCAAATATCTGGGAGTTCCTCCTACTGATAAGCCTTTGCGCAAGGGCATTTTGGAACCGGTGATTAATAAGATGCAGGATAAAATTAGGAAATCGACCTTTAGATCTTTAAACTTGGATGGTATGTTAGTGCTTACAAAAGATGTTCTCCAATCAATCCCCGTCTTCATGCTATCAGCCCTTCCAGCACTAAAAGGAGTTTTGCAACATTTTAGAACCATTCAAAGAGACTTTCTTTGGGGTAAGGGGGAGGAAAGAAAGAAATGGGCCTTCGTAGGTTGGGAAATTATCTACAAACCTAAAAATTATGGGGGTCTTGGACTGGATGATATGGAAGCACTAAGTAAATTTTTAGGGGCGAAATTATGGTGGCACTGGGTAAAAGACCGAAAGGCAGAGTGGGCTAGAATCTAGAATGAAAAATATGCCAGTAATTAGCAAGATAATGATCTAATAAGGATGTCTCGCATCATAAAGGGCTCATACATTTGGAATAAGGCTTGGGGGAATAGAGGATTAGTACAAAAAAAACATCTTCTGGGAAATCAAAGATGGTGATCTTGCTTTGTTTTGGGAGGACAAATGGCAACAAGAAACTACACTATTAAGAGAGAACCTTCTGGACCTCAATAAAGAAACAGATACCAAAAGGTTATTTAAGGTAAAAGATTTTTGGGATCAAATCAACAGTGAAGGAAAATGGAGAACATGGAAGAATATGGATGACAGGGAAGATAGCCCATTGAAAGCCAAAGCAGAGGCACTTCTGACAATGTTGGAACAAAGGAAAATATTAGTGACAGGGGGGCATGACCAACTTATATGGGGCAACAATAATGCAGGCACCTTCAATCTTAAGGAGGCAAAACGCATACTCCTTGAGCTAGATTCCAATGAACTGGACATGGTTTGGCAGAACATATGGAGACATCAAGGATGGATGAAGATTAAACTCTTCATGTGGTTGGTTCATCATAGGAAAATTCTGACTTGGGATAACATTCAGAATATGGGTGTTCTGGGCCCTTCCAGATGCCAACTCTATGAAGCCCAAGAGGAAACAATGGAGCACCTTCTCTATAATTGCATTTTCACCTCTTGGTTGTGGGATACTTTTGCCACTATCTTCTAGCAGATAGACAGGTACAAAGGAAGCATTATCAATACCCTAATCGATTGGAGATGAAACTTGATTTTGAACTTCTAGGCTCAGCCTGGGCTTTAACGCCAAGCTTCATAATATGGACCATCTGGAAAGAAAGGAACAACATAATATTTAAGAATGAAAATAGTTCCTCCCAACGCCTTTTTGAGCAAATCTTAAGACAACATAAGGAGATGGTAAGTACCAAAATGCAAACATTCCCTAAGAATCCACCTTTAGAAGCTGAAACACAGATACTTCTTAAGTTAGGTATGCAGGGGCTTATTCCACAGGGTCTGGACAGGAAGGTTTTGAAAATGGATACTAAGCAGGATTATTGGCATCCTCCTCCTCAGGGTTTTCTGAAATACAACATTGATGGGGCTTCCAAAGATAACCTACATATTGTTGGCTATGGAGGGGTGTTAAGGGATGAAAATGGCAGTCTCCTTTTCATTTTCCATTACCATTTGGGAAGAGCCACTGACAATATGGCAGAATTAATGGCTCTTGAGCAATGTTTAGAATTCCTGAAGTAGGATAATCTCTAGAATGTTATTGTCGAAGCTGATTTAGAGTTAATTATAAACTCAGTCAAAAGAATCAACTATGGCACGTAGCCGAAAAAAGTCTCAAAACAATGGAGGCTTCTCCAGGTATTTCAAAGGATTTAGCTTCACCTCCGTGGATTACGTACTATGATTTTTAACAATGTGCGAAGGACAACAAACAAATTGGCGGACATCTTGGCTAATCAAGGATTACTCTGTACCAAAAGAAAGGTTGCACTAAGTTGGCCTGAGATGCCTCTGAATAGATTAAAGGTGCAATTTCATGACCAGGCGGATGAGGACATAATGGTGTTTCGTAACAAAGACATAGAGGTGGGCTCTAGCTGATTTGGATTCTTTATGCAATGTTTTTTCCAAAGTAAGAACATCCTGGGGATGCAGGTGACTGTCGGCCTCCCCAACCCTCAATAATACGAACACAGAAGTTTCAAATGGGAGTTGTTGAGCAGATAAAATTCTGCGGATGGTTGGCTGAACAGTTGGATTTTCACTTTGGATGGGTTCATGCGACCGCGGAGAAGGGATGATGAGTGGGGCCAGAATTCCCGCTTTCCCAGCAGCCTTAAAACCCCCGTTTTCCTTTTTGTGGCTTCAATACTGCTCGCGAGATGGTTTATCATCCATCACAAGCCCTTCACGGAGGAAGTGGTTTTGCGGAGTTGGGAGCGATTCCACTCACCAAGCAACACGTGGCATAGTACAGGGAAGGAATACCACCCTCATCGCACGGTAATCTTCGGTGTGTTAGGCTCGTGTGATATGCTACTCGGTCGTCGGATCATGCAAGACAGATCTACAGTCAGGAACAAGTGAGCATGTTGGTGGGTCCAGGATGGCTATCGCGTGGTTAATCACTGGGCTACTTGGTATTGTGATATTATCCTTCGCCATTGGGTCTGGCATGGAGTATCGACGGTCAAAGAAAATGGCGTTGATCCGGGAAAGAATATCGTCCGGGCAGGTTTCGTGTCTTAGTGGGAATCAATGGCTTTCACATGCTCTACATGCTCGAGGGTTATCCCCCCATTCAGACCGGAAGTCCTTTTAGTTGAGTTCCTAATTCCTCATCGGGTCTGCTTCTAAATTTTAATTGTTTGATTGTTTCCGGCCCGACTTGAGCCTCATCTGTCTGATCTCTGAAGGGAGATCAAACAGGCTTGGCTTTGTTTGTATTTTGTGGATATTGTAGTTTTTTTGGGGGACTAAGGCTAAGTGTTTAACCCTTTAGCTCGGGGCCCTAGGCTATAAGCAGAGGGTTTTTCTTTGGCCCACAGTAACTTTGGGAATGTTGTATATTATGTAAGTTGTTTTTAGTTTTAATGAAATAGAAGCTACGACTCTTGCTTCAGCATAAAAAATAAAATGAAAAACTTTATCTCTTTTTAAAATTAATATAAAATTATGTTGTTTCACATTGATATGAAAATATTTATTAATTTTTAGAATGAGAGTGAAATATTTTTACCACATTTCCTTCATACCAAACAGATATATTCATTTTTTTTTCTTATAGGTTATATTTCTTTTTTAAGAGAGAATATTAAGGAAATGTGTCAACTATAGGTTGAACATGGACAGAAACACACATCACCCTCATGCTAGGCTGTAAAATACACCTCTTAATACAATTATCCCATGAAAAGTTTAAATTCAACAAAATCTCATATTATTTTAGGCAATCATTTATTTCAATTAATATTAAAAAATACTTTATCTATACATTGCCCGAATAAAATAAATAAATAATTTTAAATTAAAAAAAAAAATATCGTAATATAATAATAGATAATTTAATTTTTTTTTGACAAATATCAACACATCAACACATCAACAAACAACCAACACAATTTAAAGTTCGTGAAACATTTTTTTTTTCGAACTTCCTAAAACATTTTTATTAAATGAATAAAAAATGATTTGGAGAAACATTTGAATATATAAAATTAAAAAAAGTGCAAGAATGTACCTAAAACTTATTCCCGAACAATTTGTAAGATTTTTTGAATGTTTTTGCTAACAATTAATGCTTCCTAAAGTACAAAGAATTTTCACAATATAAAATATTGAGATTGAGGTTAAATACCTTGTTAAAAGGGGAATTTAAAACCGTTAACAGTTACTATTTTAAATTTTAAATACACTTTCAATATTATATTTTAATAAAAAAAATATTAAAATAGTATAATAATATTAATAAAAAAAAAAAAAAAAAATTAATAATAAAATATAAAAATATAAATTTCAATTAAAAGAAAGAAGGATTAATATAAAAATAGATATAATGAAAAAACTTATAAATATTTCTGAACCTGAATTGGAAAAGCTTGGAAAAATATCTTGATCCACCATGTTGAAGAGAATTAGAACATTGCACTCGGTTTATACTTCACAAAAATTATTTCCTAATGTTTTAAGAAATAATTAAATGTTTTTTACAAGTTATTTTAGTAATAAAGATATTAAAAATAGATTTTAGTATGTTGCAAAAGAAAAAGGTAAAGATATTGAAAACATTGAGAATGGATTTAAATATGTTGCAAAACAAAAAGTAAGACATGGAAAGTTATTGAGTTGAAATCGTGAAAGGCAAAGACTTTAATGTGGTTCGTCGTTTTAATTCAATGGTTAATAAGCTCTTTTTTATGTTTCATAGAGAAAGTATTATTGCCTTAATTTAATTTTTTTAAATTATAATATTATTAGGGTAATTTTTATTTTAGCTAAATTATATGGATTAATGTCAAGTTTTATTAGCAAAACTAGTTGAGGATGGGCTTTGCTACCAAGGCTACTCAGGATAAAATCTCATGAAGGGTGGTTGTACCCTGTGCTAGGGGGAGGAGACATGCTAAAAAATCTAGTCATCTTAGGGTTGGTGTTGCCAAGCCGGGTGCAATTCTTAGGTGACTTTGATTGATTAGATTCCCCTGGGTGGTGGCTCCTCAAGCCCAGGCAAGCTTGAGGATCACAAACAACTTGATAATAAAATATATATGGATTAATATTAGAAATAGATTAACTTATGGTTTCAAAATAATGATAAAAGAATTTAAGAAGAAGATGGTAAACTATCAATCACTTTAGAACTCTTAATGCCACTTAGAAATATACTTGAACATGATGATTGAAACAAATGATATTGAAACAAAATGATATTACCTGGTCAATAATTATAGCTGTTGGAGGCTTTGCTCTAACTATTTAACTGCATTCTAGATCTGATCATTCAAATTGTCTTGGTGATGAAACACACTGGTTGGTTTGAAACGCGTCGGCAAATATTCTATCATGTGATTTTAGCCTAAGAATTATCTTAATCTTGACATGGATCACAAAAGAATAAATTCAACAAATGATATTTACTTTTGATTTTGTCAACTTTCGAAAATCTTTTAATATAGTGCCTCAAAACAACCTTTGGATGATGCTAGAATGTATCATGATCACTTTGTGGTGGAATTCTACAATTATAAGACCCCACAAATATGTTGTTGGTGAGGTTTATAAATAATGATGATGGTAAAGTTTATAAATAATGATGATGGGATATAGGAAATCAATTGTAACATAGGGTTCAAGAAAGGGTACCCTTTGTCCCCTACTATTTTTAGCATTTATATTTACATATTAGAGGATTTCCTAGAATAAGTAGGTTGTTTAGTAGGGGAGCTCTATTGTTACGGTTTCCTCAAATCGTCGCCATTCGCTTTCTCTGGAACTCTAAATTTTGTATCCCCTTATCATGTACTGTAACTCTCAGATGGTTGATCCTCCCCACTATTTTACATTTTCAACCGTTAATATGTCCTAATGGAGAAAGAGATTATAGATCACTCTATGAACCCACTTGAGTGTAACCAAATATGGGCTTCATTGAAACCCTAGATTGGTTCATAGATCCAATTCTAGTCCCTTATGGAATATCCAGTTTCCTTTGTTCCTAATACTTAGCATATTGGAAGGTGATTAACTTTTGTATATGGCTTCACGTTGCCTCCCTTGGTACCTCTAGTATTTTGATGCCCTAGTTATAAATGTATTAAGCCAATACTCTAGTACTCACGATGCAGTATGTGTTTCTTCCTCCATCATATCCTTTATAGTCAATGCTCCATACTCTTCTTGGATTTTTAGTTTGTAATCATTGTAGCCTTCTAATTTCCACTATTAGGTGATTCTTCCCTCTCTTATGACTTTTTAGAGATTCCTTCCCTTTCTCATCAAGAATCTCCCTCATCAATCTCTTCTCTTCAATGGTTTATTGGGAAATTCTTTATTTGTTTAATCAACTAGTGGATGTGTTGAAAACCCTACCCCCTTGCAATATTCAACCAACCCTAAATCACGGGGGCTTCACTAGGGGGGAAATATCATACCACGTGCATTCATATTGGGGGATATATTTTGAAGAAAAATGACATAATATATTAAGAATAAAATAGGGAGTCAAGGGCTTTCTTACTGAAATTACAAGAAATGGAGCTCAAAGTTAATGAAAAAATATAAAGGGGTGTAAAATATGTTAATGCAAAAATGGATACCTACAATATCGACTAAAAGTATGTGTTTTTTAAATTGGGAAGGTGTATTAGGTTTGGATTGATAGGGGGTTAAATATGTGAATTTTAGAGGTATTTTCCTATATTTAGTCAAATTAGGGGGTATTGTTTAGTAAGCCATGAATGCACGTGATATGTTAGAGGTTCATTGAGTGAATCCCCCGTGCCCTAAATTTAGCTCTAAATTTTGATCTATGGAGGAAGTGAAAATAAATAGGATATGTATCAAAAGGAAGGTAGAAGAAATAAATTTGGTTCTTGGAAAGGTAGTGAAACTAAATGAGATTTCTCAAATAGTAGATGTGGCATTTATGGGGAGAATCACTAGCAATTGCATGTGATAACACTCTCTAAAAAAGTGGAAGAAAGATAATTTTGACATTATTTTAGGTTATGAGCCAATTATCTTATCCCTGACTAAAGGGTTGGTGGCATAAGTTAAGGGCCAACATAGATAAAATAATCCAAACCCACTAGAATTGGGTTTCTCAAGCCCTTTTTCCCAAGAATCGGCCAGTGAAGTTTGATGCAAGCTAAGAGAATTTGGACACTACTCTAATTTGGATCACGCTACCTAGTTTACACCTCATCATCTAGTTGGAGGAGGTATCCAAATATATAGGGAACACGATTCGTTTATTTTATGAAGAATACATGCGTTCGAATTCTTTAAGTTGTATGGTCATGTTGAATATCTTGGTGAGTCTTAAAAATTGTTAGTGGGTTTGTAGAATATTTAGTGATCCATCATGGAAACACCACCTACAAGAAAAGCCTAGATTCTAAGGGAATTTGTTTCTATTGTGGGAATTTTCACTCCTATGTGCATCTAGCAAGTAAACTAGGAAAAAGTTGTGGAGGAAGAAAGAGGAAGCAACTTATGTCAACTTGAACACGTCTAAAGTAGAACACATCAACCAAAACCCCATATATGTGCCAACTATAGCTCAATCTAAAAAGGATTCAACATGTAGCTTCACGAGAATCCAACTTCCTCTTTGATTCTAGCCTTAAGCCCCTCATCTAGTAAGCACTCTTTTTCTCCCCCCTCGTTATTTTCCTTCTATTCATGCTATCCTTTTTGGATTCGTTTATAATATTCCCATTGATATAGGTGTCAATTCAATTTTTTATGTCATTTCAGGTTTGTTTTACCTCTTTTCTTCCAGGGCCCCCTCCCGTTTCCTATTACGAATAAAGTCTTCAGAACACTTTGTACACAAAGACATCCATTGAGGATAAAAACATATATTAAATATTATGAAAAAGAGTTGATATGAGATGATTACAAATTAGGGCCCACTTATATGCCTAGGCAGTTTCCCCTTCATAAATGATCATACCTCCTTATACATACCTCTTCAATACTAATTATTATTTAATCATTATCATTATTTAAATTTATTCTAGTTTTATATAAATTATATTCATAACATTTCCTTCCTCTTCAAAAAGCTTTGTCCTCAAAGATTATTGTTGACAAGGCATATCATCTGTTTCTTATCGTGTAATATGTTTTCATTTTGAGGAATTCTTAGAGTTGTCGTCCTTGCTGATACAAGATGATAGGATCCTCTAAGTGATAAGAAAAATTGTCACATTGAGAAGGGATCAGACCATCCTAAATTAATATTTTATTGAACTTTGAAATTACTTGACAGCTGGAATAAATTCTTATTGTTGGACTAGATTGTGTCAACATTATTATTCTTTGGAACATGAGTTTGTTGCTTATGTTTTGAGTGATACAGATACACAAACCGATTGGGATGTCTTTTCTTGTGCTTCAGATGTCAATAAGAAATTCTTGTGATTTGATTTTCCCTTATCATATGTGTGGCAATTTATTTATTTACTTCAGGTACTGATGTTGTTGAGTTGGTTAAAGAATCTTCACTTGGAATTTTCTTTGTTTCAACTACAACATATGGGTATTTTTTTCCTTCAACTGATTTGTCATATTCTTGAGTTGTGATATTGACTAGATTAGTGTTCGTTCCTCTTTCCTCAACTTGAGTTGTTTCATCTTAAGACTTTGAATTTGTCATAAGTTCTTCTAATTTATTCTCCAATTATTTTTTATTATTTTTAAGATTCTTAATTTGAGCACTAGATTTTGATTTTGATTTCTGAGATGTAAGAGTTCTTCATTTTTTAAGTCAACTTTATTTTGACAATTAAGCTTCTCTTGCTTCTCTGATTTTGATTTTTGATTTTCTTGAAGCATCAATTTAAAAATATCCTTAACATCTTGTGATGAGGGTGTTATAAATTTTGACTTCATGGTTATGTCTTGAAATGTGCTCATATTTTCCTTATAAGGGAAAATCAACATTTTTTTCTCCATGTTTAAAAAGAATGTACCCAATTCTTTAAACCAAGGTTGACCTAGAATTATGTCAACCTCTCTCTTAAATATAGTTACAACATGAAATATAGATATGTACTCATAATGACCAATTTTCACTTGCAAATTATTAATTTCATATTCGTTCTCACCAAAAATATTTTAGTTTTCGCCTATATTTGGTTCCAAAATTAATACATGATTCACCAAATTTATTTATGAATTTCCTCACTGTTTATATTGATAGCAATATTAACCTCTTTCCCTTAGATATTCCCTTTTAATGTGAATACTTTAAAATTTGTAGTTAAAAGACCCTTTTAGGAAAACCTTCTTTTGTTTCTGAATCATAATCCATTATTTCCTCTTCACTGATTGATTTCATTTGTATTTGTCAATAATTTTGTTCTTATGAGAGACCCACTTCAAATTATAACACGGTTCCTTTTCCTTTTTTTCGTAATATATATATACATACATATATATATATATATATATATATATATATAAACTCTTTTTTTTACTTATAAAAAAAGTTAAATATATTTCCACTATACATTTTCCCTTCTATTTATAATAAAAACACTTTGAATCTATTTATCAAAATGAATTAATTAATTCTAGTTTTAAAAGACAACTTCATCTTCTTAATAAGGTCACACCTATTGGTGAATGTTACCCTTCTGTCCAATATTATGTCATAGTTAAAATTCAGTTGGAAATTGAGGCTTATAGATATAGACTTGTGAACATGAATGTGTAATTCATTGTGTGGATGAGTGGAAAATTGACTGAATTTTTTTTATATAAAATAGTACCAACCGCAAATCTCACAAATTGTGACTGTGGATTGTAACCCAATCGTACTGTGTATAGATACATTAGCTAGTTAATTGGTAGGTTTGTAGACCGAAAGGAGTGGTGGAAGTGTTGGAAGTTGTGGTTGTGTATCTAGGGTGTAGGAAAAGTAGTAACACCGACGAAATTTGCTGGGTGATAGGAAGTGGTGTATCGGTGGTGTTGTGGTTGTACAATGGCTGGAAAACGTAGTATACAGAACTCATGTAGGTGGTGCGGATGTGGCAGATCGACCATACAATGACTGGAGAGAGATTTGTGGTGTAATTGGTGGATGGTGGTGGCAGGGCGTTGGAAGGCTACAAGATGGTGGGAGTAGGGTGCTAGAAGGTTGTGGAGGCAAAGGCGGGGGCTATGATGATGAAGGCGGAAGTAGCAGTGTTGTTGATGTGCGGTTGGCACAGGTAAGGTTTATTTTTTTAAAATAATTTTTATTATATTGTTTGGATATATATATATACTTTTTTTTTATATATAAGTCCCTTTTTTTTTAATTTTAAATCTTGACATTTTTCTTATATTTTTTCCCATATATATATTTTTTATTTTTTAATATTTTAAATTTTTATTATTTTCAATATATATCGACCTTTTCGTTTAACCTTTTCTTTATTATTTTTTTTTAACTTGGTTTTTTTCATTTATAAATGCCTTTTTTTTTAAATCCTCTATTTCTATCTTCTTCTTCTTTAATGGCCAAAAGCCTAATGGTGAAATGGAGAACCTCCAATTCTTTTGGTGGACAAAGGTCAGATTAGACTGGTTCTCTTGTAGCGGTTGAGCGGCCTAAGAATCGAAAGAATATGATATCAGTGTTACGAACAATGTTTGTACTCTACAACCATGTTCAAAACACTCGGTGCACGAAGATATCCATTGAGGATAAAAATATATATTGAATAGTATATAAAAGAGTTCATATGAGATTATTACAAATGAGGGTCCACTTATATGCCTAGGCAGGCACCCCTTCATAAACAACCATGTCCCCATAGACATGCCTCTTCAATACTAATTATTATTTAATTAATTGTTATTATAATCATTATAATTATTTATAATTATTCTCTTTTTATATAAATTATATTCATAACATTCCCCTCTCCCTCCTCTCCCTTCTTCATAATCCTCCCTTATTTTCCTCCATAATGAGCCTTCTTCCTTGACTCCCCTAATTATTACTCCCCCTATTCTTCCGCTCTCTCCACCTATTCCTCAAAAATACTTGCTTAAATCTAAATTTGAGCCATTTTCCCCTGATTTCCTATAATTGAAGGGGTTTTGGAGCCTATGATGATGGGGATCCTAAGTCTTCTTAAAGAGGTCAAAAATCATAAATTTCCAATGCTAAAAAATAAGTTAATTTGAAAGTTTGTTTTAGAAGACAATAGCCTAGTTTTGAGGCTCTCAGAAGAACTAACTCAAATACCTCTACACTATGATCCTCCTTTCTCTAATGTTTAGGGGTTTTGGTCAACCCCTCAAGAAAATTATCCATCAAGGGGTTAATCAATATGCATAAACTATTAATTTTACTTCTTTCAAAATAATGATGCAAGGGGAAAACACAATTAAATCTCTTTCTTGGGATCTTCTTGGATAGGAATTCCTAGGTACAAATGATGTTGGTCACTCTAGAGGTTGAATATTGGGTTGAAGGAAAGATTTCCTAAATCCAAAATTCCTGGGATTTTTCCCTTAGCTTAGGAATTTCCCTATTCACTTTAGAACTCAACCTCTATTTCTGTTATATTAACATTTATGGGTCCTATCAGGAGAGAAACGTTTTCTATGAAAAAATTCTTAAATCCCCATTCTTGGCCTCAAGGAATGTCTTTGTTGGTAGGAATCTAAACTTCACACTAGGGGCTAGTGAAATCTGAAAGAACATAATAATTCACTCATTGAATTCTTCATTCAAATATTTAAGGAGGCTAGACATCTTAACATCCAACCCATAAAGGTTTCCCTAACTTGGAGGAATGGGCGATGCTAGAATTGCTAAAATATTGGACAGATTATGTTGGATATGTGTTATATTCTTTGCATGACTATCATCACAGTTTCCGCATTACATCAAGTGTAGTGGGGAGATCATGGGGGGCCGTTTTTGGCACCCATTTTGGGTGTATTTCATCCCATGTCTTCCTCCTTTAGTGGTTTTGTGGTGCATGGTGGTTTTTCCCATGGTTTTATAGTTTTGAATAAGGAACTAGAATTGTATTCTAAATTCTAATCTATTGTAAATGAATTGGTGGTTTATGGATGCCAGGAGATATATATTATATTTTAATATTTTAAAAAAGAATATATATTGAAAAATATTGTTATTTTTCTCACTTTGGGTTCTCGAGATAAATTATTTGTGTTAATGTGGGTATTTTCCTTTGCATATTGTCTATTTTATTAAGAATCTATTTGCAACAATTAATTGTACAAGGTCAAAAACTACAATTGGTATCAAATTAAATTTGGCTTCAAGGGGATGCTTAGGTGGCTTAGGAGTTTTTGTTAGAGCTTTGGTAGACCCTATTACAGTGGGAGATAAATTCTTGTAGTGAAAATAAACTATGAGTAGTTCAAAGATAGAGGTTGATAAATTTAGTGGGAAATGTTTTGAGATGTGGAAGCTTAAAATGGAAGATATGTTGGTAGACAACGATCAATGGACTACAATGGATCTAGGTATTACACCAATAGGGATGTTTATTGCATACTGGACCATGTTGGATCAAAAGGAAAAGAGCACAATATGATTGTGTCTCTCAAATTCAATATTACTAAAGGTTTTAAGAGAAGCTACAGTAAAGGCATTATGGACCAAGTTAGGGACTTCGTATCTACCTACATCCCTGGTGAAAAAATGGTTACTACAAAAAACGTTATATAAACTGAGGATGAAGAATGAAGACCTAGAGAGAGATCATCTAAATATCTTCAATAATTTGGTATTTTCATTATTATTTGTTGATACTAAAAATTCAAATGAAGATAATTGTATTAGTTTTTTATGTTGTTTAATAAACTCATGTATAGTGTGTTCTTCACCATAATTAGTAATTCAAATACTTGAAGTTTTGACGATATAGTCTCATCATTATTATCAAAGGAGATGCGATAGAAAAATATGGAAACTCATAACACATATTCCTTGTCTATAAGAGGATGCTCCGGGAATAGAAATAAAAATAATTCCTCAAGTGGAAGATCTAAATCTAGAGGAAGATAAAAGTCTTAAGGAAACTTCATAAAAGTATGTTGGAGATGTGGAAAAAAAGGGAATTACAAGAAAGATTGTAAATCCAAAATCGTTGGGAAAGGGAAGGGATGTGATAATGCTCCTTCTATAAAAGAAAAAACCTCCTTAGATGAAGGAGGGGATGTGTACTTGGATTCTGCAAGTACACATGTAGATCACGAGGCATGGTCTGTAGACTTAGTTGAATCCTTTCATATGACTCCTGATAGGGAGTAGTTTTCTAGGTATAAAAGATATGATGGTGGTGAGGTTTTATTTGGAGATGAATCAATAACCAAAATCATAGGATGAGGAAAATTCAAGTTGATTCTCATAGGTGGAAGGATTAGAACACTTCCTAGTGTTTTGTACATCACAGAATTTGCCAAAATTTTGATTTTTTTGAGCAAGATGAGTGATGCAAGTGTAAAAATAGTGTTTGAAAAGGATACATGTAGGATGGTTTGAGAAGAAATGGTATTGCTAAGGGATTTGAGATTATAAATCTATAGAAGATGTTAGGAAGCATTGTTAGTGATGGGTGCAAAATTCCATTTTTTTTTTTTTTTTACAAGAACGGTTATAGGATTGCATTAGATACTTGGCATAAAGCGACAACACATATTATAGATATTGGAGGTGATTTCTAAGCACCTCTCTAACAAGAGGATCAAGGCGCATACGCTTATGATTCATCTCTTCTTAGATTTTACAATGAACTCTATTTATGTTATTCTCCCAAGCTTGTGAATGCATACAAATTGCTTCAATAAAATGCAGTAAAACATGGAAGATAGGGGATTAAGGAATTGGATCCCATGATGTTTCTTTGTGTCTGAGAATAGCCCCAGCAGGTAACTGGGCTACCTTGTTTGCTTCAATATCCACCTATTTGTTGTTTATTCTCAGCACATGGAAAAAATCCAATTTCAAGGAATTTTCCATTGATTTGACTCTTGTGATCATCCTTTCAAGACGCAAATCTGTTGGAATAGAGTTTGTCACCATTGTTTTGATGATGACATGCGAATCACCAAAGACATTAACCTCCTTGAATCCCAATTCTTTGAGCAGCTTGATCCCTTGGAAAAGAGCCAACGCTTCAGCTTGCATGCTAGAGGAGTGACCCAGTCCCCAAGAAAATCTGTGAATAGGAGTTCCTTCTATAATTATTATGATCCCCCCCACACCAGAAATTCCTGGGTTTCCCTTGGCTGCCCGGTCAAAGAAGAGAGAGGGGATTGTTTTCTTGGAAATCTAGGACTGAAAGTCTTCTTCATTTTTTTTGATTTGACATTATTTGGGAGGAATGGGGATGATAATCGATTTTTAGAATTGGAGACTGAGTTTAGCACCCACCTCAATGTCTTGTTGGCATAGGCTTGAATCATCCATTCTATCTCTCAGGCATTCATTTAGCTAACATTTGACTATGATTGCAATGATACTAAAATCCTGCTCTTTGTTTCTGAATATCCTTCTATTCCTCTCTAACCAAATCTGCCAACTGATAATTTTGGGAAGATCAGTCTAAGCTGCTATGATTAATTTGTTTTTTGGGGTTGGACAAATAGATCCGGGATAATGTAGGGGAGATTGAAGCTAGATTTCCATGCTCCTAAGAGCTCTTGCTAGATTTGGACGACATATCTACACTCGAGCATGAGGTGAAGGGCGAATTCTGGCTTATCTTTACATAGCATGCATTTAGAAGGGCCAAAAAATCCACTCTTGTGCAACCTATTGTCCGTTAAATTTTTTTTATGGCAGAGCAACCAACAGAAATGATCAATTTTCGGGATGGAGGGTAACTTCCATATCCCATTCCAGGGAGCAGGATTTTGCTGTACGTATCGCCTTTCCAAGCATTTAACATACCCCTATGCCACCAAGCAGCCTTTGCACTATAGACCCCATCCACGGCCGTCTTTTCTCCGAACGTGAATGGGAGCCAGCCCATGCAGAAGATTGTAGAGCTTTGCGCAGTCACTTTGGAGAGCAAGCGGGACTGGGAGCTGCTTCCAGTCTACCCAGCGATGTCTAATCTAACATGACATATCCCATAGCGATTTAATGTGTGTGTCCATCCTCCACATCCGCAGCGAGTGCAAGGAGCGAGTTTCAGCCAGCGAGGGCCTGCTCATAATTTATTCTTCCCATATATTAATGGACTGACCATTCCGAGGGATCCAATAAGCCTGCACATTCACCAAAGGAGCTGCTTTGATACTTAGAATGCTGAAGGGAGACCTGAATTGGGATTTTGGCTTATCCAAGCAGCGCAGATGCCTTCCCTTTAAGTATTTTTTCGATAATGCTAAATGTGCCCAGCCTGGATTGGGAGTTATAATTCTCCAATCAGTTTCACTCCCATGGCTAAATTTTGAGCGCAAAGGTTTTTAAAATTCAGTCTTCCCTCCTGTAGAGGCTTGGAAACAATTTCCCAGTTGACAAGTGGGATTTTCTTTTCATTTTTCTTGCCTCCCTTCAAGAAAAACTTCCTAATAAGGTCCTCCATCTTCTTGAGAATACCCACAGGTGCTAAGAGAATAGAAAATTGGAATAATGGAAGATTGCTGAGAACTTCTTTGATGAGCACTGCTTTGCCTGCAATATTGAGCTAGGAGGAGCCCCAGGCCTGCATTTTAGTTTTGAATTTCTCTAGCTGATGGTTCCAATCTTTGATTAAGGCCCTCTTGAGGAAGATAGGAAGGCCAAGATATTTGAAAGAGGTCCAATTTGAAGAGGATGTAAAGCCTAGGCATCTAGCAATGGAATTTAGGGAAGATGGAGAAATATTCCAGCAATAAATATGACATTTCCCATTGTTTATTTTGTTGCCTGAGACATCATAGAATTCATTGAGCACTTCTTTAAATTTGGTAGCTGAGAGTGGTGTTGCAGCCCTCAGCAACAAGGAGTCATCGGTGAAGAGGGCATGATTGATGTTTTTTACCCCTCTTACTATGCTTAGCCCAACTATCTCTTGGTCTTGTTGCTTCTTGTCTAGATAAAAGATGAGGATAGAAGCTTGCAGTACAAAGATGAGGGGTGAGAGGGGGCACCCCTGCCTTAGCCCTCTAGAGACTTTGAAGAAATGTGCAGCCCTACCATTTACCAGGGGAGCAATCCAGGGCTTCGATATAGAAGCCCAAATCCAGTTTATAAAGCTTAATCCAAATCCCATCTTGTACAGAACATCCAGCAAAAAGCTATTTCTAACTCGATCAAAAGCATTTGCTAGGTCGAGCTTGACCGCCATACCTTTTTCTTTTCGATGCATGCTAGAGTGGATCGCCTCTTGAACCAAAATGAAATTATCCACGATTTGTTTGCCATGAATTAATCCTCCTTGCTTCTTCGGGATGATTTTGGGGAGGATGTTCCTCAATTTGTTCGGTATTACTTTTTTTATCACTTTGTATCCAATATTTTCATAAGGAGATCCCGCGGAATCTATTGAAGGAGTTTGCTCCTTTTTCCTTGGGGATAAGGGCAAGGAATGTTGAATTTGTGCAGCCTCCAATTTTCTGGCAATCTTGGGATTTTAGGATCATTTTGAGGAATTCATTCTCCACAATATGCCAACAGGACTGAAGGAATTTGGTTGTGAATCCATCCAGTCTCGGGGCTTTTTCAGTGTCCATATCAAATAGGGCATCCTTTACTTCATTTTTGTTGACTTTAGCTTCTAACTGATGGTTCATCCTAGCAGTGATTAGGTGGGGAACTACATCCAAGAGTTTAGAACTATGTCCAACCTCCATTCCCTCACTATATAGATTCTTAAAATGGTCGGAAGCTACCTTTTTGATGCTAGCTATATCCTTTAGGATGTAGTTCTCTTCTTTAATTTAAGAGATGGAGTTAGAGCATTTCCTGGCTTGGGCTTGCTTATGAAAGAAGGATGAGTTTCTATCCCCTGCTTTGAGCCAAAGGCCCCTGGATTTAAGCCTCTAGTATTCTTCCTCGGCTGAGCAAGCCTTGTGAAATTTCTACTGAAGTTGCGTCTCCTTGTCCAGGTCTTCTTTTGTGATTTTAGTTTCTTCCAGTTGAAGATGATGTAGTTCTAAGGAAGTTTGAATTTATTTCTTTTAGTTGCAGGGTTGGGCAAAGTCTTGGCCCAACTTTTCAACATCACTTTTACTCTTCTGAGTCTTTCTTCCCAAACAAAAAAGGGGGAACCCTTGAATGGATCCTTTCGGCAATCCCTAACCTTTTGCATGAAATATGCCTCTTTGATCTATAGAGGACTGGATCTGAAAGGAATAAGGACCAGATCCTTGAGAGACAGCAACTCAAGTCTAATGGGCTTGTGATCCAAAACACTGCTGTGGAGGATGTCCATTCTAGCCTCTAGAGCAAGAAGAAGAAAGGAACTTTGAACAAGAAATCTATTTAGTCTTGCAGCTATATGGCCAGGACCAACTCTTTTATTTGACCAAGTGTACTTACCGAAAGAAGGCTTGATGTCTACCAGGTCCTAGTCCTACATGAGGTCCTCCGCCCATTCCCTTGTCGGATCCCTTACTATGAAGCCTCCTATTTTTCTGATGAAATAAGGGTGAGATTGAGATCTCCAGCAATGATGGTGTTTTCCAGATTCTCTAGATCTACGAGATTTTTTATGGAGTCCCAGCAAATCTTCTTCTCCATAGCATTGTTAGGGACATACACATTGAAAAGACATATGATGTCTTTGGTATCAAGATGCTACATCTTTAAGAAGATCCAGTGGGTGTTCAAAGTCTCAGATATTATTGAGAACCTATTGGCATTAAAGAGGGAGCCAAGCCCTCCCGAGGCTCCATGAGCAGAGATAGCTTGTGCTCTGCTTTTATTCCAAAATTTTTTACTTGCTTCGAGGAGACTTGTATCCTCCATTTTGGTCTCCTAGATGACTAGGATATCCGGGGCTTCCAATCTTGTTAAAATTTTCATTGCTTCTTCCTTGGCTGTAGTGCCCATACCCCTATAGTTCCAGGAGACGATCTTCATCATTTACTTTTTTTATGGTGGGCTCCCTTGGAACCCTGAGTTTGATTCCTAATCGTCTTCAGAGTTTTTGCCAATAGCTTCTCAAGCTTTGGCTAGCTTCCCTAAAGCTTATCTTTATAGGTTTCCTCCACTCTTTTTTCCCTGGTAGACTTGTGTCCTCTTGTGGATCTTCTGGGAGAGGATTGGGAGTCTCCTATTTCTCCTTCTTCTTCTGACTTCTCAGATTCTTGGACTTCCTCCTCCTCTTCTGAGAATTTTCCTTTTGATCTCTCTGTGGCACTACCACCTTTGCTCGAGATGGAGGGGGAAGCTTTGGCAGCAGAAATTTCTTTCAGGATCTCAACCTCTTGGGAGGCCACGGTTTCAGATCCTAGGAGCTTGAATTTGTTCTCTTGGCCTTCCATGGTTGATTGCTGAATAGGGGCTGTCTTAGGGCCTTTATCATTTGTAATTGTAGTTTTCTTGTGAGAGGTGTTGGTGCACTTGACTTGGTTCCAGCCTTCTTCTTTCCCTTTCTCTTCTGCCCCATTAGATGGACAGCCTTTGGAAAAATGTCCGTATACGTGGCATTTTCGGCATTTGAAGGGCAGTTGCTCATAATCGTGTTTTTGCACATCAATCCAAGGACCTACGATTATTTTGATGGCTTTTAGGAGCCCCACCTCTAGATCTACCTCCATGCAGATTTTGGCACAATCATATTGGTCTTTATTATTAGCTCGATCTATAAATTTACCTAGGGTGTTGCCTATGTGCTTCAACGAATCCCAATTCCAACAATGCACTAGGAGATTAGGGAGTTTCACCCACAATGGGACCGTTGTGGGAACATCCACTGCCGAATCAGAGTCTAGCGTCCATTTATTCAGATACAATCCCTAAGGGCCCATGAAGTAAGGTCCATTTTGGAAAATCAGGTCCTTGTCCTCTTTTATAGTGAACTCGAACAGAAAGTAGCCTCTCCCGAGAAAGTATGAGGTTACTCTGTTTTTGATCAAGGGTGCCCTGTTCTTGGCGACCTAAATCTCTATGGATTTAGGGGATGGCCAAAGCCCTGTGAACTGGCCAACGAGGGCACGATCTACTAGAGACAAAGTGACTTGGATCAACCCATCTTGCAAGAGAGAAATCTTGGGGATGTCCTCTAGTTTCTTCACAAAATTTGCAACTTCACCTTTCTTCTTCTTTGGCAAGGATGCGAGTAGAGAGTTGAAAGCTTCAAAGTTAGAAGGCAGAGGAGGAGAGATGGGAGGCCCCTGAGGAGAGCCTAGCACCTCCATGGAGACAGGCGACCTCGAGTAAGGCCCAGCCAAGCCGATCTGTGGCAGGCAGTTGCGTCCTTCAACACTGCCCAAACTCCTCACAAGAGTGCTCGCACTGTTGCAGAGCTAGGTCACTCCGACAACTTTAGAATCGGTATGGAGTGTGTTCGGTGCAACAATTCCATTATTACTAAGAGTGGATAAGAAGGAAAAACTCTTATGACCTATGGAGAAAGACTATGTTGTGGCATCAAAGACTATGACAAATAGAAATTCCTTTGAGTAATACAGAGTAATGGTATAGTAGAAGGCATGCCTAATTTCTCTCTGGATTTTTATTGTTGTCAACATTTTTATATGGGAAGTAGAATATGTTGGGAAAAATACTTGGGGGGGGGGGGGTGGGGGGGGGGGTAAATCAATATTTTAAACTCACTTCAAATTTTATTTTCTTATTCTGATTTCCATATGCTACTATCATTTAGGTAACATGTGTATGTATGCGACTGTGATTAATAAAAACAACATATACCGAGTTAACTATTTTCTTATATTTCAACATATGTTCATCTTCTAACTAGTGTGTTTTTACTTCACTCTTCATTAATTAAACAATAATCATGAGCAATAAGAAGCAGTTAAATCATCAACACACAAGAAACATATCAACACACATGAACACCAGGATTTTAGGTGGACATCCAATGTGGGAGAAAATTTTTAGCACCAAAAAATGACCACCTAGCCATTTCTAACTAGGTAGATCGAAATACACCATGTAGGATTAATTTTACCATAAAAAAATCACATCCACCATGGGAAATAATTTAGTAAACCATTTTTATTAACTTATTTTTTTTATTAAAATAAAAAAAACGATGAGAATAATTGAATAAATAATTATTTATTTAATTTTCTCTACGAATAATTATTCAATCATTGTTTGATAATTATTACTTGCCACATTTGACTAGGTATCCTAGGAATAATTAAACAATCACTATTTATTTATTATTCCTCATTATTGGAATAATTGTTAAATCACTATTTAATAATTATTTTAATTTCACACTAGTCTTAATCCTCGAGAAATAATTAATAATTAATTTTATTTGCTAATTATTTCTAAATAAATATATTTGACCATTTTGAATATCCTTTCCCTCTCCAAAAAACATAATAAAGTATTCCTTATGGTTAGACCTTTATTTGATCAATATTATTTTATTATTCTCCATTTTCGACATTAACTCAATACTTTGTTATAAATAGGATGGTTTTCCATTCATTATTCATCATGATCATTATCATCGTCACCATTATCGTCTTTTTTCTTTTCAGCTCCCATTTGAGTTCTTCGCATTATTCTGGATTTTTTACAAATTGAGAGAGAAGATCAATTACTAAAGCATCAAGGACATCAAAGGACCCATCCCACGGAGGGGGATTTGTAGACCCTTTTGTAGATCTCTTTCACTTGGTGCTATCAATAAAAGATTGATTAAGTTTAAAGTATTCCCATTTGGGTTATTGCATTGGATATCTATGTTTTTGTTTGCTTCTTTGGATTGTATATGTCAATTTTGTTGCAGGTTTTTCAATGTTTTATTACAGATCTAAAGTGTAAGCAACCACAAATTGTTGTTAGGGTCACGTGTCAACTAGTGACTTAAGTGAATTATTTTTATTACACCTTGCAAGAAATTTGACACTAATAAATGGCGACCCCATTGGTGTATTAAAAGCTTTCTTGGGTGACTGAAGTTTCAGCAAATTTCAAGGTTATCTACAACCATTTTTAGCCTCTCAATTTCTATTTATAGTATTATTTCTTGTTTTGTCAAATTTTCAGGTTTTGGTGGTTTTTTGGTTCTTTCCATGGGTCATAGGTACCAGTCGAGTAGGAGATGAAAAATGTTGTGCAAGATACGCTGACCAAGAGTCCCAAGAGAAAAATGAAATTTTCATCCCCAAATCTACATTCCAGAGTGCACTTTTTGGCCCAAAAACTGTGTTTTCCACTGTTCCAATTTAATACCTATGTTTTGGATTCTTTTTTGGAATTTTTTTTAGATTTTCCGAGAGTGTTGGGTGTAGACTGGGAAGGGCACTGTATCTATGTTTTCAGTCTCCCCTAGGCCTATATTCTCTTATTTTTTCTCCTTGAGGAAGGAAAAACCCCCCTAGGGTTTAGAGTACAGGCCCACATTGTTAGGAAGAGATTGTTTGAGTAAGGATTCTAGGGTTTCAACATTTTTAGCCACTGATTTTTAGAGTTTGATCCATTACTTTTCAACACTTCTAGATGGGTTTGTTTTATCTTTCCTCCATTTAGAGTTTTGGTTTTTCCTTTCCTCGCTTGGATCCCCTTGGGAATCTTGGGTTTTAGAGATTCACGCCTACCCTTTGTAGGCATTTTCACCTCTACTTTTTTCTATTTGTCTTCACCATTTATCTAAAATTAGTGTCTCTAGATCTCTATCCCTTTGACATTAGGTCTTTTAGGTATTTTATGTGTCTTTGAGTAGCTTTTTTACCTTCTTTTTCTTAGCTACTTGATAACCTTTTTGGGTGGGGTTTTGTGTGCTTTATTGGTTGTTTATTTTTCTTTCATTTTCAGCAATATTTATAGTATTTCATTACTTTATTTTTAGTAGCACATATCATAATAAAATATGCCCAATTAATTCATCCACTTGACACATTATTTTCACACACTCACACCCTAAGTGAACGTGAGGTTGGTTAACACTGCCAAGCCAAGATTTGAAAGACTACACCATAATCACTCAACATACATAGATTAATCCACTTGTGCACTAGGACCAAAAAATCTTTCTAGTTTAGGTGTATGATTCGTGGGATAGGATTCCAACAACACGCATCGATTGCTTTCATTGAAACATAGAAGTTGACATATTAGGGAGCTTCAAATCCTTCACCATCCCACTGTCCAAAGATAGAGTGCGTCAGAAACCCTATTCGGAGGAGGTTAGGCTAGGTCATTGTGCAAATGGTTCTCCTTAGGGCTACCTAGCCCATGGCACAAAATCTCATGCATTGGTTGATCACCAATAAGATAATGACTCAACCATCTCCATGAAACGAAGGTAACCATAGTGAAAAATGTTAGGACAACACCTTATAGGATTGGTTGTGGGAAGCAGTTGGTTCTCTACCTTACCTTTCTCTCAATAGCTCTACTTGTGGGGATGGGATTCCATCAAGTAAGATGTTCTTTGGAAGGCCATATGAAATAGTAGATTTAGGGTTGTTTGAGGATTTAAACCACTTATAGGCTAGAGGTATTTTTCTTTGATAGGATGTGTTTGCTTGTATTAGAGTAACAACACTAATATAGTTAGTTTACACTTGTCGCCATTGCACTAGGTGTTTGCTTTCTATTTGTTACCATTTTATTCCTATCATCACCATTTAGTCCTTAGAGTCATTATTGTTTTGAGATCATTGTGCCTCCTAGGTGTTTGTCATGGAGACTTTGAGGTCATCACCCTTAGTTCCCATTAGGAAATATTACTTCTCCTCATTGAGTTAGAGTACATCCTCCCAGTCTTCCATCAAGTCATCATTCTGATTCTGATTCTACTAATTCATCTAGTTCTTCCTTTGATTCCATGCCCTCTCAATCCCATACAACTACCGTGTCAGGCACCAATGTGGGTGTGGGAAACTAAGCTTGTAACCCAAGTACCAACCAGGGTAACCCTACCAATAGAACTCCCATCAGTGTGGTCACTCCTCCTCCATTGCTTCCTTTTATGGCTAGTTTGAGTCTCCCTGATTTTAGTCAGCTCATCAATGATCCTCTTCTCCATGATCCCAATTGGCTAGTGATGCCTACTAAAATCCCTTCATACATCCCAAAGTTTGAAGGTAATCCTAGAGAAGATCCCACTAATAATGTTTTCTCATTCCACATGTGGAGTTCATCCAGTTATATAAATGAATACTCCATCCATCTTTGGTTGTTCCAATGTAGCCACTCATTCCACTTTTGTGACTCTTGCCAAAGATTTTATTTCCTATTTCCAGTTACCTCTCCGTTATGAAATTGGCACTAAACTATTGACTTATTTCCATCAAAATTATGTGACCTGCCTATCCAACCATGTTTAGGAATGGTGTAGAAGGAGGGGCATTTGTAGATCTCTTGAATTAAAGACCGTGTCTCTATGGATTGGTTCCTTAGATCTCTTTTGGCCCCCATTACTAAAGATTTCACGTCACACTTCCCCCAGTTTGAGGAATATGCGATCCAAGTAGCCTTAAAATTTGATCTGATGTACACCTAGGTAGGTCATGTTTATACTATCATCCCCAATCTACCTCGGGCTGGTGCTGCCAATGCATCGGGGGCATCCCATGTTGCAGATGGCATAGTTGGAACCATTTCGCAACCTCAACCATATGCTCCACCTATGATGAGTTATGGTCAACCTCAGGGAGGGACTAGTTCCTCTTACATTTATCCCTCCCCTCACCTTCCACATGGAAACTCTTATCTAGGTCCTAACACACCATATCCATATCCCCATCCGCATCAACAGATGTCAAGGCCAATTGCTGCTCCCCCTGTTTATCCCAATATTTTCCCATCTCATTATTATCTGTATGTACTGCATAACACTCCAACCCCTCTGACACTAGCACCCCATTCCCTATGCTTGATCCACCTCTGCCACATCAACAACCTCCTCCACAAGGCCTAGTGTATGCTCAGAAGAGCATAGCCAATGCCCCCAACCCCAAGAAAAGGAACAAGGAGAAAGGTAATAGGAACCAAAAATCTTAAGGTAATTGAAGTAGCCAAGGTCCACCACATAGTGTACCTCAGGTGCCTCAGCCTAATCCCACAACCCAACAATAAGGCGGACAACCTAAGCAAAATAAGTGTCTTTGTACAAACAAACCTTGTCCCTATTATGGCGAATACATAAATTATACTCATGATTATCCTATTCTACCTAAAATGCATCAATTATGGGAAGTAGGAGTAACTACTTCTCGAGGACCACAAACCGTATCTCCTCCTCCCTCTCCTATTTCATCACGGGTGACACTGCTTACCAATCCTTTTCCTCACCAAGGATATATTGTTGCCAAACCTACACCAGGTCATGAAGCTCTGCCAACTCCACCATCTTGTCATCATGATTATCAGATTCTTATGATGAATTCTGATGAGGTCAATACCAAACAAGTCAACCTCCAAACTCGATCGTGCCAATATGACAAGCCACCTGCTAAGTTTACGATTGAGTCCAAACCCTAGGTTTTCACTGAGCCTTTGTACCTTACTAATCCCTTTGCATAAGGTAGAGGATATTCCTAATATTCCCAAAGGTTTATTTAGTTGAAATGTTTCTTTTGCTAAAGCCGCCCATACCTATAGTATAATAGATGACTTGGCACAGTCTCCTACTACCATGTCAATTCTGGAAGTTATCTAGAGGTTCCCATCCCAATAAAAATATCTACTCTCTACTTCGGGTGTTGTGGATCTCCAATACGATCATATGATTGTCTTTCATGTTGACAAGTCAGAAAATCCTCCATTACCTTCATCCTTTGCATTTCAAATACCAGTCTCCATTAGAAACACCATTGTTCAATGGTGTATCATAGGCAAAGGAATCTTCACTTGTGTGATGGTTGCTAGTGTCTGGAAGTGACTTGATTCCCAAGATCTATCCCTATCCACCATCACTCTCCTTTCTTAGGATGGTCATCCCTCACAGCCCCTTGGCTTATATCGCAACTCTCTGATCACTGTTTCTAGGAAGATTGTATCCATCAATATTTAAGTAATCAATTCCCCCATAGATTACAACATCCTTTTGGGATGTAGTTATACCTATGCTATGTTAGCTGTCACATATGTGGTTCACCGTGAGATGTTTTTTCTGTATAGTGGAAAGATCATCATTATTGATCAATTGAAATACTATGATCCCAAATCTTAGACTTAAACTTAGTCCAACATCTCATCTGTGACTAACAATAAGACTGTCTCGTCCCTCACCAATGTTTGTCCTATCTACAAAGATTCCACTTTTCTTGGTGCTTATTATGGTCCACCACCTAATCCTTTTGAGCCTAGCTCATCTAGTTTTTGCATACTCCAAGCATCATGGGTCACCCATAAACGGTTTGGTATGCCTTCACAGCATCTAGCACCCCCATAGCCTGTTGTCCCAAACTCAACGCAACCTTCGGGTACTACTCCTCAAGGACCATTTCCTTCTATTGGTATCTATACTAATCCTTTTCTGCCCAAAATTCCCCCCCAGGCCTTAATTATCTTGGAGAAGTTCCTCGAGTCCATTACCTTTCTGTCTACATACCATTCTTATTTCCCTCCCTGGAGTTTATTCTACACCTCTCATGGCCACATTGAGTTTTCAAAACATTACCTTGGGGATCACAATATGGTACATTGATCCTCTCACAAACACTCCCCCAAATCAACTCAAATGTTACACTGCATTTACCCTGGTCCAACCTATTGTTCGTACCCATGTGTTTGCTTCAGTTCCACAACAACCTCAACAGGAATCTACTCTTGTTACGAAATCATATGGAAAGTGGGTAAAGACTAGAAAAAGGGAACCAAAGATAAGGCACCCCCTGCAGCTACAACTCCTCCTAAGCTGTGAAAGCCTATTCCTCCATGCACTTTGTGTGGTGTTGTTGGCCATGCCACCAAATTTTTTCCTGAACTCCCTCATGTCATTAATGTGGTCTCTAATACCTTCCCTAATTCTAACATTCTTAAGGTCATGTCACCTTACTTGAGTGAGTTAAGAAGAATAGATCATTACGCATTAATCACCCCTCTGCTTTGTGTGATAATTATGGCCATTAGTCTCGTCATTGTATCCGTCTCTAATATTTTCATGATGCACATCAAGTGCTTTGATAATTAGAGGTCTCTCATATTGATTACACCTCTCCTCTACCTACGGCTTTTGGTCCCACTCCTACATTGGAACAGGAAGTCTTTCAACCACCCATCATCATCCCTCCCCCTAATGTCAAGATGAAGGATAATACCACTACCATTCTATACTTGTCTTCATCCATAAGATTGATGCATTGGAACTAGCTTGATGTCTCATATAGTTATTTTTTTAACCTTCTTCCATGAACACTCCAGTCTCAACATTGTTAGATATTCCATCTGCTAGTCATATGTATCCCAAACTTCACGATGCGTATGTGAACCTTATATTTCATGAAGATGCCTCAGGTAGCTCTTCTTCATCATGTGGTATCTCTTCTTCTAGTCCTCCCATCTTCCATTATGATGAAGACATCATGGAATACATGACTACCCTCTATTATCCTTTGCACAATATGCACCATCGTACATACTTCCTTCTGCAACAAACCCATGACCCATATGTTGTGAAGTCCAAAGAGTTCATTCATCGTGAGGTCGATTACTTCCATCCCCCCTTACTTTGAACCCATGAATTCGAACCACATCCACCTTTTGGTCATTAGATTACCACATAATTTTTGGGTAAGGGGACATCCACTTTTGAGAGTCTAGGAGAACCAATTCTCCCCAACCCTCCTAGTTCATCTGGTAGTTTTGACTCTAGTACCATTATTCTTCCCCATTTAGAAGAACCTCTAGAGTCTCATATCACTTCAGATCACTCTTGGGATGATCCACTCCATATTACCTCAACAAACTAGTCCCTTAGACATTGTTTTTGTTCAACCACCATGTTTTCTAGGTGAGCAATAGTTCATTATATCTGAAGCCACTGTTTTGTATAGTGATAGCATGTATGCAAACCCAGAAATTCAATCCATTTGATTCTTACCTTTGCATACTATATCAGTCCCCTTCATCCCATATACTTAGGGGCAGTATATCATGTGTGGGGCCATGATGGCACCATTGGCCACCCTCTCATTCAATCACATCAGTCTTAGTCTAGACCCTGACTATCTAGGTATGGTCGATTATCCTTTCATTACTTGGATAGTTTGTCCTACATGCCTCTCGGGCGAGCCATTTACACATCACATATGATAGCTGATTGATACCATATATTGATACATTCTACTCTATGTGATGCCAGATTTACCATCTAGTCCCCATTCATTTTGTCATTTTTATATCCTTAATTCTTCACTAGGAACCATCCTTCCAAGAAACATTGAGGTCATTTTTAGACAAGTAAGGCCATTTACCTGAAAGTCGTAGATCCTAATTTTTGATGGTCAATTTATCCGCTACAATCTCCAAAATATTTACAGCCTTCTCCTCCTCTCCAAATTTTCCACCAACTCAATGTGCAAATGAATTGGATTTGGGGGCAAAAATCTCGTTTATAAGAAACACCCTAGTTTTTCCCACCACCCATTGTGACCAAACCGTAGCTCCATTTAATGAACTGTCAACACTATTGGAAATCTCTCACCAAATTTTATAATGGGTCTCCCTTTGTTTTTGGTAATTTGGCACTTCACCAGGAAGCCATTTTTTCCATGAGGTCTCACTTTGTGGCCTCTTAAAATCAATTTTATTTATTTGAGCCACCCATATTCTGGTACCACTTTACCTTTGCACTAGTTGTCTCACGTGTTGATTTTAGTCATGGCTAACCATCATTTACTCATGTTTTTATGGTCCCCTTCTGGTTTCCCAAACATGGCAACATCATCGAGCCACCCTTGATCAAAGCATCTGAGGCAATTCACCCTTATATTTATGGATTTTGTGTCGAATCCCATTAAGTCTAGTTATATTGTTCCATACATCTTTGTATTGCATCCACCCCACTATATTCATATTTGGCCCTTAGCTCTTATGTTCTTTCTTTTTCAAACCCCTGTTTGAGGCATTGATCATCCCCTCTGGAGTTGAGTCAATTGTTGCCAGGTCAACCATGCATATCATGCCCTGACAAGGGAAGTCATTAGTCTGCCACTCATCTTGTTTTCTTCCATCATCATCCCTGGTGTCAGTCCATGAGTCACTCTACAACGATACCTCATGCCTTTGTTAAGTATTCCTTATTAACTTAACTCTGTTTGGCCCTATTCAATCGAATTCAACACATTTATTATAGAAGTGTGGTATAGAGGGTGGTGTACCTTAGATCCATCTTTCATCTTTGTTAACTGACCGAAATCAAGAAAATGGGATCATTCTCACGCGGTCAACGCAAGTTCCTTATCGCACAATTGAGAATTGTACACTTGACTGTTCAATGATTGAGATGATTGTCCTAGTGATTCATAGGTGTGTCTGAGATGTTCCAGACCTCATGAGTGGGTGGACCTTCAGATATTCCCCCACATTCACAGATTTCCACTGATATTGATCCAACCTCAGATACAATTCACAAATGTGATGGGTTCGGTTTCCGTCGCTTGCGAAACCCCTAGCATGCATGTCTCCTTCAAATGATCCATTTAGATCTTCAAATACCTGTCATGTTCACTAGGGATTCCTTGGTTGCGATCCCCTATTACCATGTTAGCTTGAGGGGCATTATGTCTGATGCACTCAAATGTTATTGTATAGTACTCACCTATATTGTTCTAGGCGCACTATGTATATGGGACCCATTGTATTATTTTCTGGCCGATTCATGCGAACATGTCATGTATCATGTACTTTGTAGCTCAGTCCCACATTACTGGGCTCACCATTATTATTTGCATGCATTTATCTCAGTGGGTATGGGTATGCATCCCCCGCCTCATTTGAGATCATGTACTCTAACATACAAGGAGACTTATATGAGTTTAGTAGGTCTTTCCCCCTCCACTTTTTTAGTCCTTGCATTACTTCAACTATCTCTCTCTTCTCTCTCTCTCGTTTGGTGTCTCGTGGAAGTGTAACTTACAACACATTTTGGTCATACGATTTTCTCCTAACTCATACATTGGAGGGCAATCTATTATCACCAAAAAATGATCACCTAGCCATTTATAACTAGGTGGATTGAAATACACCATGTAGGATTAAGTTTACCATAGTAAAATCACTTTCACTATGGGAAATAATTTAGTAAACGATTTTTGTTAACTTATTTTATTATCAAAATAGAAAAACCCCATGAAAATAATTGAATAGATAATTATTTATTTAATTTTCTCTAGGAGTAATTATTAAATCATTGTTTGATAGTTATTACTTATCACATTTCACCAAATCTCCTAGAAATAATTAAATAAATCACTATTTTTTATTATTCCTTATTTCCATTGTTGGAATAATTGTTAAATAACTATTTAATAAGTATTTCAATTTCACACAATTCTTAATCCTCCCGAAATGTTTGATAAATACTTTTATTTGTTAATTATTTCTAAATAAAGATATTTGAGCATTTTGAATATCTTTTCCCTCTCCAAAAAACATAATAAATTATTTTTAATGGTTAGATCTTGATTTGGTCAATATTATTTTATTATTCTACATTTTTGAGATTAACTCAATACATTTTTATAAATAGGAGAGTTTTCCATTCATTCCTCACCATGATCATTATCATGATCACCATTATCGTCTTTTTTTCTTTTGAATTCCCATTTGAGTTCTTCACATTGTTATGGGATTTTCACATATTGGGAGAGAAGATCAATTACTAAAGCATCAAGTACATCAAAGGACCCAACCCACAAAGGGGGATTTCCAGACCCTTTTGTAGATCTCCTTCACCATGTGTTATCAGCAAAAGATGTATTAATTTTAAAGTATTTCCATTTGGGTTATTACATTGGATATTTATAGCGTTGTTTGCTGCTTTGGATCATATATGTCATTTTTGTTGTATATTTTCAACGTTTTTTTACAGGTCTGAAGTGTAAGTAGCCACAAATTGTTGTTAGGATCATGTGTCACCTAGTGACTTAAGTGAAGTATTTTTGGTACACCTTCCAAGAAATTTCACACTAATGAAACCATCGTTGTCGTTGTATCCATCTTCTTTTTATTATAAAGAAAAACTTCTTACAATATTATGATGGCACAAGCTCATACCAGTGCGCGGACACCCACCTGTAGAAGGCTACAACCTTCTCTCATTCTCCAGCACCCACTAGAAGGGAGCTCCAACGCCCTGATCATGTTTACCATCTCCTACAGGAAGGGAGCTCCTACCCCCTATACAAATTCTCCAACTACTACTAGAAGGAAGCTTCGACTTCCTCACTTAAGGCGCTAACCCTTAGCACCTTTGTGGACCATGTTTCATAAATTTTCATACAGGATCCACCTAACCCAAAACATCAAACTTGTAGGCCACATTCATCATATTTTGATATTGTACCCATTGTCATCATTAAGCTCAAACTAGGTAACAATTATGAAATCAATCACTTAATAAAATGATCCAATCACTGAACCAACTCAATCATCAAATCAATTACTGAATCTTAGTCAACCAATGCAACTAGATCAAATCAATTCATATCAAATCATATCAATGCACACACACTCATAGCTATACCATACCTTATAATGTTCATCACATAAATTAAATGTTGTTATTGCAAACTCTGATCAAACATATGTCAGAATATATACGCTACTATTCTAAATCATACCCACATATGTACACGCTTCCCTTGAATAAGACCTGCGTACAGATCTCAAATAAGTGATACCTGAATCTGAATCACTATCACATTGAACCAATTAGTCAAACACATGCTAAATCCATCACAGATTACTGAACCAAATACAAATCACCATAGAGTAGCATCATCACCAATCAACGATCCATTCCATAACCAAATCAACCCAACTAATACTGTCAAACACAGGTTATGAGAGAGACATCATTGACAGATAGTAGCAGACATAACAGATCTAAATAAACATCAAAAACCCATACTGCAAAACCCTATCATGTATATGATACTTTTACATAGGATATCCATGTATGTACACACTTCCCATTATCAATGATTGCGTACAGATTCTGAACTTTTACAGAATATATATGCAACTATGTTAGGCCCCTATACTAATAATGTAACCCCTTATTGTTATTTTTACAACCCCCTTATTATATTGTTGTACCCATATTATTACTATTGTGCCCCATAGAAGCCCACTATTGTTATTATTGTGCCCTTACATTATTCTTGTTATGTCGGCTCTGATTATATTATGACTCCTTAGACTCCTATATACAGAAAGGAGGTCTTGTCATTTGTATCATCCAAGAATTGTTCATTTATGTAATGTAAAGGAGGTTTCCCCCTCGAAGAGGCTGAATTCTAAGGCGTTGATCTATCTTTTCTATCTTTTTTTTTGAGCTGGTTTCATAACATTTGGTATCAGAGCTTTGGATTCTAGGGTTTCGCTACTCCAAATAGGTCATCATGGCATTTTCACTATAACTTTTTTTCCGTGATGTTTTAGAAGCGAACAAAAACCCATTTGAGACAAAGTCTCACTGAACCCCGGATCTGAATTTTAGAGCTTTTCACGCTATATTTGCGGAGATATGATCTAAGGAAGTTGGTCTTTTTGCAGACTCTTGAATTACATTCCAAACAGGTGACCTGGGGAAAATTGTCATAACTTTCTCTCTAAGCATCAGATTGAAATTTCGTAAGAAGGTATAGAAAGAGGACGGACTATAGTTTCTTGTATATAGTTTTCAAAGCCAGAGGTCGAAACAAGGACACGTGGCATGTCATACAAGATCGCTCTACTGAACTAGTCTATAATCAAGTCACTGTGCGAGATTTGGCATAACTATTCCTTGGAGAATCCAATTTGGATCAGACTGGTGGCATTGGAAAGAGGACACAGAGGGCTACTATAGGTCGCAATTTCAGAACTAGAAGATCTGAAATTATAGAGTTACATCCGTTTCAAGTTCGAGTTCCTAGAATCAAGAAAAAGCGAGATGAGGAAGTTTGATGGCAAGGATCCGAAAAATTGGATACTATAGATGGAGAAATATTTTGATCTACATGGTGTACCACTGTTACAAAAGGTATGTATTGCATCTTTATATTTAGAACCAGATCAATTTTTATGGTATAAATGGTTTTGTTCTCATAAACCGCTTGTTACGTGGACAATTTTCACGGAGGAAATGATAGCACATTATGAGGATACAAAGAGAAACACCTTGTTTAGCCAATTGATAAATCTCAAACAAAAGTGTTCAATGGAAGAACACATTGAGGACTTTCAAAAATTGAATATAAGGGTAAATGATATTCCAGAGAAGCAAAGGATTGATGTCTTCATAGGTACTTTAAAGGATAACATTCAACATGAACTTCATCTTTGGGAACCTGATTCATTGGAGAAGGCATTCAAGTGGTCAAGAAAAATTGAAAGAAAAATTATGGAAACAAGGAATCCAACCACTCACGACTATAATTATGGAAGTTTTTCTTCTCCTAGCCTTCCACAACCTACAATGGTGACACTACAACAATTGGAAGAAAAAAGAGAAAAAGGGCTTTGTTACAATTGTGATAGAAAATGCACTAAAGGTCATAAGTGTGCCGAGAAGAAATTATTTTACATAGATTATGAAGAGGAGGAAGAAAAGGATAAAGAAACATCAAAAGAAGAGTATATATTGTAAAGCATTGGCAAGAATTACCATTCCTCAAACTCTCAAGATAGAAGGACATATCAAGAAGAAAAAGGATCAAGAAGTGAAAGATCACATTGAGAAAGAAGAGATGAATCCAACCATATCTTGTAATGCATTGGCCATAATTACCACTCCTCAAATTATCAAGATAGAAGGACATATCAAGAAGAGAAATGTTCAAGAAGTGAAAGATCACATCGAGCATCAAGAAATGAATCCGACCATATCTTGTAAAGCATTGGAAGAAATTACCACTCCTCAAACCCTAAAGCTAGAAGGACATATCAAGAAGAAAAAAGTTCAAGCAGTGAAAGATAACATCGAGCATCAACAACAAGTTCTCCAACTTTTAAAGGAGAATGCCACTTTGGTGCAGAATCGAATGAAACAACCGGTAGATCAACATTGCAGTGAAAAATATTTTGGTGTAGATGATTGCGTATTTTTATGGTTACATCTCAAGCAAGCTATTTATGAGAAGGAAATGTTGGCAATACTACATGAACTTAAGAAATCGCGACCTTACCCAATGGGAAGACACTTCAAGGTAAAAATGGATCATGATAGTCTTAAATACTTTTTAGGACAAATATTATCTATAGAAGAACAGAAAAAATGGGTCACAAATATATAGGGTTATGAGTTTGACATCATCTATAGAAAAGGGAAGAAAAATTTTGTTGCAGATGCACTCTCAAGAAAGGATGAGGATGTGGAAGTATTGTTTTGTGCTATTTCTATTATCCAACCAGATTGGATAAATGAAGCAAGGGATGAATGGAAGAAGGACGAAGAAGTGTGGCCACTCATTCAAAAGTTGCAAAAGATCCCAATTCAAACAATATTGCCAGAACTTGAAGAGGAAGGAAAAATCATACTGGAACCCAGAGTAGTCACAGAAACAAGAACCCGACAGTTACAAAATCGTTCAATTTCAAAGTATCTCATCAAGTGGAAGAACTTACCTGCTGAAGATTTGACATCAGAGAACAAGAATATTCTACAGAAGCATCAAGAACTACTCAAACATTGAGGACAACACTTTTTGAAGGAGAGGGGCATGTTAGGCCCCTATACTACTAGTGTAACCCCTTATTGTTATTAGTACAACCCCCTTATTATATTGTTGTACCCATATTGTTATTATTGTGCCCCATAGAAGCCCACTATTGTTATTATTGTGCCCTTACATTATTCTTGTTATGTCGGCTCTGATTATATTATGACTCCTTAGACTCCTATATACAGAAATGAGGTCTTGTCATTTGTATCATCCAAGAAATGTTCATTTATGTAATGTAAAGGAGATTGCCCCCTCGAAGAGGCTGAATTCTAAGGCGTTGATCTATCTTTTCTATCTTTTTTTTGAGCTGGTTTCATAACAAACTACTTAGAATATGATATGCATATGTACACGACCTTTCAGAGGAAAACCATTGTAAATATCTTAAATTACTGAGTTAAAACTTCACTGCAACCTCAACACATATTGTGCATACTTCACCTTCACATATCCACATCAAAGCAATACTATCATCACATATCTATCATTATTAGATATAATCACAAGCAGATCAAGCAAGCATATTCATTATTATTCTTTCGATCTATCAGATCTCAGCCTCTACCATGCTCCTTGGTGCACACATGTTTCAGGTCAAATTACACATTAATAACCCATAACTTGTACACATAACACTTTGATCTCCATCTACTTATATAGCTTTAGCCTTAGCCAATACCTTAGGCTAATGCCTTATTAATGTTGTTGGCATTCTTGGATGAGATAAAATAACAATTGTCACACTCATTACTATGGGTGAATACCATGGTAAAGACCCTTGGTATTCATAATACCATGGTACGAATTTTGTATGCGACTTTTCTTCACCATACCTAAGTATGTACGTGGTCTTACTTCACAAGACACGCATATACTTTCTCACAAATTTTCTTTTCCATCCATCTATCTATAAACCTATATTCCTTTTTTCATATCACCTGCAACATCTTCATAACCATCAAGTTGACATCTCTATCAAGTAGGTTTCCATCAAGAACAACACATTAGCCATAATGCCAACAATCTCCCCTTTTGGACTGGATGGAAACCACTTTGGTGTTTGGTCACCACCTCCTATAAATACCTATAAATGCATCTATAAACACACGAATTTTATCTCCCAAGACATCTCTCCAAACACCAAGCTTCTCTTCCCCTTTGACATCAAGGGTAAAGGGATGACTAATGCTGAGAGAAGACTACTTTCTCTCCTTTTGTAGAGAGTATCATTGTCGAAAACATATTCATCATGCTCCCCCTGAGCATATGATGAATATTATGGAAGATGTTCAGTGACGTACATGACTCTATGACTCAATAAGATATGACTTTTCCTATCACCAAGGACTCAAGATTACATCAATCACCCAAGACAGTGGGGTTACATATTTGACTCATCGTTACATAAAATTCCCAAATAATGGGATTACATACATGAATGCCTTATCCCCAATAGTCCAAACATGACTGAATATTACAATTATTACATCATGGGTCTTTAAATGACCTTTAAATCAAGAGATAGATATGACATTTATAATCAAAGAAAGAGACTTGAATAGTGAGGTAGCAAGAAACCCTAAATGTGAACATCTTATCACAACAATATAGAAGTAGTATGAACATCCTCATTGTTCAAGAAGCTATGCAAAATAAGACAATGTGGCATCAATCTTCAACATGTGACCAAATGTGTAGTGTCCCTAACCATCACCAAGCGTTGCAGTAGAGGCATAAGATAGTGCAATAAAGTTTTGTCATCAACTCATCCTATTAACCTCATATCATCAGGGTCAACATGTTTTTTCCATATATTTATGAAGAGCTATAATCCATAAGCAGACATATCAATCATTTGAATATTAATGCCATCATATTATATTCATGCATCTATCAAAGACCAGGAGAACCTTTGACATAAATAATGGCCATTAAGTGTGTTAAGTATAATTATCACAACATAAACAACTTTACCAAAATTCAACTCAAGTAATATAAGATCCCTATCAGTAATACATCCATAGTTAAAAACCCATGACATAGAGATAGCAATATGTATGAACTCATCAACAACAGCTAATCCTTTCATAAAATTTATTAGTAATCGATCTCCTTGATCTCATATATTATGAGGAGCCATAATCCTCAAGAAACATATCATATGTAGCATATAGATAACATATACATAATTCATCACCAGGTGTGTAAATGTTATGAAACCAGCTCAAGAAAAGATAGAAAAGATAGATCAACACCTTAGAATTCAGCCTCTTCGAGGGGGCAACCTCCTTTACATTACATAAATGAACAATTCTTTTTGGATGATACAAATGAAAAGACCTCCTTTCTATATATAGGAGTCTAAGGGTTCATAACATAATCAGAGCCGACATAAGAATAATAATGTAAGGGCACAATAATAACAATAGTGGGCTTCTATGGGGCACATTAGTAACAATATGGGCACTACATGGGTACATCAATATAATAAGTGGGTTGTACTAATAACAATAAGGGGTTACACTAGTAGTATAGGGGCCTAACATGCCCCTCTCCTTCAAAAAGCATTGTCCTCAATGCTTGAGTAATTCTTGATGCTTCTATATAAAATTCTTGTCCTCCCATATGGAATCTTCAGCGGGTAAGTTCTTCCACTTGATGAGATACTCTGAAATTGATCGATTTCATAGCTGTCGGGTTCTTTTTTCTGTGACTGCTTCAGGTTCCAATATGATTTTTCCTTCCTTTTCAATATCTGGCAATATTGTTTGAATTGGGATCTTTTGCAACTTTTGAATAAGTGGCCATACTTCTTTGTCCTTCTTCCATTCATCCCTTGCTTCGTTTATCCAATCTGGTTGGATAATAGAAATAGCACAAAACAATGCTTCCACATCCTCATCCTTGAAGAGTCTTCCGATTCGGTAAGGTCGCCATTTTTTAAGTGCATGTAGTATTGCCAGCATTTCCTTCTCATAAGTAGCTTGCTTTAGATGTAGCAGTAAAAATACCCAATCACCTACATCAAAACATTTTTCACTATGATGTTGATCTACCTGTTGTTTCATTTGATTTTGCACCGAAGTGGCGTTATCCTTTAAAAGTTGGAGAAATTGTTGTTGATGCTCGATGTGATCTTTCAATGCTTGAACCTTTTTCTTCTTGATATGTCCTTCTATCTTTAGAGTTTGAGGAGTGGTAATTTCTTCCAATCCTTTACAAGATATGGTCGGATTCATTTCTTGACGCTCGATGTGATCTTTCACTTCTTGAACATTTTTCTTCTTGATATGTCCTTCTATCTTGATAGTTTGACGAGTGGTAATTCCGACCAGTGAATTACAAGATATGGTTGGATTCATTTCTTCTTTCTTGATGTGATCCTTCACTTCTTTCACCTTTTTCTTCTTGATATGTCCTTCTATATTGAGAGTTTGAGGAGTGGTCATTCTTGCCAATAGTTTACAAGATATGTTCTGATTCATTTCTTCTTTCTCTAGGTTCGGGTCCTAGCATGTATCCTCTTCTTTTGATGTTTCTTGATCCTTTTCTTCTTCCCCTTCATACTCTATGTAAAATAATTTCTTCTTAGCACACTTATGACCTTTAGTGCATTTGCTATCACAATTGTAACAAAGCCCTTTTTCTCTTTTTTCTTCCAATTGTTGTGGTGTAACCCTTGTAGGTTGTGGAAGGCTAGGAGAAACAACACGTCCATCTTTCAAGTTGTGAGGGGTAGGCTTCCTTGTTGCCATAATTTTACTTTCAAATATGTCACAAAGCCCTTTTATTCTTTCCAATTGTTGTGGTGTTGCTCTAAAGAAGGTGTTGCTCTTTGTATCCTCATAATGTGCTATCATTTCCTCCATGAGAATTGACCACGTAACAAGTTGTTTACGAGAACAAAGCCCTTTATACCATAAAAATTGATCCCGTTCTAAATATGAAGATGCAATACATACCTTTTGTAACAGTGGTACACCATTTAGATCAAAATATTGCTCCATCTGAAGTATCCAATTTACCGGATCCTTGCCATCAAACTTCCTCATCTTGCTTTTTCTTGATTTTAGGACCTCAATCTTGAAACGACTGTAACTCTATACTTGTGGATATTTAAGTTCTGAAATTGCTACCTGTAGTAGCCCTATATGTCCTCTTTCCAATGCCACAAGTCTGATCCAAATTGGATTCTCCAAAAAAAGGTTATGCACAATCTCCCAAGATGACCTGATTATAGACCTTTCCAGAAGAGAGAACTTGTATGAAGTGCCATGTGTCAATTTTTCGACCTTTGGCTCTAAAAAAGATATACAAGAATCTACAGTCCATCCTATTTCTGTACCTTCTTACGAAATTTCAATCCAATGCTCAGAGAGAAAGTTATGATGATTTTCCCCAGGTCACCTGTTTTGAATGTAATTCAGGAGTCTGCAAAAAGACCAACTTCCTCAGATCATATCTCCGAAAATATCGCGCGAAAGGCTCTAAAATTTGGACCCAAGGTTCAGCGTGATTTCTTCTCAAATGGGTTTTTCTTGTGACTTCTGAAACGTCATAGAAAAAAGTTATAGCGAAAATTCCACGATGACCTGTTTGGAGCAGCGAAACCCTAAAATCCAAAGCTCGGATACCAAATGTTATGAAACCAGCTCAAGAAAAGATAGAAAAGATAGATCAACACCTTATAATTCAGCCTCTTTGAGGGGGCAACCTCCTTTACATTACATAAATGAAAAATTCTTTTCGGATGATACAAATGAAAAGACCTCCTTTCTATATATAGGAGTCTAAGGGTTCATAACATAATCAGAGCTGACATAAGAATAATAATGTAAGGGCACAATAATAACAATAGTGGGCTTCTATGGGGCACATTAGTAACAATATGGGCACTACATGGGTACATCAATATAATAAGTGGGTTGTACTAATAACAGTAAGGTGTTACACTAGTAGTATAGGGGCCTAACAGTAAACAAAGAGAATCTTCTGTCATCACATTAATATGATCACCAACATCAAAATGTGGGTATCATCCATAACTTTACCATATGAGATTAGAGACATAATGACAAAAACATATAAGTGATTCAATCATAAGCTCACCATCATCAACCAATCTTAACAACTTCACTAAGTGAAATAAAGATCCTCTATCCAATCCATGCATATCATCAACATTTTTTAACCAAGGAACATATATCTCCTTATTAACGCCAACAAGCTCATGAACATAATTATGCAAGAATGAGTGTTCAAGAAACCATAATTCCAACAATGAACTAATTAGAAGCATAACATATGCTCCTCCTGAACCTATGCCAACTATTAGATTACCTCCACTTCATCAATCAACAAATGCATCAAAGAACCAAAGCATCAGTGAAATACTGCAATAATTCATCAACCATCATAAACTAATATCATTTCGAAGTAACATCTGAGCATAATCATCAGACTGTAACCAATCAATGTCAAAACTAGAAAGTGAAATGATAACTGATTGAGGCATATAAAAAACTCTCCCTAAGTTTGTCCCATTTTTTCTTCATCTAAGAGAAACATACACGACTATCTAGATAAATACTTGCATATATACACGACTTTTCTTCATGAGATCAGTGTATAGAAAGTAAAATGTTGAACTTTCATAACCACAACTCCCCCTGAGATCATACATCGCTGATTATGTGGACCTGATAATGATCACTTTCTCGTCATGAGGTCATGTACCTCACATTACTTCTATAGTAACTGATATAAGTATGATTTTAAGAATAATGGACTGTGGGAGAACCTATCTTCCATACGTCTTTGATGGATGTTCCTTCTACCTCTAGGTCTACTTGCAATTTCTAATTATGTGTTGGAACTTATCCCATCTCCTGGTTTTATTCCAAATACTTGACCTGCAATCAGTGGGCTTATGCATAAATGAGTTACAAGAGAAATAATATCCACAAAACCATCCTTTGTGCCTAGAATATTTTCTTTTAGATGTGTGACTTGATTCATTTTTTCTTTGAACAACACTATACTGGTTATTGTCATCACATTGCGTATGTGAAGCCATGTGATTGTACTTGATGCTAGTTTTGATCAAAGGAGATGTTTTTTCATTGATAATATTATCTAGAGACTTAGATGCGTTTATCCATTTGTTGATCTTCTTATATTCTCCATTTAGGGTCACAAATTAAAATTCTAATGTTTCAAAATGCTTTTCCCTTTCTTGAAGTTGTTTTCTTATGCTTTATGTTCTTCTATTGGTTGCTTCTAATTCCATTTTTAACATGTCTATTTCCTTAACCATGCTATTTCCTTTTGTTTCCAATTCTTTGTTTGCATTCTTGAATTTATCATTCTCTTTCAATGCTTTCATTAAGTCATCTACTTCACATACATCTTATTCATTAATTGACTGATCTTGAAGAGCCATAGGTACTTGATAATGACTGTTAGAATCTGAATCTTGATTTTCCAGGTTAATGAATGTGCTATGAATATCTTCATTAGAGTAAAATATTTTCTTGTTAGAAAACTTGTTTTTGGTAGAATTCTTTCCATTCGCTTTATGATTTTGTTTATATTGACATTTGGATGCATAATGACCTACTCTTCCCCAAGAAAATATTTGAAGGGAAGTTTACCTCTGAATTTTCTAATTCCTACTTGTAATTTCCTCACGAGGATTACTTCTTCCTTATCTAATATGTAGCTTGTATCTTTGGTTGATTCTTTCTCTTTCCCTTGATATGTGTTAGGCCCTTATACTACTAGTGTAACCCCTTATTGTTATTATTACAACCCACTTATTATATTGATGTACCCATGGAGTGCCCATATTGTTACTATTGTGCCCCATAGAAGCCCACTATTGTTATTATTGTGCCTTTACATTATTATTGTTATGTCATCTCTGATTATGTTATGAATCCTTAGATGCCTATATATAGAAAGGAGGTATTTTCATTTGTATCTTCGAAGAATTGCTCATTTATGTAATGTAAAGGAGGTTTCCCCCTCGAAGAGGCTAAATTCTAAGGCGTTGATCTCTCTTTTCTATCTTTTTGTGAGCTAGTTTCATAACATTTGGTATCAGAGCTTTGGATTCTAGGGTTTCGCTGCTCCAAATAGGTCATCGTGGCATTTTCGCTATAACTTTTTTTCTGTGATGTTTCAGAAGCTAAAAAAAACCCATTTGAGAAGAAATCGTGTTGAATCTGGGGTACGAATTTCAAAGCTTTTTACACTATATTTGCGGAGATATGATCTGAGGAATTTGGTCTTTTCGCAAACTCCTGAATTACATTCCAAATAGGTGACCTGGGGAAAATCATCATAACTTTCTCTCTAAGCATCAGACTAAAATTTCGTAAGAAGTTAAAGAAAGAGGATAAACTCTAGTTTCTTGTATATATTTTTCAAAGCTAAATGTCGAAATAGAACTCATGGCACGTCGTACAAGTTCGCTCTACTGAATTAGTCTATAATCAGGTCATCTTGGGAGATTGTGCATAACTCTTCCTTGGAGAATCCAATTTGGATTAGACTGGTGGCATTAGAAAGAGGACACGGAGAGCTACTATATGTCACAATTTTAGAATTGGATGATCCGAAATTACAAAGATACATTAGATTCAATATCAAGCTTCTATAAAGTGAAAAAAGGTGTGTAGTTTTTTTAAAATTTTTGCATAGGCTTGGTTTGAAAAATTAGTTTGAATCAGTAATTGATGCCCTGAGGAAAGAATATGAAAACACCTAGTAAGAAACCTGAAATCTCTAGCATGACTCATGAGGAAGAGGAAGAAACGCAACATGATATATCAAAATTACGAGACCAAGTGCAATAAGTGTCACTTGCACAAAAAGCAACAGAATCTAAGATGGATGGTTTAAGGAAAGATGTAGAAGCTAAGATAAATGGTTTAAATAAAGGTGTAGAAGCTAAGATGGATTGTTTAAAGAAAGGCGTAGAAGCTAAGATGGATGGCATGGAAGCTAAGATGAATGGCATGGACGCTAAAATTGATGGCATGGATGATAAGATGGAAGAATTGAAGATAAATATGAATAAGTTGCTACAAGAAATGGTCACTAATGGTGAAACGGTAGTAAAGGAAACTCATGATGAGAACAAAAGGAATGTTAATCATGATTCCATAGACTCTAATGTTGGATAAAAAAGCCACCATATTCCAAAAATCGATATGAGGAAGTTTGATGGCAAGGATCCCGCAACATGGATATTACAGATGGAATAATTTTTCGATCTCAATAATGTGCAAAACACACAAAAGGTTTGTATTGCAACTTTATATTTGGAACCAAATCAGTTTGTATGGTATCAATGGCTTTGCTCTCATAAACAAATTATCACTTGGGCAATTTTTACGGAAGAATTGATAGCATATTATGAGGATACAAAAAGAAACACTTTTTTAAGCCAATTGATAAGTCTCAAACAAAAGGGTTCAATAATGGAGCACATTGAGGAGTTCCAAAAATTGAACATAAGGGTAAAAAATATTCCAGAGGAACATAGGATTGATGTGTTCATAGGGACTTTAAATGATAATATCCAACATGATGTTTGCCTTTGGGAACTTGATTCATTAGAGAAGGCATTCAGGTTAGCAAGAAAAATGGAAAGCAAAATTATGGCAACCAGGAAGCATACGAATCACAACTATAAAGATGGAAGTGTTGCTGCTCCTAATCTTCCACAACCTATAAGGTTGACACCATAAAAATTGGAAGAAAAAAGAGCAAAAGGGCTTTGTTACAGTTGTGATAGAATACACTAAATGTCATAAGTGTGTTGAGAAGAAATTATTCTACATAGATTGTGAAGAAGAAGAAGAAATGGAGCAAGAAAGGTCAAAAGAAGAGGATATACTCCAAGAACAAATCCTAGATAAAGAAGAAATGAATCCAACCATATCTTGTAATGCATTGGTGGGAATTACCACTCCTCAAACCATCAAGATAGAAGGACAAATCAAGAAGAAAAAGGTAATAGTGTTGATTGATTTAGGAAGTACCCACAATTTTATTCATTGTAAGGTAGCAAAAGAATTGAATTGCTTCTTATATTCAGCACCAGAGTTTCAAGTGATGGTTGCAAATGGAGGAACAATAAATTGCTCTAGAAAGTGTCATAATATCAAGCTATCCATGGGGGAATATGTATTGACTTTCCCAATGCTTTCCATTCCAATGGGAGGTGCTGATGTTGTACTAGGAGTCCAATGGCTACAATCCTTGGGTACAATATCTTTTAATTTTCAAGAACTTTTCATGAAATTTTCTATGGAAGGAAAGGAAGTTGAATTAAGGGGTATTGTAGGGAAACCGGGAAAGATAATAAGCTCTAACGGTATGGCAAAGCTTCTAAAAAAGGAACAAAGAGGTGTAATTTCAAAATTATGTTTGCTAGATGTTTCCACATTGGAATAATCTATTTCTCCAAATATCCAAAAAGTCTTAGACAATCATTCCAAGGTATTTGAGACTCCCAAAGGTCTCCCACCTATTCGTGATCATGATCATGCTATTCATCTGATTCCAGGAAGTGTTCCTCCAAACATCAGGACGTACAGATATCCCTATGCCCAAAAAAGTGAAATTGAACGTATGGTTGCAGAAATGCTAGAGGCTGGTATAATTCAACTGTGTCAAAGTTCTTTCTCTGCTCCAGTAGTATTGGTGCACAAGAAGGATGGATCATGGCACATGTGTTCGGATTATAGGGAGCTCAACAAGCTCACTATTAAAGATAAGTTTCCCATTCCTGTCATTGATGAATTACTGGAAGAATTGCATGGATAAATTTACTTCACCAAGTTGGATCTTTGTTCAGGATATCATCAAATCAGAATGAAGACTGAAGACATTCTGAAAACAACATTTAGAACTCATGAGGGTCATTATGAATTTTTGGTCATGCCTTTTGTCCTTACCAATGCACCTTCAACATTTCAAGGTTTGATGAAGTCCATTTTCAAACCATTCCTTAGAAAATTTGTTTTAGTATTTTTTGATGATATACTAATCTACAGCAAGTCTTGGAAGGATCATGTTGAACATGTTGACAGGCTGCTATAACTATTGGAGGAGAAACAATTATATGCAAAAATATCCAAATGTTTCTTTGGAGTACAAGAGATGGAATATCTGGGTCATATTGTATCTCATGAAGGAGTTAAGGTAGACCCTAGCAAAATTAAAACCATTAAAGAATGGAAAATCCCCACATCCATAAAGAATCTGCAAGTATTTCTCGAGTTTATAGGGTATTATCGCAAGTTTGTTAAGAATTATTGGAGAATAGCAGCACCTATAACAAAATTATTGAAGAAAGTTGCATTTTCATGGACTCCAGAAGCAACAAAGGCCTTCGAGCATCTTAAAGAGGAAATGTGACAAGCATCGGTCTTAGCTACACCAGACTTCACAAAAACCTTTATTATGGAATGTGATGCTTCAGGAAATGGAATTGGTGCTATTTTAATGCAAGATGAAAGACCCATTGCTTTTGAAAGTCGTCCAATCAAGGGAAAGTTTTTATACAAAGCTATTTATGAGAAGGAAATGTTGGCAATACTACATGCACTTAAAAAATGGCGACCCTACTGAATGGGAAGACTCTCAAAGGATGAGGATGTGGAATAATTATTTTGTGCTATTTCTATTATCCAACCAGATTGGATAAACGAAGAAAGGGATGAATGGAGAAGGACGAAGAAGTATGGCCACTTATTCAAAAGTTGCAAAAGATCCCAATTCAAACAATATTGCCAGAAATTGAAGAGGAAGGAAAAATCATATTGGAACCTAGAGCAGTCACAGAAACAAGAACCAAACAGCTACGAAATCGATTAATTTCAGAGTATCTCATCAAGTGGATGAATTAC